>CM067312.1:38203928-38803928 GCA_034231615.1 Meghimatium bilineatum
CCCATTTCCAACAAAGCTGACCTGTGTGTTTTCACAATATTAAAATCAAGAAAGGTCTTTAAAAAATATTTTCTAGTGTAGTAAGCTTAGTGTAAGTAAGCTTACTGGACATTTTGTGAAATATTTACTTGCAATAGAAACTGTATTGAATTGAAAAATATAATTTTTGTTGAAGCTTAATCTTTTTGACAAAAACCCCATTGTTCGTAGCGTAGAAAAAATCATCTGTTTTTTTTTCAGTTACATTTATCATGAACATTTATTATTTATACATATTTTTGTTAGCTTTTTAGCCAAAGTAACTTTGTATTACCTATCCTTAACTGTTAATATTTGTTAGTTTATGCAGTATCACTTGAACGTCTATTATTTGTACTTATTTATTTGATTTTTATTCGCAGTAACAACTTACCCCTTACTATTGTTATTTGTTAGTTTATGCAGTATCACTTGAACATCTATTATTTGTACTTATTTATTTGATTTTTATTCGCAGTAACAACTTACCCTTACTATTGTTATTTGTTAGTTTATTGCATTGTTAATTCAACTTCCATTATTTTCTTATTTTGTCATTCTCACAGGTATATTAAGATCTGAAATATCTTCACAGTACATTGCTGTATCAATAAGCTTTCTCATCACAGGACTTACACTTCCTTTACAGGTAGAAGAATATTTGTACTTAACCACTTAACAACTAACAATTGTACTTACGTAAAACACTAGTTATAATAATCGCTTCAATCAGACACGACAGACTATAACTGTCTTTCTGTCATGTCTCATTAAAGCGATTATTTAAACCTGTGTTTTACATAAGTATAATTGTTGTTACGTTTCACGCAGTTACCTTGTATTGATTGTCGTATTAACAACTAACAAACTGATGGAGATTTTAAAATGATTGATTGGTAAAGTTTTTAATAATTAAAGATTCACAATTATGTACTAGTTTTTGCT
Source organism: Meghimatium bilineatum (assembly GCA_034231615.1). Lineage (NCBI taxonomy): Eukaryota > Metazoa > Mollusca > Gastropoda > Stylommatophora > Philomycidae > Meghimatium > Meghimatium bilineatum. The sequence goes on from CM067312.1 coordinate 38,204,892, forward strand.
GTAATGATTGATTGGTAAAGTTTTTAATAATTAAAGATTCACAATTATGTACTAGTTTTTGCTGTAATAAGTTGTAAGCATTGTAATGTCTGCTTCTAGCAGAGTACTTATCTTAATGATTTATTACATAGCAACAAACTCAGAGACATTTGGAAGAATACTTTAGATCACGGATTAGCAACCTTCCAAATTCAGAGCTGTTTGACTGGGACTGAGCCATATTTGCTAGTTGGGAGATCTGACAAGCTTTTTTTTTCTTTGATAAAAAAAACTTGATCTGAAAATAAAATAAAAATCTGTTGTTACCTTCTACTCTCATTATCAAAAGTGCAGACAGACACTTGTCCTCAAAGATTCAATTCTGAATGTTGTTCAATTTGCATCATAAAAGATTTAATGTAATCATTTTCTCTATATCTGTATTAAGTATTCTGGATAACAAGCATGGTTGTGATAGTCTGTGATATGATATTTTGTAAGCTCACAAGCCAATGTATTCATTCATTCATTTCCTTTTTGCGCTGAAGTTAGTGCAGAGGTCAGATCTCTCCAATTCTGTCTGTTCAAAGCTATTCTGTGCAGTTCTTGAATAGTATAAATATTGGTTGTTTTACTTTCTCTAAGTATTGTTCTTCTGAGTGTTTCTTTTGGTCTACCCCTTGCTCTTTTGCCTGTAGGTATCCATTCAAGAGATTGGTGGTGTATTCTGTTGGTGTCTGTACGTAGGACATGCCTGATGTAGGACCTACTGCGTTTTCTGATAACATCTGTGATGAATTTTTGATGTGTCTCTTCTCTGATTTTGTCATTCAATTTGAATTCACTCCAATGGGTGTTAGTTATCCTATGAAGACATTTGTTCTCAAAACTCAGTAATTTCTTTTCTGAAGATAAAGAGCTTTTCCAGCTCTCACATCCATATGATAGCACCGGAATAATGCAGGAATTAAATAAGCGCATTTTCGTGTGTGTGCTGATTGACTAAACCAATGTATAGGGCTATAGTAATTTTAAACCAGCCTGGCGGCAAGTAAAAATTTCTTGTCAGGCTGGATTCAGCTAATCCCTGCAATATACAATACTTGAGGGATCAAGGATTGGATTAGAACCATGCTGGAATAAAATGAACAATAGGATCATTTAGGAATTTCTCTTTCAATCTCTTATACCTCACAGTTGAGGAGAGACTACATATGTAAGGTTGTGGATTATATTTCTCGTAAGTTTAATTTCTGTTACAGGACCTGCCAAAAGCAGCTAAAAAATGGGACCTTCATTTGTATATACAAGGATTTACTTTCATCATTTTTCCATGCATTATGACTGGCTTGGTTTCATTTCTGCAGTATATACCCATTCATCCACCACTGCTTCAAGGGTAAGTTGAAGAAAGAATGTACTTGTAATATCCATATTATCATTGTGAAAATTATTCACTCACCATACATGGTTACAAAAACAACTCAGGTAGTCTACCCAACTACAAGGGTGCCAGATCTCTTGATCTGGGAGGTTGAGGAATGTCAGTGATGCTATTGAGCAGAGCATGGTGATGGTAGATCTTTAGCACTCTCTTAGTTTTAACAAGAGATACAACTCTGGTGTCTGGGAAAAAAGGGAATACTGGGGAGTGTCACCAGTTTGATAAATCAGGTAATTTTATGACCATGCACAGGTCAGTTTTTCTTCATCAGCATACATTCTCAAACTCCTACTGGATCTCTCTTGTAGCTGGACAATGGTCCCACTAAATTTCCAGCAGGGTGTAGTCCAGAGAATGGAAATGCATTGTGTCACCATTTTATTTGAACAATGTCTCAATACATTCAGCTTCAACGGGGTCAAGAGTTCATTGCAAGGGAGATCTAAGATTAATTCTAAGAAAGACAAGAACTGACTTAAATAAATTAGTAGGCTACAGTGTATTTATTTCATTATTTATATCAATTCACATACATTTGATCATTAATCATTCTATTTGTGCATGTATTTTTGTGGTATGTAAACTTGTGGAGAAGTATTTATATATATATATATATATATATATATATATATATATATATATATATATATATATATATATATATATATATATATATATATATATATATATATATATATATATATATATATATATATATATATATATATATATATATATATATATATATATATATATATATATATATATATATATATATATATATATATTATATATATATATATATATATATATATATATATATATATATATATATATATATAACATACATGTGCACATATGTATAGGTATTAGTTTGTATGTTCATATGTGTGTGTATGTATATGTGTTTGTGTAAATGTATGTGAATATGTTTATATATACATGTGTGTATAGATAGACCCATAAATGCATGAAGTGTTACTTCACAGTAATTGGCATTATGATTGTGATTTGAGGTGACAAGTTGTTATCTTTGGTAGCTGTGCTGTTTCTTTGTTATCCAGCAACCCAAGAATTTATTTTTTAGTAGAATTAACTGAAGCTACCTTTACTGAAAAGGGATCCCAGGTTATTCAGCAAGTCAAGAACTTATTTATTTAGTAGAATTAACTGAAGCTACCTTTAACTGAAAAGGGATCTCAGGTTCTTTTATATTTTATAGTGATCTGATATGAAATGAAATATTAGACACTTTTCACAAACAAGTGACTCAAAAATAATACAAGCAAAAACCTCACAATATGGGAACAGTCAAGCAGATTCTCAGAAATAAACCCTTGGATATTTGACTGAACAGATGGGCAGATTGGCTGACTGGTCATAATGTAGACTATTTAGTAAAATTACATGAATCAAAGGACAAAAACTCTGCAGGAGAAACTAGTCCTTTTCTTTGCAGTTTCTAACATAACATGCTAGAATTAATGTACATTTAAACGTATCATACCCTATCAGCTACCCACTATGAATATTTTCAGGTAATGTTTATAGTTACATGTTGTAACCACTATTGCAATAAAACTGTCTATTTATGCTTATTGGCAGTTTCAAAATTCTGAGTACTATACCGCCTCCTGTATCCTCTGCCATCATTCTAACAAAATTAGTTGGAGGGAATGTGGTAGGTAATTTTTAATTTGTAAACATACATTTAGAAAGAAAATTATTTAGGATTATAGCTACTAGTAAAAGATGTAGCCTATGTGTACCTAAAGTATTTTTATCTACAATTGACTTTTACCACCCGAACCATTTGCTATCTACAATGTACTTTTACCACCTGAACCATTTTATATCTACAATTTACTCCTTCCCCCCCCCCCAACCCATTTACTATCTACAATTGACTTCTACCACCCGAACCATTTGCTATCTACAATTTACTCCCCCCCCCAACCCATTTACTTTCTACAATTAACTTCTACCATCTGAACCATTTGCTATTTATAATTGACAATTGACTTCTACCTCCCTAACGATTTGCTATCTACAATAGACTTCTACCTCGCTAATCATTTGCTATCCAATTATGCCCAGTTTGCATCTTTCATCCCTGTATTTACACTATGAACCACTAGTAGGCAATCCCTGCCACTCATTGACTAGCTGTCTAGCTGTGGATGATGTGTGTGACAGCTGTTTAGGTCCAAGTGGCCTCCCTGCATCATCGAGACAGTTATGTCATGCCATTATGTCTTATTATGAATAAGATTACTTATTAATATCAGAAAGAGACAATTGTTATTCCTTGGCCACATTATAAGATAAGAAGATCTGGGAACATAGTGCATTGGGTAAGATTGAAGGCAAGAGGGACAGGACAACAGCTTGAAACAAATATTTCATAGTATAACATTGTGGCATGGTAAAGAGCCAACAAAAAACCTAATTCCAGATGCTAGAGAGAGTTGTGAGCGAGTATGATAGTCTATGTGAACGAGTATGATAGTCTATGTGAACGAGTATGATAATCTATGTGAACGAGTATGATAATCTATGTGAGCGAGTATGATAGTCTATGTGAACGAGTATGATAGTCTATGTGAGCGAGTATGATAGTCTATGTGAGCGAGTATGATAGTCTATGTGAGCGAGTATGATAGTCTATGTGAACGAGTATGATAGTCTATGTGAACGAGTATGATAGTCTATGTGAACGAGTATGATAGTCTATGTGAACGAGTATGATAATCTATGTGAGCGAGTATGATAGTCTATGTGAACGAGTATGATAGTCTATGTGAGTGAGTATGATAGTCTATGTGACTGAGTATGATAGTCTATGTGAACGAGTATGATAATCTATGTGAACGAGTATGATAGTCTATGTGAACGAGTATGATAGTCTATGTGAACGAGTATGATAATCTATGTGAACGAGTATGATAATCTATGTGAGCGAGTATGATAATCTATGTGAGCGAGTATGATAGTCTATGTGAACGAGTATGATAGTCTATGTGAGTGAGTATGATAGTCTATGTGAGTGAGTATGATAGTCTATGTGAATGAGTATGATAGTCTATGTGAATGAGTATGATAGTCTATGTGAACGAGTATGATAGTCTATGTGAGCGAGTATGATAGTCTATGTGAACGAGTATGATAGTCTATGTGAGCGAGTATGATAGTCTATGTGAACGAGTATGATAGTCTATGTGAACGAGTATGATAGTCTATGTGAACGAGTATGATAGTCTATGTGAGCGAGTATGATAGTCTATGTGAGCGAGTATGATAGTCTATGTGAACGAGTATGATAGTCTATGTGAGCGAGTATGATAGTCTATGTGAGCGAGTATGATAGTCTATGTGACTGAGTATGATAGTCTATGTGACTGAGTATGATAGTCTATGTGAACGAGTATGATAATCTATGTGAACGAGTATGATAGTCTATGTGAACGAGTATGATAGTCTATGTGAACGAGTATGATAATCTATGTGAACGAGTATGATAATCTATGTGAGCGAGTATGATAGTCTATGTGAACGAGTATGATAGTCTATGTGAGTGAGTATGATAGTCTATGTGACTGAGTATGATAGTCTATGTGAACGAGTATGATAATCTATGTGAACGAGTATGATAATCTATGTGAACGAGTATGATAGTCTATGTGAACGAGTATGATAGTCTATGTGAACGAGTATGATAGTCTATGTGAACGAGTATGATAATCTATGTGAACGAGTATGATAATCTATGTGAGCGAGTATGATAGTCTATGTGAACGAGTATGATAGTCTATGTGAACGAGTATGATAGTCTATGTGAGTGAGTATGATAGTCTATGTGAACGAGTATGATAGTCTATGTGAACGAGTATGATAGTCTATGTGAACGAGTATGATAGTCTATGTGAGCGAGTATGATAGTCTATGTGAGCGAGTATGATTGTCTATGTGAACGAGTATGATAGTCTATGTGAACGAGTATGATAGTCTATGTGAGCGAGTATGATAGTCTATGTGAGCGAGTATGATAGTCTATGTGAACGAGTATGATAGTCTATGTGAACGAGTATGATAGTCTATGTGAACGAGTATGATAGTCTATGTGAACGAGTATGATAGTCTATGTGAACGAGTATGATAGTCTATGTGAGCGAGTATGATAGTCTATGTGAGCGAGTATGATAGTCTATGTGAGCGAGTATGATAGTCTATGTGAGCGAGTATGATAATCTATGTGAGTGAGTATGATAGTCTATGTGACTGAGTATGATAGTCTATGTGAACGAGTATGATAATCTATGTGAACGAGTATGATAGTCTATGTGAACGAGTATGATAGTCTATGTGAACGAGTATGATAATCTATGTGAACGAGTATGATAATCTATGTGAGCGAGTATGATAGTCTATGTGAGTGAGTATGATAGTCTATGTGACTGAGTATGATAGTCTATGTGAACGAGTATGATAATCTATGTGAACGAGTATGATAGTCTATGTGAACGAGTATGATAATCTATGTGAATGAGTATGATAATCTATGTGAACGAGTATGATAATCTATGTGAGCGAGTATGATAGTCTATGTGAACGAGTATGATAGTCTATGTGAGTGAGTATGATAGTCTATGTGACTGAGTATGATAGTCTATGTGAACGAGTATGATAATCTATGTGAACGAGTATGATAGTCTATGTCAACGAGTATGATAGTCTATGTCAACGAGTATGATAGTCTATGTGAACGAGTATGATAATCTATGTGAACGAGTATGATAATCTATGTGAGCGAGTATGATAGTCTATGTGAACGAGTATGATAGTCTATGTGAACGAGTATGATAGTCTATGTGAGTGAGTATGATAGTCTATGTGAACGAGTATGATAGTCTATGTGAACGAGTATGATAGTCTATGTGAACGAGTATGATAGTCTATGTGAGCGAGTATGATAGTCTATGTGAGCGAGTATGATTGTCTATGTGAACGAGTATGATAGTCTATGTGAGCGAGTATGATAGTCTATGTGAACGAGTATGATAGTCTATGTGAACGAGTATGATAGTCTATGTGAACGAGTATGATAGTCTATGTGTACGAGTATGATAGTCTATGTGAGTGAGTATGATAGTCCATGTGAGTGAGTATGATTGTCTATGTGAACGAGTATGATATATTATTATATCTTGGTCATGATGTATTATTATTTATGTCTGTAGGCAGCTGCTACATTGAACTCAGTCTTTGGCTGCCTTTTAGTAAGTAAAGTTCAATCTCTTAGAGTATGTTGTATTATTATGTTGTACGAGTATGTTGTATTATTATGTTGTACGAGTATGTTGTATTATTATGTTGTACGAGTATGTTGTATTATTATGTTGTACGAGTATGTTGTATTATTATGTTGTACGAGTATGTTGTATTATTATGTTGTAGGAGTATGTTGTATTATTATGTTGTACGAGTATGTTGTAATACTTTAAATTAATACTGGCATTTTGTTCTTCCTGCCTCTGCATAGAACTATATACATTGCTTTTCAACTATTGTCGTTTTTCATAGAATCTCTTAACCAAGCTAAGTGAATAGATAATAACAGTAGATAACAGTAACATCATATGACGTGTGTGGTAGATAACAGTAACATCATATGACATGTGTGGTAGATAACAATAACATCAAATGACATGTGTGGTAGATAACAATAACATCATATGACATGTGTGGTAGATAACAATAACATCATATGACATGTGTCGTAGATAACAATAACATCATATGACATGTGTGGTAAGTAACTGTTATTATTTGCTCCCTCTCCAGGTCCCAGCAACACACAAACGAAGCAAATCTGAACTAATTGACTGTCTCGCTAGCCACTCTGCCATGCTGACTGGCATTATTTTTACAATAAATGTAAAATAAAAGTCAGACATTTGCTGTTGTGGAAATTACAAACCAACACACAGTCTCTAAGATTGTTAGTTCCACAATATAACAATAATAATAATAATAATACCCATAACCAATTGGGGTCAGAGAGGTGCCACACTGGAGACATTAGCATAAAAAAACTCTCCAAACAACTCTATCCTCAGCCATTCAGAGTATAGAAAAAATGTTCAGACCATTCCTCGATACTATCAATTCATAATTTTTTATGTCCACCTCTTGTCCTTCCTTCCTTCCTTCCTCGACTGTTCCGTGAAAAATAATTTTAGAAAGTGTGTTGTGTCTTCTTACGTGTCAAACCAAAAATGTTTACGCAGTTTAACCATTGCCAAAAGTGGTTCTTGATAACCTGCAAGTTTGTTTATTTGCTGCCAGACAAATATATTTGTCTTGTGTCCTATATAACTAATTCTTAACAAACTTCTGTAGCACCTGTTTTCACAAGCCTGAATTCTTCCTTCTGTGTCTGTATTGAGCGTCCAACTTTCACATCTGTATAAAAATATATTTAGCACTAGCGATCTGAATAGATAGATCTTTACTGTAATACTGATTTTACTTTTCCAAATCATATTCAACGTCGCTACGGCACCCATTGCCATCTTGTCTTAGCTTAATCTCATTTCTCGAGTTGACATCATCACATATTTGGGACCCAAGATATTTCAAGGTGGTAACTTCTTCAAATTTGTGGCCATTCAACTGGATGTTCATGGAATCTTTCTATCACTAATCACTGGTATCTTGCTTTTATTAATGCTAATTTCCATGTCATATTTCTGACTAACAACTTCCAACTTTGAGGTGAGTTCCTGGAGTTCAGATACAGAACCAGCCAAGAGATCAATATCATCAGCATAACACAAGTTACAAAGTGGTCTACCACCAATATTTATTGATGTTTGGTAATCTTTTAATGTTTCTTGCAATATACATTCAAGATAAATGTTAAAAAAAACCTGGGAAAGTATGCAACCTTGACGCACTCCTATATCAATCTTGAAAAATTAATCAATGTCATTATTTACGAAAATATCACTTCTTCCATCTTTATACAGCTCTTCAATAACTTCTGTAATGTTTGTGCTGAGGTTATATTGTCTTAGTATCTGCCATAGATACCTGTGCTACACATGATAAAATGTCTTTGTTAAAGCAATGAAATAATGAATGAGTTGCTACTTCAAAGTTTTATCAGAAAAAAATTGTGTGTATATATATATATATATATATATATATATATATATATATATATATATATATATATATATATATATATATATATATATATATATATATATATATATATATATATATATATATATATATATATATATATATATATATATATATGAAACATGATGTAATCATAGGTAGGATTGCAGCATTAACTTCTAGTCACATTTTCATCAGTCATTAGAAAAACTTATGCAATCACTAATAACAGTTGCATCATATATATATAAAATTGCCGTAATTAAATAATACTCACGTGGAAGACAGGTAATGAAGTCCTACTGAATGACGACTAACACACTACACACTATCACTAACGGATACATCCGTTAGTGATAGTGTGTAGTGTGTTAGTCGTCATTCAGTAGGACTTCATTACCTGTCTACCACGTGAGTATTATTTTCTATTATGTTCTACTAGCAGTACCACCTTCTATTGATTACGTAATTAAATATACTAGTAGCACACACCTTGAAAACTAGAGCCAATCAACATTTTAACTTTCAGCACACCAAAATTAGTTCAGATCTGCTCTTTTTATTTCTGGTATATTTTGGTTGTTGACTAGTGGTTATCAATAATTTATTTAGCTGGTATTTTCATGCATTTATTATAATTTCTGTCACAGTTAGTTAGTTATTCCTTAGGGCCAAAGACTGCAATTTGTCTTAGGTCTTCATTGTAACTTATACCGATGGTGAAGCGCTCTCTTGTAATAGTTCTATGTAAGGTCTTTCTTAGTCTTCCTCGAGATTTCCAAAATTTCTGTTTTAATATGTGTTTATTATATTTTTTCTTTCTCACAGGGAACATTTGTCACTCCAATTTTTATTGTAATATTGGTAAGTAACCATACATCACTGACTCACTCAGTATGTCCATATTGTCTTCTATAGACTTCCTTGGAATGTAATATACACTCTTTAAAAGCTAACGTGTGTGATGTTTTATAGAGAATATACCCGGTATGTGTCACATATAAAAACCCTGCATGTTGAAGATTAGTGATAGCAGATGGAAATATGCTGGAAGAAATACAACAAAAGTGGGAGATACAGTTCTTGTCTTGATAATAACCAACATCATGAAGGAGCAGCAGTCATCCTGATAATAACCAACATCATGAAGGAGCAGCAGTCATCCTGGAAAAATTTGTGGCACAAAGACTTACTACAGCAACTCCTTCTGCGTTTTTTCCCCACAAATTCCTGCAGATTAGCAGGATATAACCCTGTATATGAGATAATCTGGAGTTGACGACATTGATATATGTTCCTTTAGGCAATCTGCAGAAAATACAGAATACATTTTACTGAATTGCCCACTGTACCAAACCACAAGAAGACATCATCGCCATCTGAAATGGCTCTGACAGAAAAACTAGATGGCCCTGTCACAATGCTAGTGACCATAGTACAGTTCATTTAAGAAATGCATATCTGAATTCGACTGGAGAACAAAGAAGAAGTGCATGTCTGACTCTGATTGGAGAATGAGGAGTCAGACATGCAGGAGTCAGACTCCAACTGGAGAATGAGGAAGAAGTGTATGCCTGACTCTGACTGGAGAATGAGGAAGAAGTGCATGTCTGACTCTGACTGAAGAACAAGGAAGAAAAAGCAAGATGTAGTCTGAAGAGTGGAATTAATTGTATCATTCGTTACACATTTGCAGTGATATTTTCACTCTTTGGCCTGATATATCCAACTTCAGCTTGGGCTAATGGGCTGCTTTGACTCTATATGTGGATGGAAAAGCCAACTTCTTCCTTACCACCTCCTTAGTTGCCTCTTATGACATGCATTGCAGTTTACGTTCGTTGTTGCCTGAAATTCATATCAGTACAGAAAATCCATACAAGTTGACACCTACATTGTTACTCTTAGCTGCATTGATTAATATTTTTAGAGATATCTGAGTGTCTGTGAATTTGTTTGCACTGCAGTGATGAAAATCCCATAAATATAATTAGAGAACCACATTCTTGCAAAGCTGGAAGAAATCTATGAAGAGGGGGTAAATACAGATATTTTAAAGTCAATTTAGTTGTTTTTTTGTTTTTTTTGTGGTGTGAACTTATTGGGCACCCATAGAAAAACTTTTGATTAATTTTTTTTCAGCTTGGCTACTATGAAATTGATGCTTCTAAAATTAAAAATATTCAGAAGGTTATCTTGATTGCAGTCATTCCATTGATGATTGGTCAGATAATCAGAAGTCATCACCACATATGGCTGCAGCATCACAATACCATTATTATGACATTCGGCCAGTAAGGGTAAAATGTTTTGTTTTAAGCTTATATCATGTGTTGATTATATTTTTTCACACACCGGACATGTCCATAGGTGTTAAGATCTCCACATCTGCAAATCTCACAAGGTACAGTGGCTGATATTTCCACTTCTGTTGGCCAAATTATAAGCTTATGAGATATGTATTAGATCGATAATGTGTACTCACTGCAGTAAAACTGAAATCCAGCAGGCAAAACTTGGTGCAAGGTAATGAAACTTTGCTAATCACTAGAAACACACATAGGGTAATAACATACAGAATGGCATTTCAGCTAATAGGTCAATCAAGAACACATTCACAACAAATAAGAACAGCAATAGAGTCTGGTTTTTTTATGCTGTATAGACTGGTACTCCTGTTGCTGACCACTTCAATTTCACAGGCTATCAGGGTGCCCATGATATTCAGGTAATGGCTATTAAGCCGTGTTTCTCAGATGACCAGACCCGTCATGTGCTTGCGAACCATTATATGTATAAATTTTACACGATTGAACCCTGGGAACAGGAGTGGAATACAGCGGTGATTGTTCCCATCAGGAAGAAAAAAGGCAGTAGTAAAGACTGCACTAAGTATAGAGGCATATCACTCTTAAGCCACATAGGAAAAATCGTTAGCAAGATACTAGAGAGAAGGATGCGTGCATATATAGAACCACAGCTCAATAACACATAGTTGGGCTTTCTGAAAAATAAAAGCTGTACAGATGCAATCTTCGCCCTCAAACAACTTTTAGAAAGAGTGACAGAACATAACCAAGACTTATATCTGGCTTTTGTGGACCAAAAGAAAGCTTTTGATAGAGTGGATATAGCACAATTATGGATAACACTACAGACATATGGAGTTCCCCAATATCTGATAAGCCTTTGTCAGAGCATATACGCCAATAGTCAATGTGCAGTAAGAACGAGTACAGGTACATCCAATAATTTACAAATTAACTCGGGAGTGAGACAAGGTGTACTATAGCCCCTATTGTTCATAACATTCATAGACCACATCTGCAAAGTAGCAAAGGCAATGGAAGAAAAATCTGAAGGATAACTTAAACGAATTGCTATTTTTAAGACGACCAAGTACTTAGTAACATCATCAGCAGAGCAACTACAAACACAAATAGACAGATTACAACAACCATGCCAAAACTTAAACATGAAGATAAATATAGAAAAGACCGAAGTAATGAAGATAGGAAGAAACACCAATATATTTATTGGAAACAACAGACTTAAACAAGTGACAGAATTCACATACCTAGGAACCAATATAACAACAGACGGCAAGAGCAGCAAAGAAATACACAATTGATGTAGTTAGTAAATAAAGCATACCAAGCCCTAGGGAAAATGACACTAATCTTCAGAATCAAAAAATACAGTACAGGTACATCCAATAATTTACAAATTAACTCGGGAGTGAGACAAGGTGTACTATAGCCCCTATTGTTCATAACATTCATAGACCACATCTGCAAAGTAGCAAAGGCAATGGAAGAAAAATCTGAAGGATAACTTAAACGAATTGCTATTTTTAAGACGACCAAGTACTTAGTAACATCATCAGCAGAGCAACTACAAACACAAATAGACAGATTACAACAACCATGCCAAAACTTAAACATGAAGATAAATATAGAAAAGACCGAAGTAATGAAGATAGGAAGAAACACCAATATATTTATTGGAAACAACAGACTTAAACAAGTGACAGAATTCACATACCTAGGAACCAATATAACAACAGACGGCAAGAGCAGCAAAGAAATACACAATTGATGTAGTTAGTAAATAAAGCATACCAAGCCCTAGGGAAAATGACACTAATCTTCAGAATCAAAAAAATGTTGATTTAAACACCAAAATAATACTATTCAAAACGATTATTATGCCTACGCTGTGCTACCAATGCCAAACATAGACAACGACAGCACAAGACAAATGTAAACTTGCGACAGCTGAAATGGCATGCTTACGCAGAAGCCTAGGCCTAGGGATATCGCTAAGAGACTGAATGAGATATGAGGACATTAGATAAAGAACCAGCACCACCCCAATCTTTGAATATATTAAGAGACAGCAGACTGCCATTAGACAGCATTCCACAGCAATCTGTGCTATACAGATACAATGAAGGCAGATCTAGAGGCCAACCATGAAAACGATGGACCACCGAAATAGAAGAGGCAACAAATTGCACAATATACTCAGCACACACAAGGGCTATCTCCAGAAAACTATTACCCCTGGCGCTGAAAAGCAACAAAGGGTTTAGCGAATAGATAGATAGAACCCTGGGATCGATGCCTATCAGCCGTATGGATGATATCTTGTTGTTCCATAATTTCTCTGTTTATCTTGTTTCACTGATATTTTGATGTGTTTTGTCTATTGGTTGTATTGTTTCACCTCTAACCTTCTAGTTTTAACTCCTCTGTATCATATCTATATTTTAGATCTTGCATGTAAATGTGAGTATCAATACGTGTCGTTCTTACTCATTATTTTTTATTACTAATGTGTTTTGATTAAGGCCTTTTGATAAAAATGTTGATCTGTGTATTATGTATGTTTCCAGTGATTAGGTGATTATCAAAATTTCATTACCCTGTTCCAAGTTTCGCCTGTGAGATATGTATTATTAGTTTTCCTTATTTTTATGTGCAATGATATCACCTTGAATATGTCAGCAGAAGTAAATTTCTGACCTTCTTATGCCATTGGCATCTTAATAGTTTTTGTTATCAATTTTGTATGTATTAAAAGACAATCAGTAATGCTGTTAATGAGTGGGAAACATGAGACGATGACGATAATTAAATAATCTCTTAACTGAGCAAGTAGCTCTTGACAGACTATGACCTTATTGACAAAAGTACAAGTTCTTCTCAGTTAACCCAAGTGACGCTTATTGTATCAAAGACATGGTTGTGTTAGGAGGGATTGAAGTGAGGCATTCCAGTGCAGCAGCTTCCCAGGTAAATCATGCCCTTCATGGAACATAACATTAACTTCTGGGCAAACTAGTTAATCAGTCTTTTGTCAGATCTGCTGATCCATCTGCAGTGATTTTACAACTCTGTATAGGTCTACATATGTACAAGTTTCAATATGTAGATACACAAAAGGTCGGAGGGTGTCCGACAAAATATTGATATATTGAATATATACATATACATATACATATACATATACATATACATATACATACATACATACATACATACATACATACATACATACATACATACATACATACATACATACATACATACATATATATATATATATACATATACATATATGTATACATATACATTACATATACATATATATATATATTCGATAAACTATTAAAATGTCTAATTTTGATATATAGGAACATCATCTACTAAAAGTATGTTGTTGCATGGTAGTAGATCCGGTAATCCACTGGTATAACCAGCAGACCTTCCTTATTTGATCTACTGTTATAAATTTAGAAGAAATAATTAGTACCCGTAAAAATCATTATATAGGCCTATTGCACCTTGGTATGCTAAAGAATTTTTTATTAAATATCCTTTGTATCTATATCCAAATAATTTATGTTTGTTCATTTCCTTCTCGTTCCTCCAGTATTTTTTCATAATTGTCTTCATTTCTACTGTAATAATTCATTATCAATTCCCGATTGATCAGCTTTTAAAGAAGCCCAAAAGGACCAATAACCAATATAGACCTATCAGTATTAGTTGCCATCAATCATAATTTGATTTGTTTATACTTCATGGTTCGCTAATACAGATTTTTATATTCACCCAAATCTTTACTGTTTTAATACTTTCATTTCCATTTTCACTCAAACAAAAATATTTTGACTTTAAAACTGATTGTTTTTACTCTAACATTTGTTGTTTATTTCTGAGAAATAATGACAAGTTCAACTGCTTCTGGACACTGGAACAAGCTATTGTTTTTATTTATAGTCCATTCATAGACAGAATATTGCAGAAGCAATTATAATTATAATTGCAGTCAGCTCAATAAACACAAACAGGTTCTTTCCCAAAATAAGGGACTACCGGTACCTTCACACTTTTGATAAAATCTGCAATTTTGTGTAGTTTTGTATAATTTTGTGACATCATTTACTACCTGTTTAGTCCCAGATACAAAATGGCTACAGTAATCATTTGTTAGAGATATACAATTTTCGTACAGCCACAAGGACTTGTCAGATTTGACGATTTTGATGCCACCCACTGAGAGGCCATCCACTTAGAGAGCCACCCATACAACCCTCCTAAAATAAATATCTTAATCCTGAACCTCATATCAGTAAGTATAGACTGATTGGTTGGTTGGTTGGTTGGTTGCTGATCCAGCGGTCTATGGGCTCATGCCCTTTGACCCAATGCCATTGTGTGATATATGCATGTGTTTGTGAGTTGTTGTTTTGTTCCATATAATGTGTTCCATTTATCTGGCCCTGGAGGGAGAAGCATTTTCCTGATGTCATCCAGCGCTGGACATTCAAAAAGGTGGTGGTCAACAGTTTCATAGGGATGAGTGCACAGCCGGCACCCTCGAGTGTGTTGTGGTTGTATTCTGTTCAGGTGATTGTTAAGTTGTACATGTTGTGTGCGCAGTCGGAATATGATACTCTGGTCTTTTCTTTCCAGGAGGTTGATATTGTCTTTAGGATTTGGGCTGGTCATATATTTATAGATTTCCCTCCCAGTGTTTCCCATGGCCCATCTGTTCATCCAATTTTCTTTGTTCACAGATTTCAGAATCATTTTAACTGTGTGCATTGCTGTTTCTGTATAAGGCTGTTCTTGTTGTGCTCCCCTCTTTGCTAGTCTGTCTGCCTTATCATTACCAGGTGTGTTTGAGTGGCCAGGAATCCACTGCATAACAATGTTGACATCATAAGATGTGAGCAACTGGTTTGCATGGTGGTATATTTCAGCTAGCTCGGGTTTAGAATGTCCATCACATTCCAATGCTTGGAGCGCAGACATAGAGTCTGTAAAAATAACAATGTTTTGGACTTTTGATGGGAAGGCATCAAATCTGGTCTTCAGGTGGTACAAGACAATTTCTAGTGCTGTTATTTCAGCTTCATAGTTAGAACATATCTCTCCACAGGCATCAAACAACTCATCAGATGTTTTGTCTGGATATTCTATATAGACACCATAACCTGCTTTGATGATGGCTTTGAAGGCAGACCCATCAGTATAGACATGAATCCATTTTTCTGGGTAGGTGTCTATTGTTTTCTGTGTTGCTTTCATAAGACTTACTGGGTCGGAACGTTTCGTTGCATTATCTCTTAACTGTGTTTTGATTTCTGGCAATTTAAAGCCTGTGTGTGGTGGTAAACATTTTTCTACTCTTTGCAGTCTTTGTCTCTTGTCTGGAAGGTGGTAACTGTCTTTTATTTCATTGACATGGCTCAGGACTGACTTTTGTTTTATTCTGTGGTTTGGTTCCCAGTTTTCTACAAGTTGTTTATTTGGGTGGTCTTTGTTCATTCTTTTGCTTCTTTCATAAGTCTCCATTGCAGCCATATCTCTCCGCATCTCAAGGGGTTCTATATTCGTATGTATTTCACATGCAGCCGTCGGTGTAGATCTCATTGCTCCACTAATAAGACGTAGGGCATTGTTCTGCACTCTGTCTAGGGATTCTACATTTGTTGTGGAACATGTTGTGAGGAGTGCACTGTTGTATTCTAAAGCAGAACGTATGTAACCAAGGTATAGTCCTCTAAGGGTATCCTTGTCTGATCCCCAAGATGTGCCAGCGAGTCTTTTCAGTAGTTGTAACCGTTTGAGTGCTTTATTTTTGATATTTTTTATATGCTTCTTGAGGGTGAGCTGCCGATCAAGCGTGATTCCAAGATATGTGGGGTGTTCTTCTCTTGGCAATTTCTGTGTATCCAACCATAGACTGATATTTTCTTTGGCTACCTTATGACTCTTGGTAAAGATGGTATAGACAGTTTTCTCACAGTTTATTTTTAGCTTCCATGTTTGACAGTATTCATGTAGTCTTTTTAAATCTCCATTTAGTCTTTTGGCAGCACTTTCAACATTCTCATGGCTCTGCCATATTGTTAAGTCATCAGCATAGAGGCCTTTTTCAGCTTTGATATGTTTGGTAAGGTCATTGATGTAAATGAGAAAGAGGGTGCAGCTTAAAGCAGAACCCTGTGGTAAGCCTTCCTCTAGAACTTCTTTAGATGAAATTGCATCATTTATCTTTGTCTGGATTGTTCTGTCAATGAGGAAGTATTTTATCCAGTTGTATAGCTTTCCACTAATTCCCATCTCAATCATCTTCATCAAAAGACCCTTTCTCCATACTCGATCATAAGCCTGTTGTAAGTCAAAGAAGATGGCCACAGTGTGTTTGTTTTCCTGGAATCCATCATGGATTTTCTGTGTCAACCTAAATAGTTGGTCTTCTGTGCAACTGCCTTTTCTGAAGCCAGCCTGTTCATGGCAGAGGATGTTTGAGCTCTCGAGGAACCAGTAAAGACGTGCGTTAACCATTCTTTCTGCTAATTTCCCAAGACATGATGTTAGGGATATGGGGCGGTAGCTTTTGGGTTCATCTGGAGGTTTGTTACTTTTCAGGATGGAAAAGATGTGAGCATTTCTCCAATGTTTAGGCAGTTTTCCATTTCTCCAGGTCATATTTATTAGTTTAAGGAGTACTTCTTTCCCTGATGTGCTCATGTGTGTTAACATTTCATTATAAATTTTTCTGGTCCAGGAGACTTTCTTGGCTTTAGTTTCTTCAGCCCTTGTAGGAGTTCCTGCATACTGAAGTCATTATCAAATATGGTTGAGCCAGAGGTTTGGACTTTTTCTTGCTGCTTCAGTAGGTACAGACGCTTCTTGTCAGCCTCGGACAGCTTCCCTACTCTGTTCACACTGGCAAAAAAGTGGTTAAAGTGTTCTGCCTTTTTCTGATCTGTGGTGATTGTTCTGTTTCCATCTATCACAATCTATAGACTGATTAGATAAGGGAATTTACAGGAAACAAATTGCCTATTTTTTATTTCACATCCTGGAAAATATGTACTGGTAGGCCCTTATTTTGGGAACTAATCCAAAAACAAAGAGGCTTGGATTAGGTTTAGGTACTTTTGATGCTAGTCACGTATTCAGGAGCTGTCAATACTCTGAAATATTAAAGAGCAGTGATGACATAACTATTTCAAAAGATAGAATACCTAATGTACCAATACAGGTGTATTGACTACAACTAAATACCCTATCATAAAATACCAGAAAACGTATTATGCCCTCCATTGATCTTGTATTTTTCTTGATATTGTCAAAATGTCAAGTCAATCTGTTATCTGAACTGTAAATTTGTTAGTGTGTTATATATTTTTGCCTGTTATAAACTTGCCATTTGCTGATAATTTCTCCATATATGTCTCTCTAGGGTTTTACAAATTTGTGAATATATTTCCAGGACCCAGGTTCTATTTATCTTTTATACTACATTTTGTGAGGCTTTCTCAAGGGAACATTTCCACCGTGATATCGACACATTTTCATTGGTGATTACTTTCTTCAGTAGTAAGTTTGTTGTATTTTATGTTAATTTCTAGAACTCTTTACTTAATTCACAAGTAACTTTGTTATATTTATGTCCTTTTTTAAAATTTATTACAAATTTATTTTAAAATTTATATATCGATGGGGGTCTTTGTTACCTCTAATATTTTATGGTAGTGTGTCCTGATATAACCTAATTGGATTTTGTCCGCTGGTTGAAATGGGCACGCCGTTCCAAAAGAGAGGCAAACTCTTTAACTACTTAAATTTATTACTGTTTTGTTCTGTGAGTTATTTTATTTTGTGTTTTCATCAGCAATTTCATTTTATAATTTTATTATGTTCATTCTGGCACTGTAAAAAAAATATATTAGTAGTGTAGCCAGGGGGAAAGTGTCACACTTTTAACGTTTTAGCGTATTCTGACAACAAGACTTAACTGTGAGAGACCAAACTGTCATCAGTGTATAGCTTATCCATCCATCTTACATTATTACATTAGTGAGAGTATTGAAAACATACAGTCAAGTGTCGACAGTAGAAAGTGAACTCACGAACATTTGTAAAACAGTAAGTCACTTTGTCCCATTTTTGGGGCAAAGTGACAGAGACAGAAAGGTTAAAAAAATCAGTACGAAATCAATTGAGAATAGACAAAAACAGCAAACTAACTTCTTCACTGCTTATCTTAACATAATCAGTCACATTGTGTGATAATTATCGAACACAAATATTAGATCTATGTATATTTCAGTAACTTTAATCAACAATAAAATCATAAACATAAAAAACATCAATATAGTGGATACATTGTTAGATCAGTATTAAAACTGATCATTCCTCTGTATCATGAAATGCTACTAAGCACGCCAATTTGTTCACAAACTTTGGCCTTGCCGGAAAAGGACTCTATCCATGCTGAAAAACTGTGGTGACATTGGGACTTTATTTTTTTAAAAACCAATGTAACCACTGTCTTTAACACCAGTAATCCTACGTAAAGGTGGAATGCACCTTTACTTTTGCCATCCACCCTAACTACAATGTAGCTGTTCATTTGTAGGTCTCATAGTACCACGTCATCACCTTCAGTTTCATTTCCTGAAGTAATGTTGAGGTCTTCAATGCTATCATGCAGAGACAACTGACAATCTGGATCTGAACTTTGTTCAGTTACAAAAATTCTCTTTTGCATGATACCAGTGATACCTTCACCAAAGAGTTTAGTTCTAGCTGTTTTCTTTGTTGGAATGGCAATTTTGTTCTCTTTTGCAATCTCCAACACTAGAAGTCTGTTTGGGGTAAAAGTCAGTAGTGTAGATTTCAGACCTCTCCTGATACATTTTCTTTTAATTCTATTTTAGGGAGTGGTATAATGTCACATGGTAAAGCTGAAGACTCTACACAAACACTCAATGGGTCAGGTTCCCATGGTGAAGCCTAAGACTGTACACAGCCACTGGATGGGTCAGGTTCAGGACTTCCTGAACCCATCAAGTTACGTTTTCCATGTTGTTCTGTGTCTAGAAACGGGGATGAAGCATTGTCCACAAGATGTAGACCAATAGGATAAACCAATTCAAGCAAATCACTCTGTGATAATCAATATCAGCTGTGTCTATGTCTTGTTCTTGGTCTGTTACTGTTGCTGGTAAGAAATCTACATCTGTGAAAATGTTGTCAAATGGGTAAATTCCTGTTACTTTTAATCCTTCTGTAGCTTTTCCTGTTGTAGCAATGTTTCAAAAATCTCTGCTAAATATTCTAGCGACAATTTACTCAGTTACAATATGACCAGGGTTAGATGTTGTCCAGTTGTCACACAAGTCATCATAATAAGCCTTCACAGGTCTAAAGAAGTTATGATCTAAAGGTTCTGTGGCTGCTATGAGGCAGTAGACTTAGCATGTGAATGTTGTTGTTTTTAGCACTGGAGAACTTGAAGCAGTGATCTTGCATCTGTCAGGAATACCACGGGCTGTAGGCCAGGGTTGGAGATAAGCAGTTTTTCAGTTGATAATCTCCATAGTCGTGCTGCTTGTAGTCACAGTGAATGCAACATTCTACTCTCTAATATTCTTCCCTACATTTCAGAGCTGTTAAGACCCAAGCACTATGCACATGTCCAACAACAGAACCATGAGTGTATATAACCAAATCACCTTCCATGGAACTCTCACTTAACAACTTATCTCACCATAGACTCAACAGCATTTTGGCACACTTCCTACTTTCTCTATGAGATGGAATAGCCAATCACCACATGTATTCCTCATTAAATGCTTCTTATGACATTCATGTCTGGTCACAATGATATTGTTCTTTCATAGTCACTTCATTTACTTTGGATGCTAATCTAATACATTTTAAATTCTGAATCTCTCAAAACTCAAATATATGTGGTTCTTGGTGTTTTCAGAAGTGAAGTTTGCATTCTTTTGTGGTTTTGTTTTGGAAAGCATTGTTTCATATTTTAAGTTTTATTTTAAAATAAAAGTATATTTTTCTAATTAATTTATTTTCAAGTAAAGTTTGTATTATTTAATGTTTTTTGTAAGAAGATTTTCATCTTAAAAAAATATTATTCCAGGGGATGTGAGCAAGAGGTAGGCAGAGATACAAGTGGGAGAGAAACAGCATGTGATGGATAGGTTAGTCTAGTAGAGTGCACCACCAAGGCAAGAGACAAGGGATGTTTAAAGTCCATTGCAGCCAATCTTCATTGCAGAAACAGCACTTGATGATGATGATGATTTTGATAGTACAGATATTATCTTCTCTTGGGGTTATTTCTTAATAGCAGAGTTAGTGCAGTGGCTAAGTCACTGAACAGGTGACCCAAGTTCCAAGCTCACTCGTTACTTGTAAGCTTGCAAAAACAGAACTACCAATGCTCAACTAGATACCAGGACTGATTCATTGGGTAGATCACCATCGCTACTAGTATATGCTATATGTAACACTTGTGTTTCCACTGACTAGACAGCTGAGCACATGAGAACACTGTGACACTGATTTATCTGGTCAACCACTGACTAGACAACTGAGCACATGAGAAAACTACCACTATGACACTGATTTATCTGGTCAAACACTGACTAGACAACTGAGCACATGAGAAAACTACCACTATGACACAGATTTATCTGGTCAAACACTGACTAGACAACTGAGCACATGAGAAAACTACCACTATGACACTGATTTATCTGGTCAAACACTGACTAGACAACTGAGCACATGAGAAAACTACCACTATGACACTGATTTATCTGGTCAAACACTGACTAGACAACTGAGCACATGAGAAAACTACCACTATGACACTGATTTATCTGGTCAAACACTGACTAGACAACTGAGCACATGAGAAACCTGCCACTATGACACAGATTTATCTGGTCAAACACTGACTAGACAACTGAGCACATGAGAAAACTACCACTATGACACAGATTTATCTGGTCAAACACTGACTAGACAACTGAGCACATGAGAAAACTACCACTATGACACAGATTTATCTGGTCAAACACTGACTAGACAACTGAGCACATGAGAAAACTACCACTATGACACTGATTTATCTGGTCAAACACTGACTAGACAACTGAGCACATGAGAAAACTACCACTATGACACAGATTTATCTGGTCAAACACTGACTAGACAACTGAGCACATGAGAAAACTACCACTATGACACTGATTTATCTGGTCAAACACTGACTAGACAACTGAGCACATGAGAAAACTACCACTATGACACTGATTTATCTGGTCAAACACTGACTAGACAACTGAGCACATGAGAAAACTACCACTATGACACAGATTTATCTGGTCAAACACTGACTAGACAACTGAGCACATGAGAAAACTACCACTATGACACTGATTTATCTGGTCAAACACTGACTAGACAACTGAGCACATGAGAAAACTACCACTATGACACAGATTTATCTGGTCAAACACTGACTAGACAACTGAGCACATGAGAAAACTACCACTATGACACAGATTTATCTGGTCAAACACTGACTAGACAACTGAGCACATGAGAAAACTACCACTATGACACAGATTTATCTGGTCAAACACTGACTAGACAACTGAGCACATGAGAAACCTGCCACTATGACACAGATTTATCTGGTCAAACACTGACTAGACAACTGAGCACATGAGAAAACTACCACTATGACACAGATTTATCTGGTCAAACACTGACTAGACAACTGAGCACATGAGAAAACTACCACTATGACACTGATTTATCTGGTCAAACACTGACTAGACAACTGAGCACATGAGAAAACTACCACTATGACACAGATTTATCTGGTCAAACACTGACTAGACAACTGAGCACATGAGAAAACTACCACTATGACACTGATTTATCTGGTCAAACACTGACTAGACAACTGAGCACATGAGAAAACTACCACTATGACACAGATTTATCTGGTCAAACACTGACTAGACAACTGAGCACATGAGAAAACTACCACTATGACACTGATTTATCTGGTCAAACACTGACTAGACAACTGAGCACATGAGAAAACTACCACTATGACACTGATTTATCTGGTCAAACACTGACTAGACAACTGAGCACATGAGAAAACTACCACTATGACACAGATTTATCTGGTCAAACACTGACTAGACAACTGAGCACATGAGAAAACTACCACTATGACACAGATTTATCTGGTCAAACACTGACTAGACAACTGAGCACATGAGAAAACTACCACTATGACACAGATTTATCTGGTCAAACACTGACTAGACAACTGAGCACATGAGAAAACTACCACTATGACACAGATTTATCTGGTCAAACACTGACTAGACAACTGAGCACATGAGAAAACTACCACTATGACACTGATTTATCTGGTCAAACACTGACTAGACAACTGAGCACATGAGAAAACTACCACTATGACACTGATTTATCTGGTCAAACACTGACTAGACAACTGAGCACATGAGAAAACTACCACTATGACACAGATTTATCTGGTCAAACACTGACTAGACAACTGAGCACATGAGAAAACTACCACTATGACACTGATTTATCTGGTCAAACACTGACTAGACAACTGAGCACATGAGAAAACTACCACTATGACACAGATTTATCTGGTCAAACACTGACTAGACAACTGAGCACATGAGAAAACTACCACTATGACACAGATTTATCTGGTCAAACACTGACTAGACAACTGAGCACATGAGAAAACTACCACTATGACACAGATTTATCTGGTCAAACACTGACTAGACAACTGAGCACATGAGAAACCTGCCACTATGACACAGATTTATCTGGTCAAACACTGACTAGACAACTGAGCACATGAGAAAACTACCACTATGACACAGATTTATCTGGTCAAACACTGACTAGACAACTGAGCACATGAGAAAACTACCACTATGACACTGATTTATCTGGTCAAACACTGACTAGACAACTGAGCACATGAGAAAACTACCACTATGACACAGATTTATCTGGTCAAACACTGACTAGACAACTGAGCACATGAGAAAACTACCACTATGACACTGATTTATCTGGTCAAACACTGACTAGACAACTGAGCACATGAGAAAACTACCACTATGACACAGATTTATCTGGTCAAACACTGACTAGACAACTGAGCACATGAGAAAACTACCACTATGACACTGATTTATCTGGTCAAACACTGACTAGACAACTGAGCACATGAGAAAACTACCACTATGACACTGATTTATCTGGTCAAACACTGACTAGACAACTGAGCACATGAGAAAACTACCACTATGACACAGATTTATCTGGTCAAACACTGACTAGACAACTGAGCACATGAGAAAACTACCACTATGACACAGATTTATCTGGTCAAACACTGACTAGACAACTGAGCACATGAGAAAACTACCACTATGACACAGATTTATCTGGTCAAACACTGACTAGACAACTGAGCACATGAGAAAACTACCACTATGACACAGATTTATCTGGTCAAACACTGACTAGACAACTGAGCACATGAGAAACCTGCCACTATGACACAGATTTATCTGGTCAAACACTGACTAGACAACTGAGCACATGAGAAAACTACCACTATGACACAGATTTATCTGGTCAAACACTGACTAGACAACTGAGCACATGAGAAAACTACCACTATGACACAGATTTATCTGGTCAAACACTGACTAGACAACTGAGCACATGAGAAAACTACCACTATGACACAGATTTATCTGGTCAAACACTGACTAGACAACTGAGCACATGAGAAAACTACCACTATGACACAGATTTATATCTCATTTATCTTTACCTTAATTTCTTGTGTTAAATTTGTGCTCTAAAATATTAGTTCAAATTGTATCTTTGTTCAGTACTACTTGTTGAGAAAATGTCATTTCATTCCACAGTGCTTACAATTTATGTTTCTATGAAACTGTTGCTGCTACTGTCCTCTCGTCATATATTCCGTTATCCTCCGGAAGATGCTGTTGCCATAATGTTTGTTGGATCAGGAAAAAGTTTATCATTAGGTAAGTCAGACAAACATGTCTACTTTCACTAGAATCATTCTGGGTAAATCAGACAAACATGTCTACGTGCACTAGAATCATTCTGGGTAAGTCAGACAAACATGTCTACTTTCACTAGAATCATTCTGGGTAAATCAGACAAACATGTCTACTTTCACTAGAATCATTCTGGGTAAATCAGACAAACATGTCTACTTTCAATAGAATCATTCTGTATTTCATCCCAAAACACAGCTAAAAATTATATATTTTGACTCAAAATTCTGCCCATATTCTGTATAGAATTTCACTATTGTCTATTGACAATAGTATTTATTTAAGGTAAATTTTGAAGGTATTTAATGAAACCTGTGTATTTTATGTCCAATATGCAGAAAATATGTATTAGTTGACAGGTATAGAGATCTTATCATCAGGTCAGTCTGTAGACTGATCTTAAGTTGTTTGATCATGTCACTCTACTGTGGGTTTTTCTGGGCGTATAAGACCAACCATTATGCAATAATACACTCTTAGCAGATGGAATGTCAAAATAGTAATGTTTTGTTTTTCTCTTGTGGAAACCTCACCAGCATGTCACTTGTATCATTAAATTTTCCTTTGTGGTGTAACATTCAGAGAACCCAGCATTGTACATCGTGCTGTGATAACCAGATGAGCTACAAACCTGGCAGTGGTCCTAGCTGTCAACATGTTTGTGGTGCCCTGATTATAAACAAGTGATATGGGCTATGAAGAACGTGATAATTCCCTGGGAAATTTGAGAATCTGACAAACATGTTAGAATTGTATAATTGGAGAACCTCTGTGGATGGTATAGAATGTATGGATGGCTGCTCGACTCATCCACTTCTGATAAGAAAAGATGCTTGTCAGGGAAAATAAAGCTCATGACTCCAAACTCTGCATGTTACAAAAAAAGGGAGAAAAACCACAAAAACCCTAGAATTAACCCTCATTTGAGTAGTAATTTTTTTTTACCTATTTTTACTACATCAGGCTGAATTAAAATTACTAAATCACCCCCCCCCCTCCCCCAACGTCTGCCTCAAGCTCAGAGAGAATTACTTCATTACTTAAGAACTAAATAAAAACCTTGTTTTCTGCATGAAAAGCTCTTAATCCAGCCAGTTGACCTAAAACGGCTGCCCTCTTTCGCCATCGCTCTTATTTTGAGACAGTAGAGATGTGATTTTGTGGAAGAATGTTAAGAATATAATGAACAGATTAAAAAAGTGTAATACAGATATGGTAGTACATTACTGGAAGCAGTGGTCACATTTTTTATGAAACAAATATGTACATTATTTAACGAAATAAAATATCGATAGACACATTTCACAGTAGCTAAGACTACTGACGGATCCAGCTATATGCCCGCCACACAATGAGAATCCCCTCGCCCCCCCCCCCCCCCCCCCCCCCCTTGGGCTGGGCTGTGGCTCTCAGTGCACATAATGATGCAGACATATTAACCTTTTAACCTGAGTTCAGTGAGGTCACGAAAGCTGAATGAAACTATGCATAATATTAAAATTTTTAAATTTGGCCTCTTTCTTCCCCCTTCCCCACCCTGTAATGAACTGATACCTTAAATGAAATTACTTTGAAAAGAGTACTGCTCACTCACATCAGAAGGAAGACAGTCCACATATTTTGAACACATCAAGAAAAATATAAAGATGGAGGAAATCATGACAACAAGCAAATTCAAGAGTTAGAGGGAGTAAGATCAAGTTGAAGAGTATGAGAGGCAGAGAAGACCAAGTTGTTGTCAGTATCCAATAGCTACAGAGTTTGTCTACTTTCGGCTGCTCAATGCCATTCTAAGAAACCACAAGAGCTCCTGAAGTTGATTTAGCGATCCATCTAATGAATTAGAACAGGTTGTACAAGTTTTATCCTTGCAGTTGAGAGGGAAGGTGGTCAGTATGGAGGTTCTCAGCTGTTTCATTGAGATGAGATCAGTTTCTATAGCAGGAAAGCTTGACAATGCAGCATGGTAGAACATAGGTATTAGAAATGAATGACAGTATATGAAACAGAAAGCTGTGGACAGACATGATAACTAATGCCACAGAGTATGAATTTGAAGAAGAAGCACAACATGTGTCTCGGTGGTGGTTCTATCAGAGATAAAGTGAATGAAAATATTGACTGAAAGTGAAGAATCCAGCTCAAAATATTCCTGATCTACAGGTTTGCCTATAGTTGAGATCATCTTTCAAGACAGCTCTGACGTGGGTTGTCTATCTTTACCATTGCTTATCTACAACCCAATGCACAAAATTCTAGGAAGCATTTCTGTAGAACTCTTCAAGCTGTGGTTGGCAGGCCAAAGACGGAGAAGACGGTAAATATATTATGACATCTTTTTATCATGTTTGATTGAACCTATTCTGTGTTTCTTTGAGCGCAGCGTATAGGGAATACTATTAGAGAGAAGAGTGGAGCTTTCACTGTAACTACAAGTAGCATGAAAATTAAAATTATGGCAGTGACCAGAGCCTTGAACTGGATAGGCACACTGTGCAACTCAAGTCTGCATTCTCAGCGACTCAATAAGCATGATCAGGAAAATACAGATGGGCTGTATTCCTGAACAGTGGCTTGATGCTGTGTGGAGGTAAATACTATAATGTGTCATATTCATTTTTGAATAACATTAATTCAGGTGTTCTTGGCAATGAGAGAGCAGATAGATTAACAGGTTCTACCACTGTATTGAAGGGCAGGGCAATGAACCGTACCTATATATATTGTCAAACTGAATAAGTCACTGGTGCTTTATGTTGTGCTGTATGATTGTGAGAGTTGGACACTCACTATGGAAACGGAGAGACGATTAGGGGTTTCGAGTATAAATGCTACAAATTTCTTATAAGACCAATTTGTACGTAAGAGGTAAATAAGAGATTTATGCAGGTGTACAAGAATCATTGCTTTCATAAGTGAAATGACGAAAACTAGCATGGTTTGAACATGCATGTAGACATGATTCCTTGTCAAAAAACAATACTGTAAGGAACTATTGAAGGGGGAAGAAGCAGAGGAGGGTAAATAAAGGTGTGTACAGACACCATCAAAGAATGGACAGGACAAGATTTTTTCGCACTCATCCGCATTGCTGAGAATAGAATTCACTGGAGAACTGAGTGTGCTGAAGTGTCTAATGTGGTACCCCAACAACCCTGAAGTGTTACGGGTTTTATTGATTGATTGATATATATTTAACTATTTGTGCAAAACTGCATGGATAAATGAAATTAATGAAGATGATGATTTCTTTTTCATGTTCAGAGTAAAGGATCTGGACTTAAAATTGTGGCCTTGTAAGAAATAAACATTATTATGGATGGCACAGAATGTTTGTCAACCGACAGAGAACTGAAACTATCAGCCATTGTGAATATATTCAGTGAGGGGGATCCAAGCACCTATGGATGTGTGGAATGATGATCTCTCGATTAACTTATTCATTTTTAAAAAGTAAAATAGAAGTGGAAAATACATCAGAAAACAAAACATGACGATGTATGGGAAAATAATTTATAAAATTTATAACATCATGGAGCATATTGTGCTGTCTGATAAAATATGAGTTTTAGCTATGCCAATGTTGGTTGTCATGTGACGTATTCCTTCCAGAACGTTGTCTTCCCAATGAACTCTCTGAACCTCTCTCTGTCTTGGGCGATGTGGCTTGCATTTTCTAGCGATGTATTCATGTTTTCTTTAATGTCATCAGTCCATCGTCTTCTTGGTCTGCCCCTTCTCCTCTGCCCAGGTACTCTTCCCTCCATTATTTGTCTTTCTAAACAGTTATGTCTCTTTATATGACCAAACAGGCGTAGTTTTCTTTTTGTTATTGTGTTTAGTAACCAACACTCTGGAATATTCAGTGTGTTTATAATATCAGAGTTTCTGATCTTATCCTTCCATGATATTCTAAGTATCTTTCTGTAGCATTTCAGCTCGAAGGCGTTGATCTTCTTTGCCGCTTTTTTACTAAGAGTCCATGTTTCACAGCCGTATGTTGCAACCGGAAAAATAAAAGTTCGTAACATTAGCACTTTCGTTTCTATTTTGTTGTTTTTCCATATGTTTTTCAGCCGTGTTATTTTGCAATATGCCATTGCCAATCTCTTCCTTATTTCTGCCATGCAGTCTCCTGCACCGTTGATGTTTGCTCCTAAGTATTCAAATTTATCCACACATTCTATCTCGGTATTGTCAATTCTGATTTTTGGTTGTTGTGTTGTTATATCTGTTGACATGATTTTTGTTTTCTGCGTGTTTAAATACAAATTTTGTGCTTCGCTATATTTCTTTGTGTTCTTGATTAGTTGTTCCAATCCCTTTATATCGTTTGAAAGAAGTACTGTGTCGTCTGCGTAGCGTAGTTCCGGGATTAGGAATCCACCTATGTTTAAAGCGTGGTAGTCAGTGTTGTGAATGTCTTCTCTCACGTTCCTCATTATACTTTCAGCGTAGATGTTGAACAGGTATGGGGAGAGTGTGCACCCTTGCCTTACTCCACTCTGTACCTCAAACCATTCTGAGAGATCGTCCTCTAACTTCACTGCAGCCTTTTGATCTTGGTAAAGTTCCTCTATTAGATGAATCAGATGTCTTGGGAAACCCATGCTGTTCATTATCTCCCATAGTTGCTGGTGTTGGACGCAGTCGAACGCTTTTGAGTAATCTATGAAACACATGTGCAGGTCAGTTGAAAATTCTCTACACTTTTCTATGATCAATCTCATGTTAAGAATGTGATCTCTTGTTCCTCTGCCCGATCTGAAACCAGCCTGTGTTTCGTTTATCTCCATTTCTAATTTCTGTTTGATTCTTTGCATTATGATGTTTAACATTATTTTACTTGCTTGACTTATAAGTGCTATAGTTCTGTAGTTAGAGCAGATCTGAAGGTCGCCTTTTTTTGGGAGGGGTATATATAATGATTTTTTCCATTCATCCGGCCATGTACCGCTTTCCCATATTTTGCAGCAGAGTTTGTGGTAAATCTTAATTCCGGCCTCGCCGCCTGCGTGTATCATTTCAGTTGTTAAGCCATCATTGCCTGGGGCTTTACCTTTCTTTAAACTTTCTATTGCGTATCTTACTTCTTCCTTTGTGGGTTCTGGCTCCTTTTCATATTCATTTATTGTTCTGTTTTTGGTTTTTCTTGGGTCATTATACATCTCACTGCAGTATTCCTTCCATCTATGTAAGATATGCTTCCCTTCTGTTAGTATGTTTCCTTGTTTATCTTTCAGCACTTTTAATGATGGTTGAGGTTTGCTGTCTCTTAGTTGTCGTACATTTTCGAACATCGTTTTACTGTTACCTTGGCTTTTCTGCCCTTCTATTTCCAGGCATATTTTGTTTATGTAGTTTTGCTTGTCTTGTCTAATTCTTCTTTGTATATCTCTTGACAGGATTCTATAATTTGTTCTGTTTTTACAACTATTTTTGATGTTTCTTCTTTCTTGGATAATGCGCATAGTTTCTTCTGATATATACTCTTTCTTCTTCCTGTTCTTTTTGTGTAGCATGATTTTTGCACAGTCATTGAAAATGTCACTTATTTTGTTTTCAAGTTCATTTGGAGAGTATTCTTCTTGTATTTCTAGTAATTTTTCGAATTTGTTTTGAATTTCGATGTTGTATTCTTTCGGTATTGACGTCATATCGTATCTGGTAATAATGCCAATGTACTGCAAAGAAAACAAACCACAAGGTATTAAGAACAATTAATGTCCAGGAAAGCTGGCTTCTGAACACCATAATAAAGAAAAAGTGAGTTTTTTTTGGGGTCACATTAAGAGACACGACGGCATGGAGAGAGTGTTATTGGAGGGGATGATAGAAGAAAACAGGGACAAAAGCCACCCAAGACACTGAAAAGAGTGCAGTTGGACAAAAGCTGTGCATGTCACTAAAAGAGGTGCGACAACTTGCTCAAGATTTCAAGAGATCCATGGGGAAGACCACTTTCTGGAAAGAAATTGTCATCTAATGATGGTGAATGTCCTGTGATTAATCTTGAA
Source organism: Meghimatium bilineatum (assembly GCA_034231615.1). NCBI lineage: Eukaryota > Metazoa > Mollusca > Gastropoda > Stylommatophora > Philomycidae > Meghimatium > Meghimatium bilineatum. Next base: position 38,236,033 of record CM067312.1, read on the forward strand.
GGCTAGATTGTTATTAATTTTATTTCTATTGTCTAATTTATCACCTCTTGAAGTTTGAAAGTCAAAGTAGTTTTTCATTTTTTATTTTCACTATGTTTCACAGGTCGTGAAAAAGTTATTCCATGTGGAATGTGAAAAGCATGCATTTAAAACTGTGAAACTGATTTTTAATGTGTCAGCTACCACCAAAGTTCAGATGTGTTGGGCCATTTGTAGAAATAAAATGGCAATAAAATAAAAACTATGTCCTACTAGATATCAAGTAGAACAATAGTCCTGTCCTACAAGAGAGATCCAGCAGGAGCTTGAGTACAAAGCTTTAAAAAAAAAGAGCTATATATTGACTTTGCTCGGCTACATTTTGTTTATTTAAATTTCCAGGAATTACAAGCGATGAAGTTCTCATTTTCTATGTGCAATTGGAGAGAGGGGAGTTTCCCCAGATCTTGTTTTTTATTACCAGAAGACTCCAACACTCAATAATATGCAATGCTTTAAGAATAAGTCTCCTAATCAAAGATGACCAACATATGTACGCATAAAACCTTCAACCATTTAGTGGTATCAATATTGACCACTTTCGACTACACTGCCCATATTATTTTCATACTGTTCTTAGTTAGTTTGTTCCTTTCGTGCTGCAAGCGACACATAGGGCAGAGGTTTTGGTTCTCCATATGATGCGGTCCGCTGCCTGCAGCTTTATTTCCAGGATGGTCTTGCAGCCTATTAATTCCCCTTCTTTAAGAATGGTGTTTTTAAGGGTTGTTTTAGGTCTTCCTCTTTTTCTTTTACCCTCAGGTGACCACATAAGGGCTTCATACTGTTATCTGCTACAGTAAATATAACATTATACAGTAAGTACTGTGTTTTTGACTGAAAACATGTTCGATTTTACATTTCTGTTCAACGGTGCAGTCATTGGTGCTTAACCCCTTTCAGCTTCTTTTATTTTTCAGTAACGTAATGTAGGTCACACAAAAATCAGTCCCGCCAACTGTTTAAATTTTCTATATACTGATAAATTGTGTTGCGGAGCTGATGTTTATATGCAGTTTTTGTTTATCTTTAATTATATTTGTAACTTTCCAAATTTGATTGATCCACATAAGCTATCTTCTTCAGCGTTTATTCTAAAATTCCCGCTGGATCTCTTTCTGTTGTAGCAGGACAATTAGTCCTAATAGATTTCCAGTAGAATGTAGTCCATAGAATGGAAATACGTTGTGTCACCATTTTATTTGCGCCAATGGCCCAACACACCTATCTTTTGCAAGAGAAGTTATCTATATTCATTTAGTTAACTCTTCACACATTTCAGCTTGTTGAAATGAAAACTTAAAGGTCCTAAAGTAAAGAAAAACTATTACAAAAAATCTATCATTGTTTTGTTTAATTATGAATATAAAATAATAAACATATAGCAATACATTTTAATTGTTCCAATAATGTTCAATATAAAATAATTATAATCTGACATAAAAAGGAGAAACATTGTAAGCTAGTAAATATCTATCGATCTATAAACCCATAAAACTCGTCAGGGTCATAGTGGGTACCACATTGGATGCTTCAGCACACAACGATTTATATCTTCATTGATGCAGATGAATGAGGACATATCTTGTCCTGTCCATTCCTTGATGTTGTCTGTCCATGTCTTTATTTGTAAATAAATATACTTATAAATAGTAAATATACTTAGAATAGAAGAATAGGCAGAAACTTCATGGAAAAAGAAGGAAACAAAAAAAGGTTCTGACAGCAATGCTTATGAAACAAGAACTATCAAAGGAAATAAAATAAGGAAATATTTTAAACATTCAAAGACTATTTGAAGACCTTTTTTGATGGTAGAGTTAAGGGGAGGGGAGCAAGAGATAGGCAGAGATACATGTGGGAGGGAAAAATCAGGAGATGGACAGGGTGCAGTCTGACAGAGTGCACCACCAAGGCAAGATACATTATGTTGGAGATTCATTTTATTGCAAAGACAGCAGTTGATGATAAAATGTAATGCTGAAGAGGATGATCCTAAGCATAGGACGACCAACAGCTATATTACCAAAATAAATACTCTATGTTGAACTCTCAGAGGTTAAAAAAGAAAATGCATACAATGTCATCTGTAAATTATCAATGAATGCCTCTGTTATCCCTTCTGATACTGGAAAAAAACAGATGGAAGATAGCATGATGTGATAATGAGCCTGTCTAGTGATAATGGGACACCTGAGAACTCAATAATGAGCAGATCAGAAGAACAAACAATGGCATAAAAACAATAGTCCAGTGATGTGATTTCTCCATTGATCTGTAATCAATTTTTTTTTTCTTCTTTATTCTCCTGTCAGATTCATATTCAGATATGCATTTCTTTAATGAACTTAAGTGTAGTCAACAGATCCGAGACAAGGTGGTAGAGCTTGCACATCACAGTTTTTTCAGATGGCCACAGTTTTATTCTTGTACTGTAGTACAGTGGGTAGTTCTGAAACATGTTCTGTGCTTTCTGCAGATTGTCAGCAGGAGCAGATATAAGCATCGTTAACTGCAAAACCTTCCGTACAAGTGCATACGTTGTACGAGTCTGTTGTGGCCTGTTCTCTATAAAAAAATGAATGTTACTTTTTTCTAAACTTGTGAATGGCTATGTATAATCAATGAACACATTAGCAGATTTAGCCATGTTCAACATGTGCTCAGGCAACTTCAGTCATTACAAGATTACTTCAGACACAAGGTCAAGATTAATGAGGTTTTTGTTGATACAGTGGAATCTCTATTTAGCGCATCCTTTTATAATAAGTTGATCTATTTAACAATTCTTTTCAAAATCCCACATTACTGTGTATTCTTGAATATTTGTGCTGTATATAGTGAATATCTGTTATTACATACATATTTTGTCAGCGCGAACCAAGTTGTTATCTATCTATAAATCCGTAACCCGTCAGGGTCGTAGGGGCACCACATTAGATGCTTTAGCACATAGAGTCCTCCAGGGATTTCTATCTGCAACGATGCGGATGGTTGGTTGGTTGCTGATCCAGCTGCCCATAGGCTCAAGCCCTTTGACCCAATGCCATTGTGTGATATATGCATGTGTTTGTGAGCTGTTGTTTTGTTCCATATAATGTGTTCCATTTATCTGACCCTAGAGGGAGAAACATTTTCCTGACATCATCCAGCGCTGGGCATTCAAAAAGGTGGTGGTCAACAGTTTCATATGGATGAGTGCACAGCCGGCACCCTGGAGTGTGTTGTGGTTGTATTCTGTTCAGGTGATTGTTAAGCTGTACATGTTGTGTACATAATCGGAAGATGATACTCTGGTCTTTTCTTCCCAGGAGGTTGATATTGTCTTTAGGATTTGGGCTGGTCATATATTTCTAGATTTATTTAGTGTTTCCCATGGCCCATCTTTTCTCCTATTTTCTTTGTTCACAGATTTCAACATCATTTTAACTGTGTGCATGGTTGTTTGTGTATTAGGATGTTCTTGTTGTGCTCCCATCTTTGCTAGTCTATCTGCCTTGTACTTTCACCTTGCCAGGTGTGTTTGAGTGGCCAAGAATCCACTGCATAACAATGCAGACTTCATAAGATCTAAGCAGCTGGTTGGCATGGTGATATATTTCAACTGGCTCAGTTATACAATGTCCATCACATTCTAGTGCTTGAAGAGTGGGCAGAGAGTGTAAAAATAACAATGTTTTCGACTTTTGATGCAAAGGCATCAAATATGGTCTTCAGGTGGTAACAAGGCAATTTCTAGTGCTGTTATTTCAGCTTCATAGTTAGAACATATCTCCCCACAGGCATCAAACAACTCATCAGATGTTTTGTCTGGATATTCTATATGGACACCATAACCTGCTTTGATGGTGGCTATGAAAGCAGACCTATCTGTATAGATATGAATCCATTGTTGTGGGTAGGTGTCTATTGTTTCAATGATGCGGATGAGTGAGAAAAATCATTTCCTGTCCATGTCTTTATTTGCTCTCCTCATCGACAGTTGCCTTCATTATTGTTTTTAACAAGTAATCATGACATTGTTATAATAGGATTCAAATTGCTGCAGAGTTTATTTACTTTTGGCAGCTCATTGCCATTCATAGAAAAGTGTAAATCTTCTGATTAATAAGGTCATACAACTGCAATTCACACCTTCAAGATCTGAGAAATGAGCACTTAGAAATCTTTCTTAAGTGCTCTGAAAATGATGGAATAAACAATGTACAACAGAAAGATCACTTTACATACAGAACACAATTTTATCATGTAAGAATACACACAAAAATAATCATTATGGTGTTCAAAAAGTGTCTGTAGCTTTGTTAAAAGAAATCAAATTCTTGAAATATAGGCCTGCTTTCTGGATCATATACCATCTTGGAGTATGGACTACATATTTTGTAGATAAACAATGGGGGTAGCTTTGCACTCATTTCTTGAAGCTCTTGCCATTCATCGGTTCTCATATTCTCTGGGGGGGGGGGAAATATTTTTAATTAACAATTAACATAATTGTTTAATTGTAATAAGTAATTGTATTTTCAATTCTAAATTCATTTTTAATGAGAAAGCTGTGACAAAGTAGTAATAACAACACTTACATATCGTATCCGTTTTAAGATCATGTGTTTTCCCAGTGGCAACATATGGATGCGAGACTTTGAGATTAAACAAGGCAATATCCAAAAGAATAAATTAATATGAAATTAAGTGCTACAGAAAGATCCTATGAATATCTGGGACAGAGAAAAAAAAAGAACTTTGAAATTACTGAAACTAAATGAAGTGTGGCTTCTAAATGCCATCGTAAGAAGGAAGCTACCGTATTTTGGACACATAAAGCGACATGATAGTATCGAATGGCTGATCCTGGAGGGCAGATTGTTAGACGAGAGAAGAAGAGGAAGAAGAAATAAATTAAGAGATCTATGATAATTAAAATAGAAGAAAAATGATTTTTTAAATGTTTTTTTATACTCTGTTCACTGTAAGAATGAATTGGGGCTAAACACACCCCCACATTACTCCGCAACAACATGTGATTTTTTTTAACAGCTGATGACATGTAAAAACAATATTATTAAAAACAATATTTAAACAACATTTAAAAAAAAATTAAAAACAATATTATTGGGCACATAATAATTGATTAATGCATTCGGTGTCCAACAACCAATCAGAAGCACTGACCCATTTCATTCTTAGAGTGAACGGAGTATACTGAGTAGGCCTATAGTCACATCACAATTTTCTCGTAGAGCTTAATAATTTTCTCTAGACTGGATTGACCTAAGAGCTATTAATTATTTTAAAATATTAATAGTTGAGCTGAAAATTTATTTTTAAAAAGTTTTCAGTTCAACTAGGAATATTTGTAAATAATCAATGGCTCATAGGCCGATCCAGTCTAAATAAAATGTATACCAGATCTCCTGGGAAAGTAAAGGCAACAGGCTTGATGCAGACATCGCCCACTCTAGTTGTCAAGCGTTAGTGATGACAAACATGGGCCTAGCACATCAACGGCGTAGAAAAGAGAGAGAAAAACGAAAGTCACAAGAACAATTATTCATACCTTGATTTTGTTGACTCAGCCACCATCTCCAAGAAATCCTTTCCCTCACAGCCCCCCAATCAACTTCACCTATCTCTGTCTCATAATCGATGGCAGGTTGTTGATTTTGATCTACACTTATTTGTTCCAAGTACTGTTTCCATTTTTTCTCTGTTGCCTTCATTTGATGGCTCCAAAATTCTCTCAAACCTGCTATCTGTGTTGTAGAATTCTCTTCTGTAAAGAAATAAAGATAATGGAATTATTAAATATAACAATGAACATGAGTTGAGAAATGTGTACGCTCACTCAAAGTACTAAAATAGGCCTACTCGATTTCATTGTCTAAAGGCGGAGGACTATGAACCAAACCCCCCCCCCCCTCACCCATATCTACGGCTTGGTAGAGTTCCTCACTTGAACTCTTTGTCCTATGGGAAGATGGAACATGGTAGATGATGGCAGCCCCTATCACCCTTGTTTCCAAGATCAATCAATAAACTCGTAACCCTCCAGGGTCGTAGGGGTAACACATTGGATGTCTCAGCACACAGAGTCCTCCAGATAATTATATCCTCAGCGATGCGGATGAGTGTGGAAATATCTTGCATAAAATTTATAAAATCATTGGAAATAGGCCTATGCATAATTCTTAAAGCTGACGGAAATTGAACCAATGACGTTCTAGCAGCACCAAATCGCTTGGCAACACAAGTAAACAAATAATCAATCACATCTTCAAAAAAATATGTGTTCTCAAGTCACTGAGAACGGAACAATCGAAACAAGGACTATTACAACAACAACGAACATCCCGTACAAGTATTTAAGTATCCTCAGAAACACAAACATATAACATTCATATTCGTACTGAATATGAACTGGAAATATACAGTAGGCTAGTTGCCCTTTTCTTAAATGCGTTTGTGTTCAAACCCTCGCTGAATCTCTCATAAAATGACAATGGTCCTACTAGATTTCCAGAATGACGTCGTCCAAAGAACTGAAATGCATTGTGTCGTAATTTTATTTGTGCTAATGACCCGACACATACATCTTCAATGGTGGTTCTTTTCAAAAAGAAGCTAAGGCTGTCCATTAATTACGTCATCAATATGTTTACTCCCCTCCCTTCTCAACAACTGTCATCGACCCCAAACCCCTACTGCTTAATAATGCTATCAGGTGTCATGCCGACGAACATGGCTCTCAATCTCCAGTATTATGTATCAAGATCGCTGTTGTTTCCCTGCGTGCCAGGTAGTCAAACTGTCTAATATTTATTTACGTTGACGCCGTCTGTCACTGTTGTCTTCAAACTTGCCTGTTGTGACTATGTTCTCCAGCCTCCCTGTCTCATGAAGTGGCAAAAAAAATATATAAATGGATTGTCTCTTTCTTATATGTCTATTATTGATTATGTCCGTTTCACATTTAATCTTTCATCACCTCCATATTAGTTTTCCTGGCAGTCCATGGTATTCTCAACATTCTTCTATAGAATCACATCTCTATTGTCTCTAATTTCCCACGTTCCTGTTTGTTTATTGTCCGAGACTCACATCCATATTAGTATAGGAGTTATATAGCACTGCAGAACTCTCTTTCTCACCTCTAATTATACGGTCATATTACACAATATATTTCTCATTTTTCTGAATGTTATTTTTTACCTGCTCTATTCTGCTTCTTATTTCTGTTGAACTACTTCCATCTGCTGTAATCGTTAATAATGTGGGCCTATTAAAATCCCCGCCCCCCCCCAACCCCGAAACAAAATTATAGGTTAATCCAGTGGCGTAGCGTGGGTCAATGGCTCCCGGGGCGGAATCATAATTTTCCGCCCCTGTGACATGAAAAAAACATGTCAGTGATTGTGAAAGACTGGACGAAAATAAATTTGCCGCTCTCTCGATGATGCCGCCCGGGGCGGTCCGCACCTCCGCCCCCGCCTCGCTACGCCATTGGGTTAATCTAAGAAAAAAGTACAAACATCTACATGTTTTGTTTCACATCTTTACAAAAGTGTTTCAATATTCATACAATTTCATAGTTATATAAAAATAGTGGTTGTATTTATTGACACCAATTTTTGTCAACTCGCTCCATGGAAAATGCTGTTATAGGTCTACTTTTCCAGACCTCTTTCTCTCTCTCTCCACCCCTTCCCTATTTGTTGACGTTATTTACGGACAGCCCCTAAGAATCTTTCATAACCCCCCCCCCCCCACCCTTCTTAGCACAGTAGTATAGGCATATATGCCTAATTGTTTTTAAATATTTTAAATAATATTGTTTTACGTGTCATCAGCTGTTAAAAATCATATATTGTTGTGGAGTAATGTAGGGTGTGTTTTGACCCTCTTCATTCTTAGAGTGAACAGAGTAGGTCTATAACTGTGCAGATTAGCCTGCTGACGATGAAGTTGAATATGCATAGACCCCTTGTATAATAAGCCACATTGTCTCAAGCAGTAGATAAGGAATGCATTAAAGGGATGCAATATAAGTTGGATACATTCAATCCCCACCCTCCTATTTCCTCTTTTAGGAAAATATAAAATGGTTTTAGTACCAGGAAGCTATTTTATATGTATTATAAAAACTCTTCCTTCAATATGGCTTTCCAAAAAAACAATAATCAGAAATGATGATTAGTTTTTCATTCTGTTAATTATTCTCGCTCCCGCCCCTCCCCCTTTTTAATTGAGTATATAGGCTAATTGCGGCCCTGATTGTCGTTTAGTATTACCTTCAGACGAGTTTTTGTTGTCGTCCGCAAAGTGTGACATCAGGATTGCACTATTACTGCTAAAATTACCCTTCACACGATCGACGTAATCTGCCTCTATTTTTATAACGGATTGTTTCATCTCACCATTTGTTTGTAATGTTATAGGAGCAGAACTTGGCTCTAACGGTTTGGACCACAAAAATTTGGCCAGACTTAAACTTGGAGATATATGCAGCATGCTTTAGTGTCAAATCCAAAATAATATTAATTAAAGTCACAATTAAATTAAAGAAAACAATCACAAGATATGTATTCACTTCGACTGAAAATTTACAAATATTTTAAAACTCCAGATTTATCAGTGTAATAAAAGTATTAAACTATAAACTTATAGTAACGCGACTTCACAATGTATTGACACTTGAAGAATGTTAAGTCACTATATATAGGGGCCTAACTGTATGTAGGTATAACGCAATAGCTCGTGTAATTTCATTACTGGGTTATCTCAAGATATTTATGGAAGTATGTTTACAGTGTAATCACGCCGCATCGAAATTGGTAATTGTCAGTGGGGAGATGCTGCAATACTTTGGTGCAGTTGCAGCAGACCTCTTTTGCTGTTATTAGTGAAATCTAATTGTAATTAAATAATCGGTTATATGCCTGGGACCTATGTTGCATTTATAATAGCCCACATCCATTTATTTGCCTGTATTTTCAGGGGGGAAAAAAATACATTTCCCTCTAGGCCTATAACTTCTCTACCGATAACTTTCCAGAAATTTTCAACTTTCTTCAAAGATCATTAAAAATAAATCATGTAGGTAGTAGTAGTGGAACCAAAAATAAATCTAAGATCCTAGTCGATAATTTATATAAGACTAAAATTGTACTGATCCGAATAGCGGTGTTTGGATTTCACTGTCAATAATCAAGGGAAACAATCATTTCTACAAGGTCAACTGTCAAGGTTTGACACCCGCGTTTGTTTATGTTTTTTTTTCAATATTGATGAAAAGAAATGAGTAGCTGGAAGGAGAACGTCGTCGGATCATATTCATTGTCATTGCACTCCGGAATCGTCCGTAGATGCTCCGATCTGCACTTGAGTGTATCCACCTTACAATATTAATGGCAGTTTGTTGGTTGACACTTTTATGCTAATTGGTGTTCCTCCTTTGCAAGAGAAGATAAGCATGTTATGAAAAAGAAACCCAATAAAATGTGGCGAACAAATAGAAAACAAAATCATTTGTGGTTATCTAATTTGGTTCTACCGCCATAATTCAGTATTGCTACCTACCTCTATCTATATATAGTGTCTTTTCTTTGCTTTTGCAGTGAGTAAAAGGTAATTCTTGTTGGTGAGGTACGCCGCTCTCAATCACATAGGCCTACGTTAGTTCATTTTGGTTATATCAAAGCTTTACATCCATCAAAAAATAGTGGGGGGGGGGGTGGTCTAATTTCTTGTAATCCAGCTACCAACATCATCAGGTGCCGTCTCCGCAACGAAGGTTGGCTGTAACGGATCTCCAACATCCACTGTCTCTTGTCTTGGTGGTGCACTCTGCTAGAATGTAACCTGTCCATCGTGTGATGTTACTCTCCAACTTGTATCTCTGCCTACCTCTTGCTCGCCTCCCTTTGACTTTATCCAGCTACCACGACCCCTATAAAACAAGCTAATGATATAGAGCTTATGATAATGATGTTGTTCCTACTTCGCAAGCGAAGATTAGCATGACATTAACAACAATAAAATTTGGTTAACAAAGAGAAAAAAAAAGACATTTGTGATTGTCTAATTTGTTTGGGTTTGTGAGTTCGTAGATGTCCAATTCGTGCCTGGAAATTCTATTACAGTACATGCAAGAGTGCAGAGGGTCCCGAGTAGAAGAGTTTTCGGATTTGTCCTTCCGCTTCCGTCTCTTGTAAATTGCCGCAGTATTCATATTTTTCAAATTTAGTGATGCCAGCAGTGATCTGGGTGTGCCAAGCTGAACGATCAAAGACTGTAGTTTCCCAGGAGCTACGATCGTTGCTGCAGTGCTTGAGAGAGTTTTTTTAAGATGATAATTGAAAGCGTTCTTCTGCCTGCGCTTGAATGTTTACCATCGCACAGCTCCCCATAGAATAATCTCTTTAGAAGGTGATTGTCTGGCATACGGATGATCTAGCCAATCCATCGGAGTTGGGACCTAGTCAGCAGGACATGGATGCTTTACATGCGGGACTTTTGAAGGATTTCCGTGTCATGTACTCGATCCTGTCAACGTACTCCCATGAGGCACTGAAGGTGGAACTAGTAAAGATGTCGATGTGTCTTGTATAGACATTCAGGTTGACGCAGCATAATGCATTGTTGGTAGAACCACTGCGCGTTAGACATCCAACTTAGTTGTTAAACTAAGACCACGTCTGATCCAGGTGTTGGTACGAAGGCTCCCGAATTCCGCACTGGCGTGAACAATACGCAAGCAATATCCTCATCAATTGTCACAGTTTGCGATAGAGTGCTGCCGAGGTATAGAAACTTATTGTCCTACTAGATATACAATACTTATTGGCAGTATTGAGTTTCTGTCCCTTTACTGGTTCTATGTAGGGGACACCTGACGCTGGTTGATACACTACTAATGTCTTCGCGGTGCCGATGGTCAGATCGAATGCACCACAGGCCAAAGAAAAGAGGTCCAAACTGTCCTGCATGTCTTTCAGACTGGTAACGTTGAGTGCACATTCGTCGGTGAACAATGCCCACCTTAGATGTGGTCTTAGCCTTCAATCTAGTAAGATAGAATAGCCTTCCATCAGCCCCATGGCGAAAGCAAAATTCTGCACTGTTATTCCGGAAGGCATCATTTAACATGGCAAAGAACACCCTGTTAAAGATCGTCTAAGCTAGGACCCAAGCCTGTTTGGCACCGTTATTTACTGGAAACCGGTTTGAGTGTGCGCCGTCAGCTTGTACACAGGGTGTCATACCATCATGGAACTGGCGCACCATATTGGTGAGTTTTTCGGGACATCCAAATTTAGCCATGCTCTTCCATAGTCCTTCGCGATTTACAGTGTCGAATGCCTTAGTTAGGTCGACAAATTTGGCGTAGAGACCAATGTTATGTTTGCGACACTTTTCTTGTAGTTGCCTGGCAGTGAATATCATGTCAACCGTACGTCTGTTACATTTTCAAAATATTCAGCACAGTGTTTGATAATTTCTTCTCTGTCAGTGATGATGTGCTTCCCATCTCCGCTGAGAAGAGCAGCGTTCCTGAAGACTGAGGGCCATAGATTGATTTAGCTTTAAATAGAATTTCATAATCAATTTGATGCTACTGTTTTGATCGTGGGTGCATCCATGAAGTCTTATTACGGTGAGGTAGTTGAAAAACAGTGTTGGAGATGAGTAGGTTAAATGTTGCGCATATTTCTAAATGAGATGATGATGAAAAGTCATGACTTACGCGATGAAAATTGGACTAAAGTGATGAAAAGTTGCGCAATGTCATCCAGCCTCACTTTCTTGCCCCTATACACATGGACGAGTCAAGATGACTGAGTGTGTGTCGGGGTGCAGTAGATGACCGAGGCGCCTTACTGTCTTTCCGCCACGTTAGTTGAATGACGCCTTTCTGTCCAGTGGCCCATGTTAGTTTGTTAGTTGAGCTCATTTGCGCTTTCCGTCGCATCCAGACTTTACATGCTTGTCAGGGCATAGGCCTATACATCAGAAGCTATGGGCATAGAGCCCATTTGCCACCTTCACTGATTTTAAACCAATTGAACCACAACTTAAAAACACATAAATTGGCTTCCGTAAGAACAAAAGCTGTACAGATACTATCTTTACACATAGAAAAATAATATAAAGAGCCACAGAAAACGGGTAAAGGAGTTCATTTACTTAGGAAACATTATATCGGGTGAAGGGAAAAGCAGTAAAGAGATACAAAATAGATGAAACAAAACATACCAGATCATAGGACAGATGACACGTATTTTTAAGAAAAAATGTAAACATAGACACTAAAGTTGCATTATACAAGACTATTATTATTCCATCACTGTGCTACCAGTGCTAAACCTGGACAATGACAGCACAAGACAAAAGAAAAATAGTGACAGAAGTGACATGTCTATGAAGAATACTCGGAGTGTCATTAAGAGATAGAATTAGAAACGATAACATCAGATATAACCAAAACAATACCAGTATTTGAACACATCAAAAGACAACAGATCAAGTGGTTTTCAGACACTTCCAGACTACAAAAGGACAGTATGCCACAGATGGCCAGGACACATAGACATCACGGCTATAATGCCAGAGGCAGGCAAGATGGATCACATACATCAAAGAAGCCACAGGAACAAACTTACAAACAGCACACAAGAAGGCTATCTCCATGATGTGGTTGGTCAAGTACGGAAAACCTGTTTACTGGTGTTGCAAAGCGATTCGGTGCTGCTAGAACAGACCTGGTTCAATACCCGTCAGCTGTAAGAATTATTTTCATTTATCCTCATGCTTCCTACTTGGATTTATCTCCAGAGAACTCTTTTACCCCTGACACCACAAGGCAAGGCAAACAAGGGCCACAGCGTACATATAGATAAGTATACTGATTTTAAACGCCGAAGCGATTTCGGAGGTGTGGTTACTTCTGCACGTGAACAGCGGTTATGATAGTGAGGGCTAGATAGAAGAATAGTTGGAGGAGGAAGAGTTTGGGGTTATTAGCACTTGAAGACGCATGTAAAGCCTATATACCATATCTGAGCATATATTCCTTTTCTTATAATTTTTAGGTTCATTACGGGAAGATGTATCCACATTTTTTAATGAAACAAACCATACGTTATTTAATGAAATGAACTTTCGCTAGAGACGCATACAATGCAGCATCCATCGATCTGCGCCCATTACACGGAGAGGCCCCATCCCTCCATGGAATACCATTGGGGGGCGTTCTTGGTGCGTTGTGCGCAGACCGAATGATCGTTAGAAGACCATAATATTTATAGTACACCATTGACTATTTCGTACTAATATTATAACCTAGTAATAATAGTACTAACAGACAGAACTAATAGTACTACATCATTGTAGTACACCATAAGAAACATTCTTCTTCTTCTGCGTTCGTTCTCAAACTCCTGCAGATTAGCAGGATATAGTCTGGAGAACGGAATGTGTTGAGTCATGGTTTACATTATTGCTGCGTCATCTGCGCCTTTGGCTTAACACATCCAACTTCAGCATGGTTTTGGTTCACTGACCCTATATGGGATGGGACAGCCAACTCCATCTCATAACCTCCTAAGTCACCTTTTACGACACGAGTGGAAGGTAAACAGTGTTGCTATTCTTTGCTCCCCTTTCGGGTCCCGGCAACACACGGGCGAGAAGCATTCTATTTCTAAAAATATCTTCCAGGGAGCAATTGAGGGTGGAATAAGAATTGGAGATAAGAGAAAAGTATGAATTGATAATATTGAAGACTGGGCATGATTAAGAATTTCCACACTCAAAGAACTGATAACAGAGAGATATGGTGAAGTTATTGTGGTGGTGTTTCCAGAGTCACACCCCTACGATCCTAAGCCTATGGCTTTGATGATGAGCAGGCGCTGCTTGTTTTTTTTTAAAAATCTCTGTGTCATGAAAGCAAGCCTAATATTTAAAAATTGGAATGCCTGGGACACATCACTCCTTAATTTGAACTAATTTGAACTAATAACCCCTTGAACTAATTTTCTAACAATGAAAATGTAAAACACATGACGTCATATAGCAACGGCTAACAACTTCCTGTTTACACACCGTTATTCAGATAGATCATAGGTATAGAATCAGATAGATATAAAGTATGGTATGATGTACTAATATGTAGTATTCATCGTGGACGGACGTTTGTATTTTTTGATGATCAAATTATCAACAAAATACACATATTTAAGAAACGGCGAACAATAAAATAGCAGCTATCTTTAACGGCGTAAGTATACTTAACTACTATTATTTATTATTATTATAATAATAATAAGTATAATAATTATACTGTAGTCACTACACTGTAGTGAAGTGTAGTGTCTGTGTGTTTGATGTAGTTTGTTATTGTTACAGTTACAGTTTGTAATTGTTGTATCTTATTCAAATCAATCTTTTTTTACAGTTTGCGTAACTTACGCCGTAAGATAGTATTAATTAGTAAGTATGTCGGACATTATATGTGACATGTGTTTGCTGTAGTTTGTTGTATATTATTTCAATCACGTTTTTATTTTTGGAATCAGGAAAGTAAGGGAAGAACAAAACATTGTCAAAAGTATTTGGACACAATTTTCAAAATAGCACTTGGCTACATCATTCAAAGTAGGCCTACTTCAAGTTCATCTAAATAGTAAAATACCCCTTGAAAATTGCAATTCAACAATTCCTCAACCAGGTGACTCTGTAAGTCCGTCCTGAAAAAAGTTATGTATTTTTTTTTACTAATTGGGCATCCAATATTTACAGTCTATGCCTAATTGTAAATTTTACATCAATTACATAGGCCCTAGTAATTATTTGACATAATCCACAACACATACACAGCGAAGTGGAAGAAACTCATGGACGGGGAATACGAACATGATGCAATACATCTCCTCCAAAGATATCAACAAACCGCAATATTTCGTCTTAGAACAGGCCACTGCAGAATGATGGGTTCACCTTTACCGATTAAGGATCTCATACACAGATGAATGTCCATGTGGATCCGGAACCCAGACCCCGGAACACATACTTCAGGACTGCCCAACATACAAAGAGTAGAGACAGCAGACCTGGCCAGAGGA
Source organism: Meghimatium bilineatum (assembly GCA_034231615.1). Taxonomy (NCBI): domain Eukaryota; kingdom Metazoa; phylum Mollusca; class Gastropoda; order Stylommatophora; family Philomycidae; genus Meghimatium; species Meghimatium bilineatum. Next base: position 38,251,194 of record CM067312.1, read on the forward strand.
TACAGACTTGAGGCAAAAGCTATGGTGCAGCCGCTCTGACCTGGAGAAGACAGTGGACTTTGTCCTGACAACAGGCCTGATGGTATAGCATGACCACAGATGCTGAACGCAGAAGAAGAAGAATTATTTGATGTTTGCATTCATTCTCAAACTCCCACTGGATCTCTTTTGTTGCAGAACAATTGTCCTGCTAATTTCCGGAGGGCATAGTCCAGAGAGAGGGAATGTGTAGCTCCGCCATTTTAATTGCGACATTGGCACAACAGACCTGTCTTCAGCAAACATGAAACTTAGACCCATTGCAAAATATAAATTAAACTTGTGATCACAAAATAGAGTTGGGTTTACAATTTATGTATTACCATAGTTATTTTCAATAATACAACAAACAAGCTATAGGCCTACATTTTTTTGTTTGCAAAGACAATGTTGATGACATTGCTGGAATTTTCAGATGAATGCAGAACTAATTCATGTTAAAAAATTTCCGCAAATTAGCATATTTAAATCAAATTAAAGTACATAGCTATTAAATGTATTCCATTTTCAATAAGATAGGCCTATCACAGTAACTACATATTTTTGTGTCTGCACAGTGCATTTGTGTATCATATTTCTGTATTTTTCAGTTGCATGCAGAACTAATTAATTTTCATAATGGCCACCAATTAGCATAACTATATTAATAATTAATTATATAACTATATAATAAAATATCATAAAATATCATAAAAGTTACATATTTTTGTGTCTGCAAAGACAAGACCAATCTGAGCATATTACTGTATTTTTCAGATGCACAAAGAATTAATTAATATTCAAAATGATGCCTAATTAGCATATTTAAAATGAAAATAAATTTTTTAGCTATTAAATATAATAAAATACCACAGAAACTATAACTTTTTTTTCGCACAGACAAGACTCATCTGTTGATCCAATTTCCTTAATATTCTTATGTGAGCAGAACTAATTAACATTCAAAATAGCACCTAATTAGCATAATTAAAATGAAAATAAGGAAAATAAATTAAATATATTGGTTATTATTTATGGACCTGCATCATTACACTCTGAATAGTCCATAGGTGCTCAGTATCTTCTAGCAGAGAGGGTATTTTGATTGCTGCGTTGTTTTGATGTTCTGCATCTCTTGTTCAATATGTGGTTAAGTATGTTCATGCTTTTCTGATTCTGGTTTGCATTCTTTCGCTTTGGTGTCTTAGTATACCCATCGTATCAGTGGTCTCCTCTCTGCTCTTATGACTTTCTCTGGGATCTGTATTTATGCGCTTCCTCTTAATCAACTATAATTGTATAGGAACTGACAAGATGGCCACTACATAATAATCATAAATATTTGTGCATTTAACTGATATATGTAAAACAAACCCAAGATAATTTTTCAAAAGCATTAAATCTATGCGAGTAAGAGAAGAGAGCTATAATCCCATAGCAATCATCAATGATAAAAATGGCAAACCATTAGTGAAAAGCATCAATAGGAAAGCAAGATGGAAAGAATACTTCCAGGAATTATACAACCCAACAATAACAACAGAATATAGACCCACCAACGCTCACAAAGATATAGAAGCCACAGAACCAATTATACTAAATCAAGAAATCGAAGAAGCCTTAAAACAAAAGCCCAAGTAATAAATCACCAGGAGAGGACGGTATACCAAGCAAAGCAATAAAAGCGTGTAGAAATACAGGAGTCCAATGGTTAGCCAGACTATTCACGATAGCAAGGTCAGAAAGAAAAGTACCAGATGACTGGCAAAAATCAGTAATTGTACCACTATGGAAAAACAAAGGTAATAAGAGAGAGTGTGAATCATATAGAGGCATCTCCTTGTTAAGTCACACAGGTAAAATCTACGCAATAATAATAGAACAAAGAATGCAATACATTGCAGAACCATAGTTGAACCCCTCTCAGTTTGGCTTCAGAAGGGGAGCAAGCTGTACAGACGAACTTTTCACACTGAGACAACTGAGTGAAAAAGCAATCGAATACAATCAAGATTTAAACACAGTATTTGTAGACCAGGAAAAGGCATTCGACAAGAGTAGATAGAAACATTCTATGGGAAACCTTAGAAATGTATAACATCAGAGGACAACTGTTAGATAACATAAAAGCGGTATATCAAAAATACCAAAGCTCAGTAAGAACAACAGATGGAATGACTGAACCTTTTGAAACAAGATCTGGCAGAAAGACAAGGATGCGTACTTTCACCCCTACTTTTCAACATATACATGGACAGAATAATAAAAGAAGCTCATATCAACAAAGAGGAAAACATTGCAAATAAACCTGATGAAGAACTTAATAATGAAATCAATGAACTATTATTTGCTGATGATCAAAGTTTAATATACAAAAATGAGGAAACTTTGCATAAGCACATCAATGCATTGTTATTAGCATGTCAGAAGTACAACATGAAAATTAATGTACAAAAAACAGAAGTTATGAAAATTAGCAAGTCTTCAACACTAATGAATATAACAATAGATAACACCAAAGTGAAACAAGCCAAAGAATTTAAGTATCTAGGCAGCCTTTTTTCAGAAGATGGAAGACTAGACAGAGAAATAGAAACAAGGTGCCAGAAAGCAAACATAGTGACTTACCAACTTTCCTCATTACTTCTTCATCCAAAGATCAAGATGGAAATTAAAAAACAAATAATATCTACAATATACCAACACTGTGCTACCAATGTCAAACATGGTCTTTAACAGCTTCGCAGCAAAGAAAAATCGTCATATGTGAAATGAAGTGTCTGAGGAAAGCTGCAATGGTTACCAAACTAGATAAAATAAGAAAATAAGATATTAGGAAAAGAGTTGGTATAATATCATGTATCGAACATATTGAGAGACAGCAAGTAAAATGGTTCGGTCACCTTATGAGAATGAAGCCAAACCAAATACCAATAAGAGCATATAATACAAGAATATCCGGGCGTAAAGCCAAAGGTAGACCAAGAAAACGGTGGATATAAAACATTAAGATAACCTTGAACAAACATGGACTAAATGCAACCTCTGCGACACATCTGGCCTTGAAACGACAGCTTAAGATACCACCCCTACGCTTAACGGCAAGTGTGAATGCAATCAACAATCATTCACCTGGGGATAGACAATAGACAATCATTATCTTGGGCTGCCCTATACCTTGTTACTAGCAACCATGCCTGAAAACTGAAATATTTCTTGTCCATCATTGTCTTGCATGGCCATACACAGCAACCATGTCTTAAAGCTGAAATGTTTCTTGCCCATCATTATCTTGGTCAGCCCAACACCTTGTTACTAGCAACCATGTCTAAAAGTATTAGTGTGCCCATGCTCTTATGTCTCTTTATATGAACCAAGAAATCTCAGCTTTATTGTTATAATGTTGTTAGAAAAGTGTTTTATTTGTATATGTAAAATACCTTGTCTATAGTTAGTAGACGCCTTTCATCTTTCCAGGTGATAGTATCATTGCAGTGTTATAAGAAATGTTATCTATTATCTATGTCGATGATGCTGGATGTGATTCACAAGACCAATCTGAGTCACAAAGAGTCTTCCACTATATGTACACGGAATGACATGACCACGTGTAGCACCATGTGATGTTGTGTGTCTTCTTAGACATGCAGTCCTTGAACTATCTGCTATCACTTTCTTCTCTGTCTATATGCTATTCCTGAACTTTTCCCTCCATGCAACATGATTCATGACATCCTGTTCCCATGATTCTGTAAATACTTAAAAACTAACCTGCATGTAATAATATAGTTCTAATTTTACAATACATACATTTGCATAACAACACACACACACACACACACAGGCACATATAATAACCTAATCATAATTGCACAATGCATACAAACACAAGTTTGAACACCTAAAAACACAGACTAATTTATCACATTGTTTTCCTTAATTTAAGTCATTGATCAAATATACTATTTTTTCTCTCTCATCAGTTCGGCTGTTTTCCATTCAATTCATCATGGGCAAGAAAATGAAGAAAGATGACAAGCCTATACCCGATGATGTGGTAAGAAGCAGTATTGTTAAATGAAGAATTAGTGATGGCCCTACTAGATTTCTGTTCTCTGGACTGCATCCAGCTGAAAATCTAGTGAGATCCAGTGGGAGTTTGGAAATGAATGCAAAGAATTAGTAATAAAATGTTTATTTCATTCAAATCTCAGGAATTACAAGGAATGAAACATTTGTATCCTTTTGTGTAACAGGGCAATTTCACTAGAGCTTTATTTCATACCCTGAAGACTACAGTTCTCAGCATTGTGCTTGCTATGACAAGCCTTTAACTAAAAGAGGGTGATTAATACAGTGGTAAATGCAGAATTTTACTGGCATTTGATTTATTTAGGAAATGCATATTTAGGTTCTAAGAATTTGTACAGCAAGCACAAATACATAATTTTTGTTACTGAAGTTATGTATTATATTAGTAGCTAATGTAAAGCATTAGGCCTGTTTATTTCTTTATTTCAATCCTCATTAAATATCAACAGTTGAGCTTTTGTATGCTTCTGTTCAATATTTGGAGAGTGGTGGTTGTCTAGAGCTTTATTTCATACCAAGTAGACTCCAACTCTCAACAGTGTGCAATGCTTTGAAAAAAAGTCTTCTACTTAGATGGGGTTAAACATAATTGTATAAATGAAGTTCTGTGAATGACGTTTGCACAAGATTACAAATGAAGTTTGCACAAGAGGAAAGCCTCACTAAATGAGAATGTCACATACTAAAGTTTTGGTTGGAATGGAGAGTTATTGTGAGACTTTCAAACCTTCCACTTGCAGCGAGAAATAAGTAAAAAAATGATTTTTTTTTTCAATGTTGAAACAATAACTTGTCCAGTACTGTAATTTTGTTTTCAAAAACTTTCTTTTTTTTAACTTTCTAACTAGTAAACAGAATGTATATCATTACACAACTTAGCAGAATGGAAAAATTAATAATCTAATGTATGGTAGCTGGAAGCAGGGTTAAGGGCCACCCAAGACGATTATGGATAAGAGACATATCATAACACGCCACAAGGAGTTCTGAAGATCCATAATGAAAACTACTTTCTGCAAGGAATATGCCACCTATTTCTATTTTATTTGAAATCTACCTATAGTATTGTTAACTCTCATCGCAGCCATTTGTTTCCAATACATATTTCTTACTATTCTTAGATCTTTCCCATGAATGTTAAGATTTTCTAGCAGTTTATAACCTCTGAATGCTACACCTTGTCAAATGCTTTGCCTTAATCTATGAAGCACAGATAAAGGTCTTGTTGTACTTTTATGTCCCTCTCCATTAATGTTCTTATTATATAAAGGGCATTTCTTGTGCCTTTTCCTTCTATGAATCCGCATTGTTCTTCTGTTATCTCTGTTTTAATTTTTCCTCTTATATGCCTCATTATTATGCACATCTGGCTCATAAGACTGATTGTTCTGTGGTCTTCGCAATCTACAGCACCAGGTTTCTTTGGTAGGGTTATGAAAATATGGAATATAGCCACTGTTGTAGATGTCATTTAACATTTTCGTGATAACTTCAATGACATAATCTCCCAGGACTTCTAGTTCTTCTTTTGTAATCTTGTCCGGACCCGATCATTTTTTGCATAGAATATTTAGAAGACTGCATTTTGATAGTTCGTATTTCTATCTAATTAAACAATCTCTCTATTCAATTCCTCTGAGGTCCAGTATTCATGCAAAATATAACAAGATACAAATTTTACAATTCCTTGAGTTATAAATATTCCTTCAATTGTTTTTTATTATTAATGTGGAATCAATGCTAGCGTTTTGTTCAACTGGTGGTCACTAAGAAATTACAGTATGTCCCCAGTATCCATCTACAACACCCTGACTATTTATCGTTTTCATGAAAGTCTGGCTCTCTCTTTCTCTCGTGGAGATGTCTGCTCCAGGACTATGGATATTGAGCACCCTATAAAATGGAATCATACTTCTTCTTCAGCAATAAATCACAATGCTTCTAGTCCAATATTAGAAATGTCAATGCTTCCAGTCCAATATTAGTAATGTCAATGCTTCCAGTCCAATATTAGAAATGTCAACACTTCCAGTCCAATATTAGAAATTTCAATGCTTCAAGTCCAATATTAGAAATGTCAATGCTTCCAGTCCAATATTAGTAATGTCAATGCTTCCAGTCCAATATTAGAAATTTCAATGCTTCAAGTCCAATATTAGAAATGTCAATGCTTCAAGTCCAATATTAGAAATGTCAATGCTTCTAGTCCAATATTAGAAATGTCAACCCTTCCAGTCAAATATTAGAAATGTCAACACTTCCAGTCCAATATTAGAAATGTCAACACTTCCAGTCCAATATTAGAAATGTCAATGCTTCCAGTCCAATACTAGTAAGGTCAATGCTTCCAGTTCAATATTAGTAATGTATAGAGTAGTTTGTTTTAGGTTGTTGTGGGTTCTTCCACAATTTTTATTGTAGAGGTGCTGCTGTTGCTCTTGTCAGCAATGAAGCTGGAACAGTCTCATAGCATATGTTCTGGTGTTTGTGGTGTTGCTCTGCAGATGCTGGCTCTTGTTTATTTCTTGTCAATTTGTTCTGTCTTGCTCAGGTCTATAGTTTCATTTTAGTTCTCGTCACTGAAAGTCACATAGATTGTTTTAGCAGAGACTTTACTTCCCTGAAACTTCCAGGTATATGGGACTGAGGGAGGTTGCCTCCCGTTTTTGCCTATATATCTGCTGCTTTTTGTTTTCATGAATACCACAGTGAATTAGTATCCATTGTAGTACTAAATCATACTGAAACAAAACAAAATGTGACAATATTAAAGTATGAACTTCTAAAATGTAGACATAATTATTGTTTAGATTGAGTATAAGCTTTTTCAAGGCAGCAGTAAATATGTCACCTCATTTCTCATACTGAAAATAGTTGACCCGTATCATTCTATGCGATCGCTCTACATGATGATAATGCTATAGGCCTAATGTACAGTTCTTACACATTCAACATTAACATTTTTCAGTTTGAAACTATCCTTGTGGAGAGCCGACAAGCGGCAACAGTAGTTTTAATGCTGTCAAGCCCAGAGGAAGATGTACAATCAAAAGCGTGTGAAGCTCTGTACAAGTTTGTTGAAAAATGTAGGTTGTGAAATATGCTAGTTTTTAATCTTTTACTTTTGAAATCTGCAAATAAATCACTGACAGTGTTAAAATGTGTAGTTGAACTGATATTACCTGCTAGCCTAAAAACCGATTGTCATTCAATCCTGCGATGCCTTACAGCAAAAGCAGATTAAACTTAGATGAAATAGATAGATTTATGATGCTGGTTGCTTAATCAGGAACTACAGATGATTCTAAAATATAATTTAGAATATTGATGTCAATGAATCCGGAAGATATAATACCTAGTTCATTAAAAAGTAGTGGAAGCGATAATTTGGCAAGGGGATGTGCTTTATGGAATATGACACAGAAGTTGTAGTAAGCTAACAGAAGCTTGTAAATAATGAAGTTGTGACACAGAGTATATCTGTTTTTATTTGAATTTCGTATGACACCATTAAGAAAAATTTATATAATGTTAACATTTTTGGACACAAATCCATCTAATAAATTGTGTGTTGGCTACAACTAAATACTTATTGCATGCTGAAAATGGATTTGCTGAACCAGAAGGCGCACAGTAATGCAGTTCCGCTGTGAAACAAAAATACAACCTACTTCACGCATTCCGGCAGAAATCACACAAACCCTCATGTTGATTATCAGCAATTGAATGTAGAAGAAGAAAAAGATGAAACTTGTCATAAATACCAGAAAAATTGACTGAAACAAAACATTACATATTAGGTGAGTGGTGACATTAGGAGAGTAGTGGCATTAACTGAGGGTGACATTAGATGAGTGGTCACATTAGCTGAGTGGTGATATTAGATGAGTGGTCACATTAGCTGAGTGGTCACATTAGCTGAGTGGTGGCATTAGGTGAGTGGTGACATTTTTATTTACAAATATTATAAGCTAATTATTTATCTGTTTTACAAAATAATTTGTCAAGACTGATAGGCTATTTAATAATAACGTTTCAACAATTTACTGATACGTTTATTTTCTCTGTAGCCATTTTTCTCTCCAATGACATACATTATGTATCCAATTTATCAATGTTATAGTATGAAATGATAAAATATAAAAAAATGTGATTGCATTTTTCTACAACTGAAAATTAATGTGGCCCAAAGAAGCAAAAATATACAGTCCAGAAAGTTAATAATTGATATTCCCACAATAATTAATATACTCTTTCAATCTATTTATTCTAAGAGTTGGTAAATCTCTGAGTGTTGCTGACATTTTTTGTCTGTTCAGAAACCTTGATCAGTTTTTAATACTATTCCCAAACACAGCAATTCTAATTTCAATATTGTAATGTAAGGACACATTTTTCTCTCCAAACAACTAAATGTACATAAAGTACTATCTCTGCTCTTCTATTTGAAATTTTGTGTATTCTTTTAAAACATTTCTATCTGTCTTCACTCTCTCACTTTCCATTGTTTGATCCATGTCTTTTCCTATTTTATTGAACTGCTGATGCTAGACAGATGTCACATCAATAATTGCCTCTTTCCATTCCGTTCTTACTTTGGATTCTGGCTTCTCATCCAGACAGTCCTGCACAGTATCCAGATAAGATTTTTATTTTTACTATCACTTTTTATAGTCTTTTCTATTTCTTATTTTCCTTGCGTTCTGTACTTTCTCTTCGTGTAGCCACTCACATCACTGTCGCTCCCACATTTCATCTTTTTCTGTTGTATTCTTGACCTGTCATTTCCACAATGGCTGTTATGTAGTCAATTAATTTTGTGGTTCCATTATGTGTTTGTTTGTCCCTATCTTTATAAAGACCTTTATGGTTAAAACATAAATTCTGTTTATTTCTCTGTGTTAAAAGTGCTATAAAATTTTTTATATTTTCTAAAATGTTTTTACTTACCAATTGGTGCACAGTTTTACTTAAATCTCTCATTCACTCATCATTTAGTATCTGATCTTGGCAAGCAAAGAATACACCAATTATTTGCTGCCATGTATGTAATAAAAGATGATTAAGGCTGGTTAGGCATGGGGCTAGCAACCACAACATATAAAAATATTTTGAAACAACAAATATGTCAAGAAATCATTATTAAAATAAATCATCCTTTAAAGAGAAAGTCACTGGTACGACTGGAGTTCTATGCACCATGAATTGAACTATTTCCACTAGTGCTGAAATACAACTAACTTATAACAGCTCTCCTTAAGATCTTGAAAAAATTGAGACGAGGAGAATGTTGTTAGGTAACAATTGAATCATCAGTAAATCTATGATTCCATCGACGGAAAGTGAAATCTTATAGTAATTAATGTTTTATAAAAGGCACTTTCAGTTATTTGTAAAGCTATGTTACTCCATGTTTTTAAAAATATTCTTCTTCTGCGTTCAGTATCTGTGGTCATGCTATACCGTCAGGCCTGTCGTCAAGACGAAGTCCACTGTCTTCTTCAGATCAGAGCGGCTGCCCCATAGCTTTTGCCTCAAGTCTGTATCCTCTGGCCAGGTCTGCTGTCTCTGCTCTTTGTATGTCTGAAGTATGTGTTCCGGATCCACATGGACATTCATCTGTGTATGAGATCCTTAATCGATAAAGGTGACCCAACAGTCTGCAGAGGCCTGTTCTAAGGCGAAATATTGTGGTCTGTTGATATCTTTGGAGGAGATGTATTGCATCATGTTCGTATTCCGCTTCCATTTCTTTCTTCCCCTTTGCTGTGTATGTGTTGCGGATTATTGTTTTTACTTCTCCGTAAGACAGTGGGTGTCTGTGTTGCTCCATTTCGCTTCCTGCCTTTGACAGAGCATCTGCTTTCTCATTTCCCATGATTCCACAGTGTGATGGTATCCACTGAAGGGCAATAGCTGTTAATTTTTGGATCTGTCTTAGCTCATGTCTGATGTTGTGCAGAAGGCTTTCATTTCTGTTGCTCTGGATTGATTCCAGTAGGGATCTGCAATCTGTGAATATGGCTATCTTCTTTGGTCTTGGCAGTCCTGGTTCGGTGAAAGCTTTCAGTGCTTGATGGAGTGCAACTGCTTCTGCTCTAAAATTAGAGGAGTATTTCCCGGTTGGAAAAGCTTTTGATATTGTCTTCCCATCTTTGAGTCTTATAAAAATTCCACCTCCTCCATTCCTTACTGCTCCTTCTGCCGATCCATCTGTGTAGACATGTATCCAATCCTTGGGATTGTATTTTATTTCTATCATCTCCAGTGTCAATGCTTTTAGTTTGGTATTCTTTATTAATTATTCCAGGAACCTGTGTTATTATGGAGACATTCTGGAGACTATTGCCTGGCTCTTCAAAGTCCGTTAGTGTTTAAATTTCATTTGGGACGTTTGTGAGGATTTCTTTATGTATCTTTGGAGATGTGACAGAAACTGGTTCTCTTCAACCTGCTTGTGGTTGATCTAGAAATTTGCGCATACATCGGATGGTTTGGATTGCGCTTAATTTTTTTCCCTTTGAACAACCACTCTTTCTTCTCTTCTGTCATCCAGTGGGCGGATGTTTGCATGTTTTTCGATTGCATGGATTGGAGTGGTTTTCATCCCTCCCGAGATAAGTCGAAGTCTTGCATTTTGTACTTTAGATAGGCGATCAGTATTTGTTTTTGATGCTGATGCCCAGGCTGTCATTCCATATTCTACTATAGGTCTGACTGTACCCATGTAGACTTTTTGGAGAATATTTCCATTTGCTCCCCAGCTTGTTCCTGCAAGTTTCTTCATCAAGGATAGCTTCCTGGTTGCTTTTTGCTCAGTGGTTATTAGGTGTGGTTTCCAGGTGAGTCGCTTGTCTAGTGTGACCCCTAGATATGTAGAGTTCTCCACATGTGCTAGCTCACTTCCATTTATTTTAAGATTTGCTTTTTTCTTGGTGGTTTGAAAGTGAGAAGATGGTTGTCACAGTTTTGGAGAGGTTGATCTGGACTCCCCAGTCAGATGCTCATTCACTTAAGGTGTCAAGTGCTGTCTGCATTCTGTTTTTTGCAGTGGATAGGTTACCTGCTGCACTCCAGGCAGCAAAGTCATCTGCATGAAGGGCCTTTGAAATATGATTTGACAGTTTCTCTCCCATATCATTGATAAATACTAGGAAGAGGGTAGGAGAGATCAATCCTCCTTGAGGTACTCCTTGTTGGAGAGTAACACGTTTGCTTAGTTTACCATCTACTTTTACTCTTGCAGTGCGGTAGCAGAGGAAATCTTTTATCCAGCTTTAAAAATGTTGTATTGTAGGACAAACTTGCATATTTTGTAACAATTCCATAATAATCACTTAAACTTTAACCACAGGTGATGCCAATAAAAGAATCCTGCTTGAACTACATGGTTTGGATCCACTGTTACATCTGATTAGTAGTGAAGATGTGGCTGTTAGACGCCATGCTATTATGGCTATAGGTGTTATGTGTGCACATCGTAAGTACGGTTATATATTTATTATATATTTTTCCACCCTTGCATTATAATTATTCTGCCTTTTTATAGAACAGGCATTCTCAACCCTGGGCTTATGAGCATCAAGATGCTCTCATAATGTTACGTGATGCTCATGATATGCAAGCGTTAATAATCATAATTTCCCATTACAGTTCAAACTTTGTTGTATAGACTGAAACAAATGGTGTAACTATCAATGATTATGGAGGATATGCTTTGTACAGTGACATGAAGAATGTTATATGGCAATTTTCATGTTCACATTTACTTTTCCTTTCATCCAATTCTATTTTATGGTGCTCACACACTCTGTATTTCATATAGGTGGTGCTCATCATCAAAAAAGATTGAGAACCCCTGCATTAGAATATGCCTTGGGCAACATTAAAAAAAACTTGCATGTTGATTTTTGAGTGCTTTAGTACGGTAATGGTTTGATATAGTATATTGTTGTGTTGACTCTGGTTTCTTTAAAAGCAAATAATGCCTAAACCTCTTAAGAGACTAGCTAGTAAAACTGGGGGGCAGATAAACAGACTCTCTGCCAACACAATCATTCTTTCTCCTCTGATGTGCCTTCATGACAGCTGTGTTATGCTGTATACACAAACTTTATACATAAATGCATTCCATTCGGTTTTCGACCAAATCCTTCCATGACTGTAGTAATATAAGGTCATTGGATGACCCTGGCCACACCCTTTTTCCTGCTGCAGACTCATATAGTTTATGACAAATGTACAGCATCTTTATCTGTAGCTGACAAGCTCAGTACACAACATCTCCAATTAAATTAGTCATTTTGTTTTCATAGCAACAGGGTCTGCTAGTGATGTAATTTCAGTGATGACACAAAAACATCTTTGCATACTATACCAAAGTTGGAATCACACTGCACATAATATACAAAAATTGGAATGTAGGCACTTCTCCTTGTATTGTACCTATCATCTCTTTGACTGAAGAAGGCATGACAAATCAAGTCCAATTCCAAGATCATGTTTATTGCATTCTTCAACATTAATTGATGTGTTCATCATGAATATGTCACTAGAAAGTAGAGTGTCAATTCAGAATTCTACAAAACAGTAGTGTGACATCTGTTCAAGCACGTGGGCAAACATCACCCTGAGAAGTGGCGTACACGTGATTGGATTGTATATCATGAGAATAACCCTCCACACAGAACTCTCACCATAAACACATTTTTGATGAAATAACATTAAATTGCTCCCACAACCTCCATCTGATCTTGCTAAGTGTGACTTTTTTTTGCTTCTGCAACTCAAAAGAGTGGTAGCTAATTTGATGGCAATGAGAAGATTCAAGACCGCACAATGAGAAAAACCAGGTCTATTACAAAAAGTGCTTATTAGATGTGCTTCCATCAGTGGCGGGAGCAGTGAAATAAGTGTATAGGCCTACAGTTAAAAAGTAACTACTTTGAAAGAAATAGAATCAACTAGTCTGTACGTATAACAGTTTTCCAGAAAAACAAAATCAGCCCAGGAATTTATGGAACATCCCTTACGCAAAGTTTTATTTAATTGCAGCTGATGTGCGTAAAGTAATCAGGAAGAGACCATTTGCAATTCCATCCATTGTGGCATTACTTAATGGAATAGGTAAATATTGCTCATGTGTGTTATATTTATCATCATTATTAACTTATACTCCTGACAGAGAAGTAATAGAAGTACAATATTTTTCTCTGTTCTTGACTATTTTCTGTATTGTGATTCAGTTGTGTTTAATTTATTTCAATTCCTGTTTCATTATTCTTCTTCATGTCATTTTGGTCTTCCATAGTTTCTCCTACTCTCAGGTCATCTCTCATGATATAACTAGTATTCCATTCATGATACATTTCCAAGATAATGCAAGCATCTTTCTCTGATTCATATCATTATATTAACACTGTGCAATCAGATTTTTACTAAAAGTGAGCTCTTGGTCAGAATATGTGCATGACTTTTTGCTGACAATTTTTGTTACAGTTTCAACATGCTTTATATTAATGAAAGACCTCAAAATCCCACTTGGTTAGTTAAGTAATATTTAACTCTTATGGTGAAGTACATGCCTTTTAACCAAGGACATCAGTCCAATTTGGTTATATCAGAGCTTTACAGCCATCCCAAAAAAGTGGGGGGGGGGGGAAGGAGTCACCATGACCTACTTGTTTAAACACAAAAGAACATATAAAATATTATGATACTTTTCTGTTAAGCAGACATACATTTATGTTTTTATGTTTGAAAAATCATACTGTTTTAGATAAACTAGCAGCAGTGCAGAGCTCATTTGGCTTTTTTTCTATGTCATAAAAGAATACTAGTCCCTAGAATAGATTGTGCTCTTGTTTCATTTTGTATGCTCATTTCAAATAAATGTCTATTTCTGAATTGATTGCTTTCCTATGTTGTATTTCAAGTAGTTTCACTTGGTTTTGATATTTCATTTTATGCTACAATTTGTTTTGTTAAATGTGTGGTATCCACTTAACAGGAGAGTACCACATATTGTTTTTAAAATATTTTAGAAATTAAAATTAAAATCATACACAGATTATTCTTCTTGTTAAAAATCTAGATATAGTCAGGTGACTAAAATGTTTGCTTTGCTTTGCAATAGAGATTTGTAATAATTTGCTTTCTGGTAACTTTCAAAGTGGAATCAACTGAATTTGTATTGTGGCTTGCTGGCTTAGGCAAGAGAAAATTAAAACAATGGAGTACCAATTATTTTGGCCTCGTGAAATTATATTATTTGGAGTTACCATTCTATTTCAAATCTTAAAATATATAAACCACTTTAAATGGCTTCCAGTTGCCCTATTTTTGCCGAACACAACTTGAAGTTAATTTTCCTAGTAGTATTTTGTAAAGAATAATTGTGGATTTAATGTGCATACATTGAGAGTTAATATTTTTCTAAATAATGAACATCAACACAGACAGAATACTGGTATTTAAACAGCTTCCCGCCGAAGATGGATGTGTCGGGCCATTGGCGCAATTAAAACGGCGACACAACGCATTTCCATTCTCTGGACTACATCCTGCTGGAAATATAGTAGGACCATTGTCCTGTTACAAGAGATAGCCAGCGGGAAATTGAGAATGAACGCTGAAGAAGAAGAAACAGCTTGAATGAATCATTTAGAGACAGAATTACAGATATAGACATGTTTCAAGTGAACGAAAGAAGAAGAAGAATTTCCTAGCAACCAATAATGTTATTTTTTATTTGTAGAACAGTTTTCTATTTTTTTGTGTACCAAAAAAAATTATTTGTGTCTTGTTCCACAGAGGACATGGTAATTTATGAATTTGCAGCCTTGACATTGTCGCTAATGGCTACAGAATTTGCCAGTAAAGTAGCAATTTTCCAAGCAAATGGTGTGGTGCCGTTAATCAGGCTGCTAGGCTCTAGTGATCCTGATGTGCAGAAGAATTCAATTGAAACTATTGCACAACTTGTATTGGTAAGTGTCTACAATAAACACAAATTCTGGCTTAAAAGTGATATCATTTTGAAACCCGTTCAATCCTAACCCGCCTGTATCCATTCTCTATATATTCACTCCCAATCCATCAGTTTCTGCTCTATGTACACATGACAATCAATACAAGGTAACTGCGTGAAATGTAACAACAATTAGACTTACATAAAACACAGGTTTGTATATCGTTTCAATGAGACACGACAGACTATATCTAAAACTAGTAGGTAATGATGGGCAATGATGAGCACACAAGAAATCATAAAAATTACAATACACAAATCACATTCAACGTTTCAACCAAAAGGACTTTTTTTAATCTCAAGCCTTTTGGACTCAATTCCGACCACTCTTATGTCTAGTACTGGGTTGGTGTGGTCTTTGTCTTTATTCTTTTTGTTCCGTCATTTACTCATCTTTTTGTTAGTTTCGTTTCCACATATATTTATGTTTTTTTATGTACTTTCTGACCTTCCGGCATCTTATTTCCATATTTCCGTTGGATGTTGTGATAATTTTTTCATTTGTCGTCTTTTGATGTTTTGTTTGTGTCTTGATAAAGACCTTTTGGTTGAAACGTTGAATGTGATTTGTGTGTTGTAATTTTTATGATTTCTTGTAGCACACAAGCAATCATAAAAATTACAATACACAAATCACTGCCCATCATTACCTACTAGTTTTAGCTATAGTCTGTCGTGTCTCATTGAAACGATACATAAACCTGTGTTTTACATAAGTCTATATGTACACATGGTGTTTTAGATTGTTATTCTTCACTGTTTCTGTGTGAATAGACATGCTAAATTTAGCTTTAACATGATTACCAGTAATGGCGGCTTCCAGTGTATACTTTTTTGCAAGTAAACTTGTTTTACATGATATTCACAAAGGTATATTCACAGATCAGTATCTCTTCCATTTATCTGTTAATTAAACTTTGAATCATACAAATTTATTGAAAATTGTATTTTTATTAATTTTCTTGCACAATCAACTATGTTTTTTGCGGATTTATTTCCCTTGCCCTGGAAATGAAACTCAGAGTCTTTCCTGATGGGATGGAACTAAAATGGTTACATTTGTTATTTCTTGTGTATTGAGTTCTTGTTTACTTGTTCATTGTTTTCACACATTTTATTTTATATTTGAAAGATTTTAACTGTACACATGGTTGTGTGGTATAACAGAGGCCTGTTATTGATGAGAAAGTAATAGATCTGCTGATTCAAGCATATTTCAAAAAAGCTAATAGAAAGTATTCTAGAAAGGGCCACAAAAGAGTTACTATCTGAGATCATTTGCATACTATAATAATAAAATCAATGATATTGGAATCAGCAAACACTTTGGCTATCAAAAATAAAAAGTCCTGTATCAAAGCCTCAAAGTGGATCTTAGGTTAAAAAGTGTTTTAGGCATCATTGTCATCTTTTGCCTTTTTCTTATATTTCTTCTTCTTCTTCAGCATTCATTCTCAAACTCCCACTGGATCTATCTTGTAGCAGGACAATGGCCCTACTAGATTTCCAGCAGGATGTAGTCCAGAAAATGGAAATGCGTTGTGTCGCCATTGTATTTGCGCCAATGGCCAGACACATCCATCTTCTGCTGATTTTTCTTATACACCACTGCCCATGAGCGTGTGTTGTGTGTTCCCAATTTAGTTTAGGTTGTGCTATTGTAAGATGTTGTTAATGTTGCTTTCTTTAGTCAAGGACTTGGAAGTTGAATTTCCTCATTATGGATTTAACTGTTGTTAAGTTAGAAGATGTTGTGTGACTGTTTACGACAGTATTGCAAGCTGTGTTAGCTAAAGGTAATGATAGAAAAAATTTGGTTGTCTTGTTGCTATGAATTGTGGTTACATCTCTATCCTTGACAGCCCATATATGATACACAAGACATTAGCTTAGGTGTGTCACGAGAGCCATGGTACACCTATTGAAATGTACAACATGGAGTCATGGAGGTGCTTTTTTTTTTTGGGTCTATCTGCTAGCCCTGACAATTGAATGAGAGCAATGCGGAACATTTTGTATCCTTGACCTTCTATAAGATTGTTATCCAGCCCCATACAAATTCTCCTTAAGCATCTCTTACAACACACATATCAGGTCACAGTGCTAGTATTCTTTACTATTGACTTGTGTACAAGTATCTGATTTTCACCTTGGACATCATATTGTTTACTGTCAAAGTTCAAGTGCCTCTGTGTTAGGCCTATAATCATTGTTTTTACATGTTTTAGTTTTTTTCACTGTTATTTTTTGTATATTTTTTAAATAGACCTAATGGTAAATGTTGAAAATGTCTTGTATTTTGTTATTTGTATGGTTTTGTCTATATGATTCATAGTCTGTTGGTGATTGTAAAACTACAAAAACGTGTGTTCTATTTAAGTACTATTTACTATTCTGTACTCCCTTTTAAAGTCTAGCAATTGTTTTTACAATTCTGATTGTCCTCTCATTTCGGTTTGTTAGTTCTTAATTCAGTCCAAGCTCTAATTGCATTATATCTCTTACTGCTGTCCCAGTAATAGGATATCTTTATATGATATCTGTCCTCATATCTTTAACTACTGTCCCATTTTTGATTGCCCTTAGCCCATATCTCTAACTACTGTCCCAATTCTGATTGCCCTTATATCTTTGACTTCAGTCCCAGTAATGATTGCCTTTATAGCTCTAACTGCTGTCCCAATTCTAATTGTCCTTACATCTCTAACTGCTGTCTGAATTATGATTGTCCTTATATATCTCTAACTACTGTCCCAATTCTGAATGTCCTTTATCTCTAACTGCTGTCCCAATTCTGATTATCCTTATATCTCTGACTTCAGTCCCAGTAATTATTGCCCATATATCTCTGACTGCTGTCACACTTCTGTTTGTCCTTATATCTATGCTATCCCAATTCTGATTACTCTGATATACTTGACTGCTGTCCTAGTTCTGATTGTCCTTATACAGTTCTGATTGTCCTTATACAGTTCTGATTGCCCTTATATCTCAGTTCTGATTGTCCTTATATCTCAGTTCTGATTGTCCTTATATCTCAGTTCTGATTGCCCTTATATCTCAGTTCTGATTGTCCTTATATTTTTACTACTCTACCAGTTCTGATTGTCCTTATGTCTTTGACTGCTGTCGCATGTCTGATTGCTTTATATCTGAATGCTGTCTCATTTCTGATTGTCCTTATATTTCTGGCTGCTGTTCCAGTTCTGATTGTCCTTATATCTTTGACTGCTGTTGCTTTGATTGCAATTATGTTTCTGGCTGCTGTTCCAATTCTATTTGCTGTACTTCTTTTTCTATGTGACATGCCATTCACAAAATGGTGTCCAAAGGATAATCAAATAATGCTCATAAAATAACTATCACCCTGTAAGCCTCTTTATTCTGTGCAAAACTGTCCTGCCTCCCAAAGTGTTATATTAAAATGGTACTTTTATATCCTGTAGTCATTGGTGTCTTGGACAGTTTCTTTTTCTCTGGAACTTTGCCCCCATGCTTTATCTTTATAACTAATTCTATCTTTTTTTTAATATGACTAAAATATGCTAACTTACATTTTTTTTAAATTCAGTCATTCCTCCTCTATGTTCTGGTATTTGCTTTTGTCTGTGTTGGATCCTCTCTTTGTCCATGATATATTTAGGATCTTTCTATAGCATTTGATTTCAAATGCTGATTTTTTATTTTATTTTTCATTGTGGATGTAATTGTCTATATCTCATAACTGTGTATCCACATAATGATAGTATTGTGTTGGACTGAATAATATTAGACTTAATGGTTGTAACTATGTTTTCCTGTTTGCCTCTTGCCATATATTTTTTTATTTGTGATATCTTCTGTATTTTTATTGTCTATCCCCAGGTGAATGATTGTTGATTGCATTCACACTTGCCGTTAAGCATAGGGGTAGTATCTTAAGCTGTCGTTTCAAGGCCAGATGTGTCGCCGAGGTTGCATTTAGTCCATGTTTGTTCAAGGTTATCTTAATTTTTTTCTATCCACCGTTTTCTTGGTCTACCTTAGGCTTTACGCCCGGATATTCTTGTATTATATGCTCTTATTGGTATTTGGTTTGGCTTCATTCTCATAAGGTGACCGAACCATTTTACTTGCTGTCTCTCAATATGTTCGATACATGATATTATACCAACTCTTTTCCTTCAATTTCTTCATTTCTTATTTTATCTAGTTTGGTAGCCATTGCAGCTTTCCTCAGACACTTCATTTCATATATGACGATTTTTCTTTGCTGCGAAGCTGTTAAAGACCATGTTTGACATTGGTAGCACAGTGTTGGTATATTGTAGATATTATTTGTTTTTTAATTTCCATCTTGATTTTTGGATGAAGAAGTAATGGTGAAAGTTGGTAAGTCACTGTGTTTGCTTTCTGGCACCTTGTTTCTATTTCTCTATCTAGTCTTCCATCTTCTGAAAAAATGCTGCCTAGATATTTAAATTTTTTGGCTTGTTTCACTTTGGTGTTATCTATTGTTATATTTATTGGTGTTGAAGACTTGCTAATTTTCATAACTTCTGGTTTTTTTTGTACATTAATTTTCATGTTGTACTTCTGACATGCTAACAGCAATGCATTGATGTACTTTTGCAAAGTTTCCTCATCTTTGTATATTAAACTTTGATTATATCTTCTGTATGGTCATCGCTAATCTCTCTCTGATATCTGCTGAACAATCTTCTGTGGTGTTAATGGTTGACCTGAAATATTAAAGTTATTGATATTTGCTATTGTTCACTGCAATGTTTATATAATCTAACAGATAACAAATGTATGTACATCTTAAATGTTATAATTCAATTCAGGATTACAAAGCTAGAGCTGCTGTCCGAGAGTGTGATGGCTTAAATCGTGTTGTTGATCTCATCAAGTCAGAGTATGCTATTATTCAGAGACTTGCATTATTGGCATTGGACAGGCTAACACAAGATGGTATCTGTATATTGTGTTTTATAGTTAGTGTTGTTATTTGTGGATGTATTAATTCTAATTATGCTTGAAACTGCTTTCTTGGAAAGAAATGAAAAATAATCGAAAGATTGAATAAGCGATGTTAATGCCAGATAGAGGGCACCATAGGTATGTCAATAGTGACACAGACAGTACAAACTGGTCAAGTAAGTGTAATCATGGCTAACTTTGAGGTTAGTGACTAATGACAGTACAGGAACCAGTATTTTCATATGGCTGACCTACTAGTGATATGGACGTCCACCATTCAGGGGAAATGGTAAAACACTGAATGTATCAGCCAGCACCACTAAAGTTAGACCTGTCAGGCTATTAGCACAAATAAAAACTGTGACATAATGAAATTTCCATTATCTACTACATCCTGCTGGAAATCTAGTATCAGTGAAAATCATTGCCCTGTTACAAGAGAAATCCAGTGGGAATTGAGGACAGACAAGAGAAAAAAATTAATGCCAGATTATACGAAATACTGAATAATAAATTTCATTGAACAAGTTTTAGAGCTTTATATTATAAATGAGCACAAGTAGGTTAAATAAAATGGTAGATAAAACACAAAATACAGATTTGTATTTGCTCATTAGCATAAATAAAATGGTGACACAGCGCATTTCCATTCTATGGACTAAACCTGCTGGAAATCAAGTAGGATGATTGTACTGCTAAACAGAGTTCCAGTGAGTTTGAGAATAAACACTGAAGAAGAGTCGTAGAAAAATATATCAAAACATTTCATGCAATTCACAAAAGTATTCACAAAATCTTTTGACTGAATAAAATCATTAAAAGAGAATTAAAAAAGATGATGGTTTCTAACAATATGATTTGGGGTAAAGTATCACAAAGTATCACATTCAAAATATATTAAAAAATTGTTGATGTCATGAAGAAGTTGCTGATGCCGATCTAAAGTTGGGAGACACAGATATATAGGGTTATAATGATCATCCAACTTTACAAAGCCATTGTTATATGTGTCGAATTATATTTGATGGTTGGTTGGTTGGTTGGTTGCTGATCCAGCGGTTCCTTGGGCTCATGCCCTTTGACCTAATGCCATTAAATGGCATTATATTGCTGGGAAGTCTGTGGATTTTCGGCCCACCCTGGGACAGAGCCAGAAAATAACTATCACACCTCCAGGAAGGTAGGTTTCAACTTATGCACTGCTCCTAACCACTGTAACCAAGATAGGGTTCACTGTGCTCATTCCCCGCCACCAATTGACTACTGGTTATGCCAAACTTCTCTACTGCTCCAAGCATGCAACCAAATCTTCAAGTTAAAAGGATTGTCACGTCCTGAGTCATTGTGCCTTTATAATGGGTTTCAGCCATAGGAAAAAACAGTGCTGTCAGTTTCCTTCTCTCCAGTACTGCACAGTACATCTCTGGCTCCCTCCCGACCAACATACATATTTATTCAAATGAAACACATTTAAACAACAAAATAAAAGCATAATTGTATAGATGACATGCCATAAAGCTTCTCTAGAAGATAACCTCAATATAACGGCATGTCATCCACTAAGGTTTTCTGTTGCATGGGTGGTTTGTCTAGTGGACCATTGGTGAGACCCATAGACGCAATCACATGCGTAAATTATATTGGATAAAACAGAACTTCTTAACAAGATGGAAGAAGTAGAAAACGCAATAAAATGTGGAAAGGCCACAGGCTTCGACAATATAACAGAAGACATAATAAAAGCTGTAGATGAATTTGGTGTGGAAAACATCACATAACTTTGCAATGACATATATGAAACTGGCTATAGGCCTATACCTAAAGACCTGAAATAATAAATATTCATACCACTACCCAAGAGAGCACAGGGCTGTGGACTGTACAGAATATAGAACAATAAGTTTGATGAGTCATATAACCAATATACTACTCAGGATAATAAATGAAAGAATTAAAAACAAAATAGACACTGAGGTCAGTGAAGAGCAATTTGGTTTTAGGGAAAAAAAAGGAATCAGAGAAGCTATACTTAGTATTCGACTATTGATAGATAAACATATAGCAGTCCAAAAACGTTTCTATATTTGTGTATCCAGTGTGGCCTCCTATGACCCAAATGGGTCTTATTGTTATTATCTTTCATAACATCTTGGTTGACTGGTTGGTGGGTTGACAAATAAAGTCTTTTTTATTTCAGTGAGATAATTTGTTTAGCCACGGTTCATCTTTCATAACATCTTGTATATTGTTAAATAATTGTATTTACCGGGAAATCAGTAAGTATAATATGTGTGTTGTTATAGAAATACCATTATAAACATAATCCATTGATCATAACAAACACTTCCACTTCCATAGCAACTCATTCATTACTAGCATTGGTCTTCCTTTTTTCACTGACAAGCAGAGCAGTGTGTATTATTTATTAAATCATATGTTAAATTAATATACCAGTATACAAATATTTAACCTAATATGTTCCTTCACAGTACATATAGAGGCATATGAATTTCTCATATCAATTAAAACACACATAGACCTATACAAGCATGTGATTTAATATATTAATTCACAATATACATATAATACATTATTTCACATCATACATGTCCTATAGGCTACAAGCATTTTGAATAATTTTTTTTATTAATGGCCATTAACATAGGTATCAACTAGAATGGATTCTCCACATTGATTTGGATTTTGAGCCAAAAAGATTAAATAAAAAGGGCTCTTGGTGCGAAATACGGTCATTTAAAGAAATAAAATATAACTTGTAAAAAATTATATACAGATATTAATTGTAAAAAATACAGATTTATGAAAAAAATAAGTTGACATGTATGCACTAAGCTGTATACATTTGTACAGGTGTGATATTTTTCCCCTTTAAACTTAACTATTCACTATAATATTTACTAATTTCAGCTGAAAATAGACGAGTTCTAAGAGAAAATGATGCCATTTCCAAACTACTGGAAGTTCTAGCTCAGCCGATACTGAATGACCTACATGTCATGGTTGTTATGGTGTTGTCAAACATGCTAGAAGACACAGAAAGTTTGGAGGTATTTCTAAATTGTACAATGTGACATTTGTGTGTACCTTCTTCAGTTTGTCTTTTAAAGGACTAGCAATGAGTTATAGACAGTTGGGCTGTTGGATGGTTCATAAAGCAATGGCAATCAATTAAATGTAGATATTGCCTGAAAATCAACATAGTCAAAACATACATTTCTAGGTTGACCAGTATGTCTATCATGAATAGAATAAACAAACAATTTATTCAGCATGCTACTAGCTCAGAACCTTCAAATTTTCTTGCTCACTCTAGTACTTCTTCTGACTTCCTTATCAAATTCATGCAGAATATCAGGATGTAGTCCGGATAACTGAATGTGTTGTGTCATGGTTTACAGCTTAACTATAATATCTGTGCCTTTCAGCCAAACACATCCAACTTCAGCATGGCTTCTGGGTCATTTTGACTCTTTGTCGGATGAAACAGCCAAGCCTAACTTACTTAGTCGCCTTTTACATAATGGCTGACTGGTTACAATGTTGGTATTGTTAGCTCCCCTGTTGGGCCGACACAACAAACTGTTGTAGTGACTGAATAGAATAAATTGATATGCACTTAAGTTGTATTGTATATTCTCTGCGCCCTTCACCTGTACTTTTCCATGTAAAGCATGTAAACAGAAGGTCAGTTGATGATTCTGTAAAATATGACTATCACAATGGTTAGAAGTGCAAGAAAGAATGCAGACAATGGTGATTACACTCTTGATGTGATGGCAGTAAATATTCAAGTAGCATAATGAAATACTCTAGTAACCTTTATAAGAATAATGTGTTTATAAAAATAACAACAGCTGAGGTATAAGTCTATATATCAATCAAGCGCCTTGCCGAGTGGCATAGGCGAACATGTTTCTCCACAACTTTCTCTGTTTGCTGTGCTGTAAATAAGTTCCGTTGGTGACATTCCCCCATGCCATCATGATATTTTATTTAGCGACTCCTCTCTTTGTCTTCCTTAGACTTGTCTCCCCTTGATCTTTCTGGTGGTTACTAAATGTCTAAATTCTAATTCTAAATTTCTAATTTCGAATGATTACTAAAATGTTCAAGTTCTGTTCTTCATATGTCATATAAATCTTGGCTGTCTATTTCAAATTTTTTGCTATAGTTTGTTCTTTTTCTGGAGACTTCTGTATAAGTTTTCTCAGTATAAACTAATTCTCAGTAGCCTTCAGTTCACTTTGAACTTTTCTTTGGTTTATGATCCATGTTTCACATCCAAGCTAAAAGAATTACTTCAAAATAAAACCATAGCACTAGAATTTGCATATACATTGATGGTTGGTTGCTAATTCAGTAGTCCATGGGATCATGCCCTTTGACCCAATGCCATTATGTAATATATACATGTGTTTATGAGCTGTTGTTTTGTTCCATATAATGTGTTCCATTTATCTGGCCCTGGAGGGAAAAGCATTTTTCTGACGTCATCCAGCGCTGGACATTGAAAAAGGTGGTAGTCAACTGTTTCATAGGGATGAGAGCACAACTTGCACCCTGGAGTGTGTTGTGGTTGTATACTATTGAGGTGCTTGGATGTATAAGTTGTGTGCAAAGTCAGAAGATAATACTTTGGTCTTTTCTTTGCAGGATGTTGATGTTGTCTGTAGGATTTGGGTTGGTCATATATTTATAGATTCCCCTCCCAGTGTTTCCCATGGCCCATCTGTTCATCTAATTTTTTTCCCCACAGATTTCAATATCATTTTAACTGTGTGCATGAACGTTTGTGTATATGGCTGTTGGTCCCACCAATGGCCCACTAGACAAACCACCCATGCAACAGAAAAGCTTATTAGATGACATGCCGTTATATTGAGACTCTGATGGAAGTTTGTAGCATGCATCATCTATACAATTATGCTTTTTTATGTGTTTTTGCTTTGTGTGTGTTTTTTATATGCTATGTTATTAGTATATATATGCATGCGCCCTCTGTTGTTGGGAGGGAGCCAGAGATGTACTGTGAAATACTAGGTAGGCGGGAAATTGACTGCACTGTTTTTCCTATGGCTGAGACCCATCATAAAGGCACAGTGACTTAGGACATGACAAGCCTATTGCCTTGAACATTTGATTGCATGCCTGGAGCCACAGAGAAGTCCAGCATAACCAATAGGTAATTGGTGGTGGGTAATGAACACAGATAACCCTACCTTGGCTACAGCGACTTGGAATAGTGCATAGGTAGAAACCTACCTTTCTGGTGGTGTGACAGTTATATTTTTTGGCTCTGGCCCAGGATGGAAAATCCATAGACTTCCCAGCACTATAACACCATGACAACATACATTGATAGTCTTTCATTGCACAAATGTTTTTGATTTTAAAAAGAAGGATGATTTGGCTTGTACTATTTATTTTAAAGTCATATAGGAAACATGAGGATTTATTTGATTTATTGTAAGCTCTTTATTTATAGAAATGTTGAGTACAACATGAACCTGTTTTGTAAATATAAATCACTATCATCAGGTAGCATATCCAGAATAGGATGTAGCCGTCTTCTTTTTCATACGTTCTCAAACTCCTGCAGATTAGAAAGATGTAGTCCGGAGAATGGAATGCGTTTTGTCATGGTTTACAGCATTGCTGCGATATCTGCGCCTTTCGGCCTGACACATCCGACTTCAGCATGGTTTTGGGTCACTGTCCCTATATGGGATGGGACAGCCAACTCCATCCCATAACCTCCTTAGTCGCATTTTACGACATGCATGGAAGGTAAACAGTGTTGCTATTCTTTGCTCCCCTTTCGGGCCCCAGCAACACACGGGAGGGATGTGGCAGTCATCACAGCCTTTCGAAACTTCTGTCTATCTTGAATCAATCCTCCTGCTTCTGTTATTGTCATGTTCAGGTGGTCTTTGATGTCTTGATTCCATTTTCTTCTTGGTCTGCCTCTTGTTTATCTCCCTGGCATCATCCCCTCATGTAAAAAGGAACTAAGGAGGATATGACATGAGACCTTGTAGGTTAAAAAAAATGCCTTACTGAAGTTGGATGTTTCATGTCAAATGGTAGAGATATCGCAAACATATTGTAAGCCTATAGGCCTAAAATAAAACATGCATGCTCATTGAGATTATTGGTTCTTCTAAATCAGTGTTATAAAACTTGAAATTAAATATGGGTAGATCTGAAAATAAATATTTATCTAGTTTAGTAATAATTAAATTTGTACCGGGTAATTGGAAGTTATGTTATGTTATGTTCCTCCAGGGCCATAGGCGGCGCATAGGGCAGAAACCATAGCTTTCCATTTCTGTCTTTGTATTGCCAGGTCTTTCAATTGTTGCGTGTTGTTTAGGTTCATTGACATGCCTTCTCTATTAATGGTTCTTCGTAGAGTTTCTCTAGGTCTCCCTCTTCTTCTTACTCCAGGTGGCACCCAATATAGTGATTGCTGGGGAATTCTTAGGCTGTTCATTCTGAGAACATGGCCGATGTAAGTCCAACGCCTTTGTCTAATGAAGGAAGATATATAGGTTTGTTTGCTTTCCTCTCTTATAGTAGTGTTAGATTTAAAGTCACTCCACTTAACATTCAGAATGGTACGTAGGCATTTGTTTTCAAAGGAGTCGAGTCTTTTATCTGTGGCTTTTGTGGCTTTCCAACTTTCGCACCCATATGATAGAATAGGGATGATGTTGGAGTTAAACAACTTGAGTTTTGTGGTGTTTCTTAGTGTGTTTGACGAATTGGAAGTATTCATCTATTAATGAAATATGTAATTGGAAGTTTTAATCTATTAATTAAATATGTAATTGGAAGTATTCATCTATTAATTAAATATGTAACTGTTTCTGTTAACAGCTGATAAGAGATACCGGAGCACTTAAACAATTTGTAGCGTTGATCACAGACACATCAATTCCTGAAGATGAGTCTAAAAAAGGAGACAAAAAAACAAGTGCAAGGGTTGCCAAAAAAGGTGGTAAAGAAAGTAAGTAAAAAATGTATGTGATATATACTCCATAAACCTTAGTGTTTATGGTCAGTGGGAATGGACTTTCTATGCTCAATGGAAAGCTAATGAAAGCTTGCAATTGTATTAAAAAACTGTATAATTAATTGTATAAAACTGTATTAATAATTGTATAAATCAAGAACATTTAGTAGTGTGTTGCACATGCCGAAGGCCTCACTTTTGGCCACCAAACCAAACATCATGCAGCAGAAAATTGCTAGTTGATAACATGGCTATATATTGTGACTTTCTACTTATGCAAAACACTTCTTCTGTACAATTATCTTTTTAACCTCTTTGCACAAAAAGATACAAGAGCTCTATTGCTTGTAATTCCTGAGATTGAAGAAAACAGTTGTATGTCAATGTAGAGAGAAACTTGACTGTTTAGAGCTTGTGTATTCCCAGTGGCACATAGGCCTATGGTGTGAGACGATAACACTTATTGGAACAGCTGCTAACATACTAACAAGATATCTTATGAAATGATGTACAAGTAAATTCAAGTAGGAAGCATGAGGATCAATGAAAATAATTCTTACAGCTGACAGGAATTGAACCAGGTCTGTTTTAGCAGCACCAAATCGCTTTACAGCACAATTAAACAGATTTTCCGTACTTGACCAACCACATCCCCAAAAAAAGATGTGGTCTCGTCAAGACATTCAGCATGTGCACTCAAGTCACTGAGAACAGACCAGTTAAAACAAGAACTATTACAACGTCAACGAACATCCCAATTTACTTGTATAAGATATTATTTGAAGCAACAATGTTCTGTCTCTATGTTATTTATGTTTACAAGAACGCCTGTAGGTCCTTGTGTATGAATATGCATGTTCTGTGTTTGTGTTCCTGAGGATACTTTAATACTTGTACGAGATGTTCATTGATGTTGTAGTAGTCCTTGTAGTGACTTGAGTACACAGGCTGAAAGTCTTGATGAGACCACATCTTTTTTTGGGGATGTAGTTGTCAAGTATGGAAAACCTGTTTACTTGTGTTGCAAAGCAATTTGGTGCTGCTAGAACAGACCTGGTTCAATTCCCATCAGCTGTATGAAATGCTATAGAAGGATGTTGAAAATCAAATAGAAAGACCAATCTACTAACAGTACTGAAGATGAAGAATGTACAATAGAAAGACCAATCTACCATCAGTACTGAAGATGAAGAATGTACAAATTAATTGCTTTATGAAAAATGACATTCCTTCTGATAAGACAATTGATTTGAGAGTGAAATGATTGAAGGTTACCTGTGCTTTGTCTGGTTCCAAATGGGGAAAAAGAATAGCAAAATTGCCATGCTTGTCATAAGAAGTGATTGAATATTCTTAAGAGGTGGAGGTGGCTGTTTCTTCCTATAGATGGTCAAAATCTTTGCTGAAGTTGAATGTGTCAGGCCAAAAGGTGCAGATATTGCAGCCATGCATACAAAATGCTTATCTTACACAATACTTATTCTCTGACATAATACTTATTGTACACAATACTTATTCTTTGATATAATGCTCAACTTACACAATACTTACACAATGCTTATCTTACACAATAATTACACAATGCTTATCTTACACAATACTTACACAATACTTATTCTCTGACACAATGCTTATCTTACATAATACTTACACAATGCTATCTTACACAATACTTACACAATGCTTCTCATTCGCTGAACTGCATACTGCTAATAAACAAGAGTTTGAGAATCCAGAAGAAAAAGAACAATATTTGAAGGCACAGTTCATGGCAAGAGAACTAGAGAGACAGGTCATACCAAACAGAAGTTGATCTGAGACTTCACTGAGAGTCTATATGTGTACATAGGTTTACCACCTGCTATAGAACTTGTTGGCTAGCTCATTTGACCCCACAACTGCATGTCCAGGACAAAAGATGAAAGTGATTTTTGAGCAGTGACACCCAATTTTTAGCCCTCTCAGATAACCCCTCCAGTTGCCTATATACTTTACCTGCTTTGACTTTCTGGATCATACTCATTGAGTCATCCAGTAGTCATATGCTAAAATGAGGATAGGCTAATAATTTCAGCCAGTTTAGGCCCTTCATTATGGCAATATTTAACACCTCCATTTTTAGACTACTTGTTGTTGCATTAAAAGGCTTCATTAACTTTTTTTCCATGTGATCTGGTGGTAAAAGAACATTCTCATCATCGGTGGTGGATAACTGATCCATCTGTGTAAATCAAAACATCTGTGTCAGCAACATGTTCAGAGATGAGTGCCTTGATCTCAGGGTCAATACTCACAGGATTACACTCCTTGCACTATTTATTGAGTATATTGATGGTCATGAGTCTCTTGAAAAACCCCTTGGATAGGTATTTTTTGGATTAATGTCTTTAGTGCAAAAATCTGTCTGACAATATCCTTAATGTGCCCCATCCGCAATTTTCCTATCTGAAGCCTGCTCACTTCACATGATGGAGCTCTATGTGTAGTGGATATTGTGTGTCGGAACACGTTCTGAGGTATGTCATCATCATCATCAAGTGCCGTCTCCGCAACGAAGGTTGGCTGCAACGTATCTCCAACATCTCCTGTCTCTTGTCTTGGTGGTGCACTCTGCTAGACTGTAACCTGTCCATTGTGTAATGTTACTCTCCCACTTGTATCTCTGCCTACCTCTTGCTCGCTTCCCTTTGACTTTACCCTCAAGTAAGGTCTTCAATAGGGTGTCATGTCTTTTAATGTGTCCAAAGTATTTTATTTGCCTGATCTTTATTTCTCTTAGTAGTTCTTTCTTCATATTAAGTGTCTTTAGCACCTCTTTATTTGTTTTCTTCTCTTTCCATGATGTTCTCCCTATTCTTCTATATACCCACATCTCAAAGGCATCAATTTTGTTTTCTAATTGTTTATTTAGTGTCCATGTTTCTGAGCCATACATTAATAGGGAATAGATGTAGCATTTTATAATTATCATTTTTAACTTGTTTGTAATTTGTATGTACATGTCAAACATCAATTCTGTGATATATGCTTAGTGATATAGCTGGTCAGCCTATGGACAGTGCAGACATACTTAATGCTCTATGAGAGTCGGCATGATCAGAAGATTTTGAGGTCAATGACATGAGCAACATTGAGTGTGTGTGAATTGAAAGTGTGGATCAGCACAGCACAGAGAGAATACCTTACAAAAATTTCAAAAAGAATACCCAACCAACACAGAACAGGAACCATCAGCTGCTACAAAACCTGAGAGATTTACAGAAGTGGAGACCTGAGCACCTATGGATATGTTTGGTGTGTGGAGACAATATTAAACATACCTAAACTTAAACGTGTCATTGACAGAGGTTTGATGTCTGGCACAGAATACATAGATGAATTGTTATGGAGGCAGTGTTCTGGAAAGAATGTCACCTGATGGTGTGGATATTGATTATTTGGCTGACATTGCTGAATATAAAGTGGCAGATCAGTCTCAGGTTCTATAATGTTAATATCTTATTTTTTTTCTTTTGTTGTGTGACCTTGGTTATCATGTCTTTCCACAGCCTTCTTTTTTCATATTTTGTCAATCATTTCCGATATCAATGTTCTGCCATGTCACAATGTTAGGTTGTCTGGCATCTTCTCTCTTGGTCTTCTCCTACTCCTCTTGCTCTGTAACTTGCCTGTTGTTGCAAGGTGTTCCATCTTTCCTCTTCTCATCATGTGTCCAAATGTTAACAGTCTCTTTCTGATGTGATTGAGCATCTGTCTTTTTGAATTAACTTCTTTCAAGATATTTTCATTATGATTTTTATTTGTCCATGGTATTCTTATGTTAATATAAAACAAATATTTTTACAAATTACTGTAATAAGTTTTGACTCGTTGACAGACAAAGGTAGAAAAGAGGATGACATGAAAGAGGATACTCCTCCTGCCTGTGAGTCAATCATCCCTACTTTACCTGATGTTAAAATGTGTGCAGCAAGAGCCATTGCTAGATCAGCAAGAGCTGGTGAGTGTTACAACATAGGGAAAAACATCATCATATCATCAGGTGAGATATTCCTTCCAGAACGTAATCTTTCTTATGGTCCTCTTTAATTCTCTGCGGTCTTGAACAAGTCCCATCTCTCTAAGTGAATTGCGAAGGCATACTATAATGTCTTTTGTCCAATGGCATCTTGGTGGCATTTGCCCCTGTTGCCTTCTATCATCCCCTCCAGTAACACTCTCTCCATGCCGTCATGTCTCTTAATTTTACCCACAAAAAAAACTAACTTTTTCTTTAATATGGTGTTCAGAATGCTTTGTGTAGTCGATGAAGCATGCATGTAATTCG
The DNA here is from genome assembly GCA_034231615.1 of Meghimatium bilineatum. Classification (NCBI taxonomy): domain Eukaryota; kingdom Metazoa; phylum Mollusca; class Gastropoda; order Stylommatophora; family Philomycidae; genus Meghimatium; species Meghimatium bilineatum. Next base: position 38,282,658 of record CM067312.1, read on the forward strand.
ACGTTATACTCGCTACAGGAAAAGAGAGTTAATTTGGGAAAGACTAACTGTAAATTTCTTTTTGTTTCCTTATGAACATGACATTCAGTACATGGCGTGGCAACAGTAAAGGCAAGCTCACTTTATTACACAGTCACAAGTACCAACTCCCTGAAACCTACTTATAGGAATTAAATATTGACATTGTCTAGTTATTGTCTAGAATTTGGTTCATAATGTACCAGGAAGTGTTTTTTCAGGAAATGGGAAACTAGACAAAGAAATAGACTCAAGATGCCAGAAAGCAAAAGCAGTGACATAACTTTCACCATTACATCTGCATCCAAAGATCAATATGGAGATAAAGAGACAGATAATATCTACAATTTTCATACCAACACTTTGTTACCAATGTCAAACATGATCTTTAACAATCTCGCAGCAGAGAAAAATCATCTCATGTTAGATGAAGTGTTTCGCCCATGTGTTGCCGGGCCCGAAAGAGGAGCAAAGAATAGCAACACTGTTTACCTTCCGTGCATGTCATAAAAGGTGACTAAGGAGGTTATGGGATGGAATTGGCTACCCATCTCATATAGGGTCAGTGACCCAAAGCCATGCTGAGGTCGGATGTGTCAGGCTGAAAGGCGCAGATATTGCAGCAATGCTGTAAACCATGACACAACGCATTCCGTTCTCTGGACTGCATCCTGCTAATCTGCAGGAGTTTAAGAACAAACACAGAAGAAGAAGAAGAAGAAGATGAAGTGTTTAGAAAAGCAGCTATGGTTACCAAACTAGATAGAGTAAGAAATGAGGATATCAGAAAAATAGTAGGAATAATGCCTTGTATCAAATATATAGAACATCAACAGATAAAGTGGATTGGTCCCCTTGTGAGAATGGATCCAAGCCAAATACCACTGAGAGCTTATACCAAATGATCATCTGGATACAGAACCAAGGGAAGACCAAGAAATAGATGGATCGATAACATCACGACCACCCTCCACAAACACAGACTCAGTATAACTCAGGCATAATATTTGGCCTTGAACAGAAACTTACAGCTCCACCCCCTTCGATTAACAGCTAGTGTGGATACTATCAACCAGCTTCCACCTGGGGATAGACAATAGACAATGTTCGAGAATAACTATCAACTTGTTGAGATGAAACTCTGAGTAAAAGGGTCCAAAGTAAACAAAAATAAATGTACACAATGGATAGATTTATTTTTAACTGTAATAATTGAATACATACCCCATCGAGGCCAGCACCGTGAAGTGGTGATGGGGCTTAGTTCAGCCATCAGGAGCTGGAAACTAAGACTGGCCGGGCAGTCCCACTCGAGCAGGACCATAGTCCTGCCCAAGTAAGCAGAGTGCTGAAGACGGAGGTATCCAGCCAAAAGGCGCACAGATAATCAGGATGCCACGCACAAAACACAATGGAAACATGTCTGTATTTATAAATAGTTATGGTGCCTGCCCTGTGGCGGACGTTCAGGCAGGGATGGCGACGGGCCTTATACCTCGAAAGGGCCCAACCTCAGTTACTAGAAGTCCTTCTCAATTGCCCCGAGGAGCCAGGAGGCAAGGTATGAACTTCAAAAGACAGTGAGTTTTATTAAGGAGACAGAATTACAGATATAGACATGTTTCAAGTGAACAAAAGAAGAAGAAAATTGAATACATACATTCTAAATATGGATTAAAAATATTTATTAAGTTTATTCCATGGATTTTTGTCTTCAAAATGTTATTTACATCCTAAGACACCTATGTGTTGCCGGCCTGAAAACAGAGCGAAAAATAGTAATACAGTTACCTACCAGGCATGTCAAAAGAGGCAAGTAAGAAGATTTGGAGGATGAAGTTGGTTGTCCTATCCTATAGAGGGTCAAAGGACCCATAAACCATGCTGAAGTCGGATGTGTCAGATATTTTTATATAGAAGCTCAGCTGTAAACCATGACACAATTTATTCAATTCTCTGAACTGCATTCTGCTAAGCAGTGGAAGTTTGAGAATAAATGCAAAATTCCTTAATCATGCCAAATGACAGTTTCATGCAATATTTTAAACATGGTCTGTGTAAATTCCTTAGTGTGTGCATGACAAAATCACATTTTCATGCAATGTTTTAAATATTATCTCTGTAAATTGCAAAGGCAAATACTCCTGTGAATTGCTTTCTAAAGATTAAGATTATAGTGAAGCAGCCACTTATATATTAATTACTGATGAAAAAACAAGACATAACCTGTACATTATATTCCTAACTGTTTAAGAACCATGGATATCATTGTTGAAAATGGTTGATGATGCAGGCACCTGAAAGTTGCAAGATGAGATGTTTTAGAAAAGTTACAAGTCCCACTAAGAAAATTAAGTGGAAAATATGACAGCCAGGAAAATATTGCATCATCATTATCACTACCATCATCATCATCAAGTGCTGTATGAACTAGTAGATGATTATTTATGAAAAGTTAAAATAAAATACTTTAACAAAACGTTGAACTAAATTAGCTAATTCTAAAAGTATGCTATCCCCATCCTGCTTTTCAGCCGAGAACCGTAAGTTATTGCACGAGCAGGAGGCAGAGAAAATGTTAATACATTTACTAAGTGTTGACTCAGCTGACGTGCAAGCATCTGCGGCCCTAGCGCTGGCTGTCATTAGTGAAAATCTTGCTGCCAGAGATGCAATCAGACAGTGGGGTATATATTTTTGTTATGTGTGTTTATTTATTGCTTGAGAATTGAAATTGCTAATGCATAATGGCATTATTTATCTTGACAGACTGTCTGAAGTAATCTTGCATCAGTTGGAGTTGAGGTGGTATGAGCAGGGCTGGACTTCTCATGACTGAATCAAGATAATGCATAGGGTGGCCGGGGGCAATGATGTGAAATATTTACATTTTAGCATAATCTTACAACTAGACTTAACTATGAGATACTAAACTGCCCTCGGTGTATAGCTTATCCATCCATCTAACATTAGTGAGAGTATGAGAGACCAAACTGCCATCAGTGTATAGCTTATCCATCCATCCAATATTAGTAAGAGTATTGAAAACATATAGCTACGTGTTAACAGTAGAATGAGATTTTAGGAACATATGTAAAAAAACACCATCTTGTCCCATTTAATGGGGCAAGATGTCACAGGCAAAAAGATGATACAAACCATTATAAAATTGAGGGAGATCGCCACTAAACAGGTCTAGAAAAATGGCAGTGTGTAAATGTGTCCTATTAATATATAGAATGAATAGATAGACCTAGTTTTGTAACTTTAATCTAAAAAAATAAGTTTGAATAAAAAATAATTTGTATGATCTGTTTTAAAGCTAACAACGTCTTTGTAATGTTGGATGATCATTATATTCATATATATCTGTCTCTCCCAGATTTATATCAGCATTCGCAACTTCCTCATGATATCAGCATTCGCAACTTCCTCATGATATCAGCATTCGCAACTTCCTCATGATATCAGCATTTTCTTCATACATTTTGAATGCACCATATTACTCCATATAAAAATGCGCCATCTTACCCCAACTCATATTTTTAGCAACTATCGTAAATTCTGATGAAAAAACAAAGTAGCCTGATAAGAAAATGTGCTTAACTCTTTCAGGACTTAATTATGTTTAGGTTTGGACCAAATTAATTTTATAAAATTTCCTTATATGTGGTTTTTATTGTATCACTTGACATACTAATATTGATAAATAGTGTATGTGTAATATATCATTGGAAAGGGGAATGGATACAGAATATGAATATATAAGTACATTGATGGTATGTGATTACTTCACAAGGTTAGAGTTAGCCTTGTGAAGTAATAAAATATCAAATCAAAGCCAGTATACTGGCGATTGGTCCTGTAGACCCATAGTATAAAGCCAGTATACTGGCGATTGGTCCGGAAAGAGTTAAGAACTTAAAAAAACAACATATATTTCAGTTTAAACATTTAGAAAAATCACAATGTAAATGATCACAGCATGCAGACTGCCAGAGGTTGCAAAAAAAAAAAATAGCTTGAACATAGTTAAAAAAAATATGATTTCACATTATTGAAAATTAACTCATCCTTGACCTATCAAATTTAATTTTGTCAAAGATTGAAATGTTTGCGATTGACCTAGTCATGTGTGCTACCGGAAAAATCCATTGTCTTGAGAAAAACCAGCTGCGTCGTCTTACCCCGTCCGCCGTCTTTTCCCAAACTACCCTACATGTTTGTTACTTCATTACTATGTTCTGCTTTCATGTATTAAATTTTAATAGTGAGTCTTGTCTTCACTTCTTTGACAAAGCAGAAAATTTATTTATGTCTTCCCTCAATCCATTTTCATAGGTCACAAATGATCTTGACCCTACACCCAACCATTTGGAAAACATTTTTGGTCATTAAAGGGAAGTAACAAATAAATTTTTGTTTTGTGGTAAGATTGTTCGGCAGAGATCAGAAAAAAGTAGCTGTGGCCCTACAAAAACACACAGATGAAAAATCTATGGCAAGTGCCAAATTGAAAACAAACTTACAGATATTCAGAAGCTAAATTCTTCCAGTTGCAACATATTGTTGTGATACATGGGCAATGACATCTGCAATGGAAACAAAAATATTGGCATTTGAAATGACATGCTATAGACAGGTTCTAAGAATATCATAGACAAAAAGATGAACAAATGCACACAGGCTCAAAAACCTAATATAGAAGAAGACTAGCTCCTCAAAACTATCAAAAAAAGCAAGTTAGCATATTTTGGCCATATAAAAAGACCCAATGGTTTAGATAGACTAATCATGGAGGGATAGGTTCCAGGAAAGAGAATAAGAGTCAGACAAAGACTATAATGGACATAAATGAGGACCTTCTGAAGACCTTCTATTGAAGAGATTTTGAGCTGGAAGGGGCTGGATAGCTTGCACAGAACTGAGAGGCTTAGAGAGTGGCAGTGAGAGCAACGTTATGTACAGGACAAGTCATCTAGATGATGGTAGGATTGTAGACAAATACAGGACAAGTCATCTAGATGATGGTAGGATTGTAGACAAATACAGGACAAGTCATCTAGATGATGGTAGGATTGTAGACAAATACAGGACAAGTCATCTAGATGATGGTAGGATTGTAGACAAATACAGGACAAGTCATCTAGATGATGGTAGGATTGTAGACAAATACCTACTAGTGTTTATTAAATCTTGATCTCAATATGTTCTGTAATACTAACTTAAATATTTATTTAAAAGTATAATCTATTCATTAGACCAGTCACTTGGTGGAACTCGGTGCAATCAGCAGTAACAGTAAATTTTTGCATTACTATCTGAGTGAAAATGTCTATGAACAGTTTCATGGCAATATGGTGACTATATAAAGGTTGAAATAAAGAGGATCCTAGCTTAAAATGGTTCCTATATACATGTTGAAATAAGAGGGTACTAGCTTGAACCATGTTTCAAATTTTCAACATTTTTTCAATTGTATGAGTCTATATTAGTGACAGTAGAACTTAAAAATAATATGTGAGTGTATACTTTAACATGTAAATAGTATAATTATATCTTGGAAACATTATGACAAGTGATATCCAGATGTGAAATGATGGTTCAATACCGGTAACTTTCAGTAACTGGTGAAATAACTTTCATTAACTGGTGAAATAACTTTCAGTAACTGGTGAAATAACTTTCATTAACTGTGAAATAACTTTCAATAACTGGTGAAATAACTTTCAGTAACTGGTGAAATAACTTTCAATAAAATTAGACAATAATGTCCAAAGAAATCACAGACTAAAAATAGAATTATTTAAAATTAAACATGAAAAAAAGCACTAAAGGTATAATTTTAAAAATATTAACAGTATTTAGCTTTATTCTCTTCCTAGGTGGCCTCTCCCCCCTTCTGAAGCTACTTAGATCAGAAAATGGAGATGTCAAGGAATCAGCAGCCTTAGCTCTGGCAAACTTGACAACTGGAAACTCTCAAAACTGTATGTAAGTATCTTTTGTGTTTAATTCTTGTTTGCTATTGCTTGCAATATTATTTGGGAGCCTAGTAGCTGAATGGTTAATGCACAGAATTCCTAGTTCCTAGTCAGATAATTCAAGGTTCAACTGGAAACATTTTTTTTGCTACCAACAGCTTCTAGGTTGGATGCCAACAGCTCTCTAAGGAAATGAATACCAGATCTTCTGACAACTACTGGCAGTGTCATCCCTAGGCTGGTCAAAGGTCTAATAATTTTTCTACAATATTCCTCAATGATGTGGAAAAGGGAAATTAAAAATTTACTTTTTACAACATTAAGTTTAGGCAGATTAATATCTCTGTTGTGAGTAAATATGTATTGCTTGCTGTGAGTTTCCCTACACACGTATGCACACACATTACACACACATTGTAAGCTGGATGAATATATATAACCTACAAGTATTATAGTAAAATAGATCTATTATGCATTGTTTTGTCTCTATTTTTGCTGTTTGGAGTCATAAGATTAAATGACGAACGGTTTTCAGGTTATGGCATGTTTGGTCACTTTATATGCAGTAATATTATGATGTTTCAGGACATTGATAACTCTTTCAATTCAACTTCTTCTTGGTCTTCCTCTGCCTCTTAGTGTTTCCATTATCATGTTGTATGCTCTTCTTCTGGCCAGTATGGGTTCATTCTTATTAAGTGGTAAAACCATTTCAGTCTCTGTTTTTTAATATATTTGACCACAGGCATTGTTCCAATAGTTCTTGTAATCTCATCATTCCTCACATGTCTTCTGTTTGCTGTTTTTCTTAGATATCTCATTTCACAGGTAGTAAGCTTCCTCTGTTGTCTCTAGTTAGTGACCATGCCGGACTTTAATAACACAATGTTGGAATGAAGATTGAATTTGCCTGTTGGTTTCCATTGGAATAGATGTGTTTCAAGATTGATGTAAATACATAATTTACATGGTTGGCTATTTGAATTCTTGTAAAAGAGTTTGATCCATATTAATATATGGAAATTAAGAGTTAGCAAAGACTAGTAGGTACTTGTCTACCATTCTGCCATCAATTTTGTGACTTGATGTTTGCAGAATGTTGTCCTCACTGCTACCATGTAGGGGCCTAATGCCTCTCGGTTCTGTGTTAACTGTCCAGTCTCTTCCAGTGCAGAAGATCTTCAGTAGATAACTTCAAACAGCACAGAAGGTCCTCATGTGTCTATCATAGTCTTTGTCTGTCTCTTGCTCTCTTTCCTGGAACTTATAATGACCAAAGAGCTTTCAATAATGAATTTCTATAGATATCACAGGTATAGATATCACAGGTATAGATATCACAGGTATAGATATCCATAAGTCATAGCTGTCAACTAATTTTTACATGATTCTGTTTTTAAAAAAAAATGTATTTCTGTTTTTCAATAAAAATGACCATAGGCCTATTTAGCGCCAAAAGAACTTTAAAAAAAATTTATTTTATCCATCAATATGCTCCAATACATGTATGTGAGATAAAAACATTTGCATTAATACGATGTACTGAAATTTCCGCACCAAATGACATTTAAAAAATTTAAATATTAATTTAATTTATTCAGTGATCTAAGTAACATGGGAGGCATTGAAACCCTTATCTCAAGTCTCCATGAAGTTAGAGAAGAAATTGTGGCCAGTGCAGCTTGTGCATTAACAAATTTGGCTCAGGACGAGGCACTGCGTTCTGAGGCTCAATCCCAAGGTGTTGTAACTGCACTCATAGAACCTCTACAATCACAGTAAGTTATCAATAACTAACAATTTTCAAGCCTGTGTTTTTCAAGTGTATATTATGTTTTTCTGTCTGTGTTTTTTAGGACACATTGCCACTTAGGCCTAAAAAGAAATGTAACACATAAATCAACTACTAATATCACCAAAATGTAGTTATGAATAGAAGGCTATAGTCAGAGAATATAATTTTTGTTTAATCAATTTAGAAAAAAAAACCTGACCTGATTGAGAAAAATGAATGTCATTTTTGGCTTCATTGGCACAAAATGCTCCTAATACAGTTAAAAAATTATAGACAACTTTCAACTTCATTTTTTTTTTAAACCAGTGTTATCAATGTCATGAGTTCAAGAACAATATACCAGCCTGAGCAAAATTAGTAAAACTAACTTCATAAAATTACACAATTTCTTGTTCTTGAAATGCACACTGTCAAGAGTTAACAAATATATAAACAATCTTTTATAATGTAGAATTGTACTTTATGTTAACTTTGTTACTTTAATATTTATTATTTCAGCAATACAAATGTACAAAGCAAGGCAGCTTTAGCTGTTTCAGCATTTACATGCAATACTGATGCTAGAAAAGAAGTAGGTTTTCAACCCAATCATATTCCATTTCATTCTTTAAAATCTCTACACCAAAAAACATACATTACTTTACCACTAGTATTGTTGATGTTGACTTTGAATTTGTTTAAATGTGTATATGGTAGATATATTGCCAAGAAATGATATATGTTTTATTTTACTAATAAATTACCCAAATAATAAAATCAGAATTTATTAAACAGTGGACCTAGGTGTGCCAAACTTCTGACACCAAATTTCTTTTCCCAAAGCAGGTTTGCATGGCAGGGGGGCTAGTTAGACAATCAATTAGTCTTATGAACATGTTTCATGTTTTCAAAATTCTGTGTAGATTGAGTGGCTTGACATTGACTTGTAGTAGGCCATATTTTCTCCCTCTCTTCTTGATAGAGTTGACATGCATGAAGAATGTGCTCTGCTGTCACTGGGCTGAGTCCACAGTTGCACAGGTCTGAATCACTAAGATACAGAATCACTAATATTGCAACAAGTTCAAGTTAACGACTTTCAAAAGTCAGATGAACTGACTTTCAACATTATTTCCGTTGAAAAATAATAACATTATAAACTACCTGGATTTAAAAAAATCATTTCTGTTGAACAAAACCAGCATCGAAGTTATCTCTTATATACCTTACTGTGTTCTTACTCATGTAACACAATGAAGTGACCTAAATATCTTGCCATATTTAATATTATAGCATGGTTAAGTTTAACTATAAACGTGTGGAACATTGTTAAGGATCTAGGTAGCTCTATCTATCTATGTTCCTTCAGTGCAGAATACGCTGCATAAGGCAGAAATCAAAGCTCTCCAGTTTTAGCAATGTGATGTTACTGTGTGTAATTCTTGCATGTTATTGAGACACATAATCATACCCTCTTCTATGGTTGTTCTGCGAAGAGTCTCTCTTGATCTTCCTCTTTACCTTTTGCCATCTGGTAGTCAGCTCAATGCTTCTAGTGTGGCAGTCTAGGTAGTTACTAATCAGCATATCTTATGTTGGTTGGGCTAAGAAGAGTTAAATGAATATTGTTAATATTGTTCAATCTCTTCCAATTTTAGATCCAGAACATGGCACAATCATCATACTTCTGTTCAAAAGTCATAGAGGATGGACTTCACTGTACTCAGTTTCCCATATGTACTCCATCACTCTCAACGAAGCGGCAGGCCGCCTGCTGAGAATACCACTTATAGCACATAACGCCGTAGCTTCAATTGGGATCTCTGAACAAAATTTGGTTATTTTGTTAATAATCACCAGCGACGTTTCTTTATCTCCAGAAATTGAAATAACAATATGAAACTATTCTAAGCAACTTAGATTGCTGCAATTTTGTGTAGGCTTATTTGTTTTGTAGATCTGAAATCCATAAAGTATATTCATATAATAATGAGCACATTTTGTTATTTGCAAACTTTGAATGTTATTTATGTAACTAATCTCATCAGTTCTAGTCTTTTTTTGTTAAGTCCTGTATCAACATGAAAATCAATAATAACATTTCAATATGTTTTATCACTCTTAGCTTAGAGAATCTGGAGGATTAGAACCATTGGTTTTACTCTTGCATTCTGGAAATAGTGAAGTGAGAAGAAACGCAGCTTGGGCTATCACAGTTTGTGCAGTAGATGAACCCACAGCTATAGAAATCTGCAAGCTTGGGTAAGTCTGTCTATTTAGGCCTATCTATCTATTCGCTAAACCAGTTGTTACCTTTCAGTGTCAGGGGTAACTTTTCTGGAGATGGTCCTCATGTGTGCTGAGTATATTGTGGAATTTGCTGCCTCTTTTATTTCGGTGCTCTATTGTTTTCATGGTCGGCCTTAACTGTATCTGTTTAACATAGCTTGCTGTGGTATGCTGTCTGATGGTAGTATACTGATGATGGTAATTACTGCTCTAAAATGTTGTTATATAGCCTGACATTTGCCATTTTTTGTTCATCGCCTTTCTAAGACAATGGTAAGATAAGATTCTGGCTTTCACTGTCCTTGAAGAGCCTGTATACTTCTATACTATAAAGAGCTGGATTCAGTGACAAATTCATTGGACTTGGACACAACATGTAGTAAGCCTCTGCATGCCAGATCACTATCTCCCACATATAATCTTTTATAGTTGAAATGTTGAAAAAGCATAGAGGACAGACTTTATTGTACTAGATATACAGCACATGTACGCTATGCCTCTCAATGAAGCAGCATGCCACCTGCCATTGGATCACTCTATAGCTTCAAGCTATAATTCCCAGAGATTTAAAAGAAACACTTTGTAAATAAGATGTCATCAGTGGGATTCAAATTCATAACCTCCTGAGCACAAAACAAATGGCTTAACTACTATGCCATATGCAGAAATGCATGCACTCTCAAGGTGGTCAAAAGAAGTACTATACAGACTTGTTAAAAATCTCACTGAAAACATTTGGTATAATACATGGGACAGTGCTGCACATAAAAGAACTACATGATGCTCTACAATCTAAAATGGTGCAGAATCTTGTGAAAAAATTCCAAAATGCAATCGCTCAATGGAGAAGAATGGGCTAGAATGACAAGCAGATCAAATACCATATAAAATAATTATCCCATGTCCAATCTGTGTGATAATGTTTGATACCACCACGAGGCTTGTTAGCTTTCCATAAATTCATAAACAAGGATATAACTGTCACTGAATTTTCTAAAATGTTTATAACATTATATGGCACTAATTAAACACATTGTAACATTGCCGCCCCCCCCCCCCGCTAGTATAATAACAAGCATAGGCCTATTTTATTTATCCATTGTCTTCATGTGTCTTGTCTGAATGGTTCACCTTCAGCAAGCCAAATAAATATTATATAAATTTCTCCTGCAGTCAAATTCATTTTTGATCATTTGCATTTTTTTGTGTGGGTGTTTGGAAATGCAATAACTTTTTTGTTTTTAGAGCTTTTCTGTATCTTTTAAAAATGGAAATTGTGGATTTGTTGATGAATGTAATGATGTTAGTTGTATTGGTGTGTGTATAGTTTGTTAGTCGTTGGATCATCGTCACTGCACTCTGGACAAGTCCATAGGTGTTCAGATCTCTCCGTGAGTGTAGCTGCCATTACACGTTGACTGATGGTCCCAGTACGCCGTTGATTCACCATCATTCTTTCTTGCCCATGAAACCACTCCTATCTAGTGACATCACATTTCAAACCAAACTCCCTTATTCTAGTCATGGAACACGAGTCATCATCACTTATACAGTCATTTGTTCATGTGTTTTCCCGTAGGACGTTCAAAATGTCTGCTCGATCCATCGCTCCATCAACTGCCGTAGTAGCCGTGCGGCCAACCTATCTGCTCTTTCATCACCTCGGACTTCCACATGTCCCGGCACAAAAATGAAAGTCACTTTATGCACACATGAATTTGTCACTGCATTCAGCCACCGTTCCTGAATGTACTCCACCTGAACTTTCACAATCATGCTCATCAAGTCACTGAGTATACTGGCATGCTCACAGATAGTCTGCGAGATAACCTATTTCAAAGGTTGGTTACTACCAAAATCTCCATTATCATGCTGCTTTTCATCTGAGCAAATGCACCATATTCCTCTCTGATGGTCTCCCCTCACCTTTGAGCTGTGAAGGCCCAGGCACTCCTGATGTGTCTCTCAACCAACCAATCTGTATATATAATCATATCACCTTCCCTGGATTTCTCACTGATCAGAGCAAGTACCTCCAACTCCACCACTGTCGTATGATATTGTGTATGTATGATATGTGATAACATTGTTAAGGTGATAAATGCAACGCACAAATAAACTACTGACATACCTATACTTGTCTGATGTATTGAATCCACAATAACATTCTGCTAAATGCCTAGGCCTATTCTGTTTATGATGTTATTTCATTTAAAAAAAACTAACATTCTCAGAAAATCGTCTGTGAATATAAACAAAACATGTAGATCTCACTAATGTTATCTGCTAGGTTAAGCCCAGTAGTCCTACAGAATCAATATATTCAGTGCAAAATATATTGTGGCTAAATGCCCAGGCCGATTTCTGATGTCATTTCAAAATGAAACTAACATGTTGATAATATCTTCTGTGAAAATAAACATAATTCCCATAATTCCTCATCATCAGAATGACAATTCATAAAAATTTTACTGAAAATGGCTTCCATTTCAACCCAAGTTGTTCTGATTGGAACGGATGACTAAAAATTAAAATACTGCTTCTGAATTACTGGCTTCTCCTGCAATAGTTATAAGGAAAGAAAGTTTGATTATTGCTAGCCTCATTTCCACTTTTCTCCAGATGAATAACCTTAAATCTAATACTGTTGTTCATAGTTACAAGACTGCATGGAAACAGGGTACAATTTCTGAATCACTGCTTTCAAGCAATATCTAGAGCTTGTGGTGTTTTTGCACCTATGGCATGCTAAACGTTAAGGTTCTTCTGAGTTTTGTGTCCTTAGAGGAAATTTTGCATGTTATTATAATTTTATTTGAATTCTATGTTAAAACTTTTGAAAAAACAGAGATGACAATATTGAGAAGTTAACATTTTTCCTGTGTTACTGTAGCCCTATATTTGCATTTTATTGGTTTGTCCTGGCCGGAGATTTATCTTTGTATTTTCCATTTTGCTTTTAATACAATATTTGGTTGTCTGTTTTTATTACTTTGTCTTCTCCATTTAGGGTATTCTGTTCATTATTTGTCTCCTGTTATTTTGTCAGCGAATAACTGTATCTGTTTCAATGTATATTCCTTGTTGTTTGTATTTTTGCTCAGTTGAAGGTTTGTTAGTAGTCAAAGCCTCATCAGTCCTTATGTCATGTTGTTGATGTGTCAATTTTGCTGTTGATTACGCTTTAATTTGCCTGTTCTCCCTGTCAATAAAAAAAATATTCATGATAATAGTTTAAATGTTCTGGTTTTTCTTAATTCTTCAGTTAGATTCAAAATGGTTCCAATGTCGTAAAGGATAGATCACTGTACTCGGTTTCCCATATGTACTCCCTGAATCTCTACAAAGTGTCACACTACCTGCAGAGAGTACCATTGATAGCACATAACTCTGTAGCTTCACGCTCTAAATCATTAAGATCCACAAGGATCTTAAATAAAATCCACCTTGTAAACAATACACAAGCTGAATTCAAACCCATAACCTCCTGAGCACAAGGCAAACAGCTTAACCACTATGCTATGGAGATTCCTTCTTCAGTCAGATATCTGATTACAGCACCAATAGCTTCAATGAACTGCATAATTAACTTTAGGTCATCCATGGACTGCTCAGGTTTGGAAGTAATGCAGTCTCCTTAGGCCATATTTTCACCCTCTCTTCTTGATAGAGTTGAAACTAACATGAAGAATGTGCTCTGCTGTCATTTGGCTCAGTCCACAGCTGCACAGGTCTGTCTTTCCAATTTTCACATGTTCTGGTGATTGTATATTATTTCAAAAAATACACAATGGTCCAAAACTTATTTTTAAAAATTCTTGGATGTCTTTCGTTATGTGAATAGTGACACAGACAGTGGTTGCAAGGCCTATCTATTCGTTAAACCCTTTGTTGCCTGTCAGGGGTAGAAGAGTTTTCTGGAGATGACCCTCGTGTGTGCTGAGTATATTGTGGAATTTGTCGCCTCTTTTATTTTTGTGGTCCATCGTTTTCATGGTCGGCCTCTAGGTCTGCCTTCACTGTATCTGTGTAGCATAGCTTGCTGTGGTATGTTGTCTGATGGTAGTCTGCTGATGTGTATTAACAATTTCATCTGTTGTGTCTTAATATATTCCAAGATATGTGGCCGAAAGGTTGAGCAAGTTTAATGGTGGCTAGCTTTGATGATAGTGACAACATCTAGTATGGGAACTAGTTCTCTTGTATGGCTTGTCTCCTAGTGATATGGTTACAGTTTTTTCACTATACAGTAGCAGTGGTAAAAACACTGAACAGATTAGTTACTCCTGCCAAAGTCTGATGTGTCAGGTAAATGGTGCAAATAAAACTGTGACACAACATATTCCGTGCTCTGGACTACATCCTGCTCGAAATCTAGTTGAACAATTTCCTGCTACAAGAGTGACCAGTGAGAATTTGAGAATGAATGCACACAAAAAATGTTTATTTTCAGATTTAATTTTTATTTTATCCTTGATGTGTTTCTTTTGATTTCCCCTTGGTGTAAGCATTATTTATTAGCTATGGGGTAATAATATTACCATCATTGTGGTAAACAGATAGTTCTGTAGTGATGAATTTTCATTTTCAAATACTTGTGTTTTTGTTGTGCCACATTTATTGTTCTACCTTGTTCTCTGAGAAGTTTTTGTTTATCAATAAAATATTTTATTTACATGCACTCGATTGTAATTTTTTCCCTAGTTTCTCATTCTTATACATTTTCTCATTGCAGTGGCCTAAATATTCTACAGGAGATTCAAACTTCTGCATCCAGGAATGGTGCTTTTACAGAAGCTGCCCTTCAGAGACTTCTGGATAGTAACTTGTCTGCCAAGTTTTCACTGTACAATCATTTAGGTAATTTATAAATCCAATTAAAATATTGTTTGGATAAGTCAAATTGGAAAGGAAGATTTTATTTATTTTATGAAACTTGAGTTGACATTGTTTTTCATCATTATTCACTGGAACACAGGATATTTTGTTTATATGTCCCATAGCTACATATTTTATATGCTGTAAATGTACATTTTGGGGTTCTCTATAAACAATTTTGTAATGAACTGCTAACTTCTAGTCATCTGTTATGGACATTGACCAGCGTGATCTGTTGCACTCTCTTGAACTAGTTTGTGATTGCAATATTTCTTATAAAAACCATGTTAAACATATGATAATCTGCTGCAACTTGAGGTGTTGCAACACTTGAGGTGTTGCAGCTTGAGGTGTTGCAGCAATTGAAGCTGTGTACTTTGATCAGTGACTGCTGGTTATCCTATTGCATATTTTATTATGTTTATTGTTGATTGTGATCAATATATTTGATTTGCAATGTGTCTGGAAGTTGTTAAAATTTAAAGCATGCATAAGGCCTATAGTCTTTTTATTGTATTGATACTTCAGTTTTGAATATGAGATGCATGAATGGACTTTAGTCACTATACTACCATCATGCTCTTATCTATGCATTGTTCTTATATGTTCAGTGATATCTGACTTTAGACTTCAATGTTCATTTCTTTGATGCAATTTGCCATCGAGAATCCTGTTTTGTGTCCTAGATATTCTATTTCTATATAGCTTTTTGTTGCCAATGTTGATAGCTGAACTTCTAATAAGAGTGGGCAGATGCTCTGTGGTCTAAAGTTTTTCTGACATATTGACCTTACAATCTGGGATTTATTACTTTAATAACACAATGTTGGAATGAAGATTGAATTTGCCTGTTGGTTTCCATTGGAATAGATGTGTTTCAAGATTGATGTAAATACATAATTTACATAGTTGGCTATTTGAATTCTTGTAAAAGAGTTTGATCCATATTAATATATGGAAATTAAGAGTTAGCAAAGACTAGTAGGTACTTGTCTACCATTCTGCCATCATCTTTGTGACTTGATGTTTGCAGAATGTTGTCCTCACTGCTACCATGTAGGGGCCTAATGCCTCTCGGTTCTGTGGTCTAAAGTTTTTCTGACATATTGACCTTACAATCTGGGATTTATTACAGGTTGAGTTTGTATGGCTGTGCTCAATGAGATCAGTGTCTTGTATGTATTCTAAATATAATCTTCTGTTTACGACAAAAGATTCAAAATCTTGTTGTTTTTTTATGTAGGTTGTGTTTGTTGAATCATTGTTTTCGTTATTGTTTTGTTATTTGGCCTCCTTATATGAAGTAAGATTTCTTTATAAATTTTATTTGCTGCCAAATGTTTGCAAATCTGGCAGCTTTTCCAAAGTATTATTTAAATTCACTGGATCACTACTTAACATTTTCTGTGAGAGAATGCACTACAGACTTTTCTCTTTCGAATAGACCTTCAGAATGGAAGTAGGCCTATATCTTGAATGATCAATCTGCTATCAATTAAGATCACTGGATGTCTGGATGACAAAAGCGATCAGGTTGGCAGTGTAAAATTTCACTAAATAGTTGGTGGTAGACCAATGGCTGATTCTATTTTTATTAAACAGAGTAAAGAACTGCTTGATCTGATAAAACATACAAATACTGTATGCTTCTGTTTA
Organism: Meghimatium bilineatum; assembly: GCA_034231615.1. Lineage (NCBI taxonomy): Eukaryota > Metazoa > Mollusca > Gastropoda > Stylommatophora > Philomycidae > Meghimatium > Meghimatium bilineatum. Next base: position 38,299,257 of record CM067312.1, read on the forward strand.
TAAGCTCAGGACCATCTATAAACTGTCTGTTAGCTGAGGATCTGACTTAATGTCTAAAATGTGACAAAAGCTGAAAACCAGTGTATAGACTGAGGTAGTAAAAAATAATAATACTGTGAAATCCTGCTATTATAAGAATGAAGTAACAAGTGAAACCATTCTAAAATGGAAATTAATACAAACTTTAGCAACTGTAAGACGCAAGGTCATTTCTTTAATTTGCATTACTCACATTCACTGAATGAATGAATAGGAGAGCTGGGAACAATACATCAAAGATCTTCTTCTTCTTCTGCGTTCGTTCTCAAATTCCTGCAGATTAGCAGGATGTAGTCCGGAGAACGGAATGCGTTGTATCTTGGTTTACAGCATTGCTGCGATATCTGCACCTTTTGGCCTGACACATCCGACTTCAGCATGGCTTTGGGTCACTGACCCTATATGGGATGGGACAGCCAACTCCATCCCATAACCTCCTTAGTCGCTTTTTACGACATGCATGGAAGGTAAACAGTGTTGCTATTCTTTGCTCCCCTTTCGGGCCTCGGCAACACACGGGCGACATCAAAGATAATACAGAGCAACCTTCCCAGGCGGCATCCCCAGCGGTCATTAAACCCGTAACCGTCAGGTACCAGCTTTGTTCCCAGCTATAGTTTGCTCCCAAACTTGTAAGATTTTAATCCTCTGTTGCCGGTATTTAACGTTATTCTGTGTTCTTGTTTTTTATGTTTCTACCACTAATTTAAAAAAAATGTTGTTTTATGCATATATAAGCAGAGACCCCTAAAAAATTGCAGAAATATACCTGCACATATTATCAACTTATACATGGAAATATATGGTATAATCATTTTAAGAAAGTTTCATACAATACAAACATCAAATTATCTTTCTTAGGGCCAGGAAATTTTATAGAAGATGGATTCTTTGACTGTGGCAAGCTGAAACAAGGCACTCCTTTTAAAACTTTAGAAGAGTATTGTGCTCAGGAGATGAATGACAAGAGACCAATAATTCTAGTTAATTCTAGATCTGGAGAAGAGTAAGCTAAATTGAAACAAGTACTGTCTTCTTTGTTCCTACTTTTTTTTAATAGATATCTACACAAAGTGTTCTCTATTTCTTTATGTTTCAGTAACAAAACACATAGGTCTATTTCACTATCATATAAAAATACAATTTTTACAAGTGTTATTATGTTATTTAAATTTGTGACTATACTTAGAACATTGTCAAACAAATTTACTTCTGATTTATCATTTGAATGATTTATCAATCAAACAATCTAGGTAAAGTCTAAAGCCTTTTTTTTTGTAATGTCTTTGAGGTAGCTTACCAGGAGAAATAGATGAACATCAGATGTCATTTTTCTAGCTTCTCAAAAAAAGTTATATAATATAGATATTTATAGATACCGGGTAGTTATAGATATTTTAAATCCTGCTCAGATAATTGAAATAGATTATAGTTAAATTTCAAGTAAAGTATGGCCAAAATCTTTAACTTTTTATACATTTTGAAATTGACCAAAAATACAATAAATGATCAAAACATACATTTCATTGTCAATGACATTTACAAATGACAGAATTTATAAAATTTGGTCATGCAATGGCCAATTTCTGACAACCATAGCTCAGACAGGAAGTATTCATTAATTTATTTTCTAGTTATTGAATTACTACATAAGTTAACTCTTCACAGTTATGTGCCCCTGAGCATTATACACAAGAGTTGAAGCATAACCTCAACGCTAAAACTGTTGACATATAAATATAAAAGATTGTATATACAAGTTATATATAATTGTTTTTAATCGGCAGATATTTGGCTTCCATTCCATGTTTATGTGAAGTCTTACAGTTGAATTAGGCCTATGTGTTGTAGGTTAATAATGTAATTACTGTAAATCTTTCACAAGAACGATAAAAAAATTACACAAGTCTCAAACGATAGCCAGGGGAAAAGTGTTGCAGGGGTAAAATGCTGCAACTGGTTTTTTCCAGATTTATGGGTTTTTTTTTATACTACACATGACTATGTCAGAGACCAACATTCCAATCTTTGACACAGCAAAGTTTGATAGGTCAAGGACGAGTCAATTTTCAACACAGCAGAATAATATTTTTTCATTAGGTTCGATCTATTTTTTCTTCACTTCTCACACTGTGCCTGCTGTTATCACTAATATCGTGATTTTTAAAATATTTCAGCTGAAATAATATTGTCTTGTTAAGTTAAGTAAGCACATTATCTTGTCAGACTAATTTATTTTTTCATCAGAATTTATGATAGTTGCTAACAATGTGATTTGGGGTAAAGTGTCGCACATTTATTGGGGAGAAGTGTCACACATTTATTGGGGAGAAGTGTCACATTCATAATGTATGAAAAAAATGCAGATTTCATGAGGAAGTTTTTGATGTTGATCTGAAGCTGAGAGAGACAGATATATATAGTTATAATGATCATCCAACCTTACAAAGACATCGTTAGCTTTAAAACAGAACTTACAAACTATTTTTTATCCAAATGTTTGTAAAACATAACTAACCCTAACCCCTAACCCTAGTCCTAAAAAATGAATACCTAAATTAATTATTGATATAATATTTAGATTAACTAATCCTAAAATAAGCAGGGAGACATAGGTTCCAAACCATAACCATGAACTTTTTTTCCAGATTAATCTATGAAACATGGTCTACCTATTTATTATATCTATTCTTACCACAAATTTACACACTGCCGGTGTGATAAACCTGTCGCAGTGGTGATCTCCTTCAATTTTATAATGGTTTCTATCACCTTTTTCCTGCGACACTTTCCCTTAAAAATGGGGCAAAGTGATTTATTTTTTTACATATGTTCATAAATTCTCATTCTATTGTTTACATATAACTATGTTTTCAATAATCTCATGAATGTAAGATGGATAGATAAACTATAAACTGATGGCAGTTTGGTCACTCATAGTTGAATGTAGTTGTCAGAATATGCTAAGATGTGAAAAGTGTGACACTTTGCTCCCGACTGCAATAAAGAACGAAAAAAGGTTTGTTCATCAAAATCCATACCTTCTGTGCATGGCATATATCAAAAAATTATCAGCATTGGACTAATGGTTGAAGAATTGTGATAATTTTCTTCACAAGTCTTTAGCTTTGTCATTAACAGTAAAAACATAGATCTAGGTATATAAATGTTGAATAGGAACTGGGATAATAGGATCCATGCATGTCTGACTCCAGACGTTATTATGAATATGTCTGTCATTCCCTCTGCTGTTCTTACTGTTGTTTCACATCTCTGATATACTGCTCTGATGATTTTGAGGCATTGGCTGTGGATCCCATATTCTTCTAAGTAGTTCCAGAGTATGTCTCTGTTAACTCTGTCAAAAGCCTTTTCTTGAAACAAGTGTCATAGACTAACCCTAACTGAGAAATCTTAAAAGCCTGCTTACCATGGTGAATATCATTACAATAATAACATACTTTATTATATAAGCTCAGTGTAATATCAGGTCACAGGTCCATTCTAGATGGTGGAAATAAACAAAAGGAAAAACATGTTTAGAAATTTGTGTGTGCTGAATGTTTTAATTGCTGGTTGGTTGGTTGTTTACTGATCCAACAGTCCATGGGCTCATGCCCTTTGACCCAGTTGCTGGGAAGTCTGTGGATTTTTGACCCAGCCCAAGACAGATCCTGAAGACAAATATCACACCACCAGGAAGATAGGACACTACCTATGCACCGCTCTGAGCCACTGCAGCCAAGATAGATTCACTGTGCTTATTTCCCGCCTCCAATTGCCTACCAGTGATCCCATACTTCTCTATGGCTCCAAGCATGCAACCAAATATTCAAAGCAAAAGACTTGTCATGTCCTAAGTCACTGTGCCTTTATGATGGACCTCAGCCATAGGAAAAACAATGCAGTCAGTTTCCCCCTCCTCAGTGCTGCACAGTGCATCTCAAGCTCCCTCCCACCCACAGAGGGTACATGCATATATACTAAGAACAATGCATTAAAAAAAACACCACAAAATTCAAGAAGAAAAGAAAAGCATGAAAAGCACAATTGTATGGATGATGCATGCTGCAAAGCTTCCATAAGAGAGCCTCAATATAACAGCATGTCATCTACTAAGGTTTTCTGTTGCATGGATAGTTTGTCTAGTGGGTCATTGGTGGGACCCACTGAAACAACTACTTGTATGTTATAATTGCAGAAAAATTCACATTTTAAGAGTTGGAATCATAAAGTTAACTATTAGTTAGTAACTCTGAATTGTTTCTAGTAGAATCTGAGGAACAATAATGAAGTTATTGGATGTAAAAAACAGGATTGGGTATCATCGATCACAGGTAACAAAAATTTAATGTTGGAAGTGATTTAAGTTAATAAAAATTGTTTAATTAGGAAATTATAGAACCATTGTGGGTACTGCAGAATATACGGTAACTGGTTTTATCAAAAATAGGTTCATATGAAGTAAATATGGAAGAGATTTTTAAAGACCTGTAAACAATTAGTTTGAATTAAATAATTATGAGATATCATTGATAGTCCAGAAAGAGTTAACAATTGAGCACAGACTTATTAATTTTATAAAACAAATTGTATGAACTTTATTATAATACAACAAGATAACAACAGCTCAAGAGTTATAAACTGTGTGCTGATGTTTTATTGTTTGTTATAGACGTATTTATTATAATATTTATATAGGCTATACTCTTGTCTTGTCCTATCCATGTGTGCCACTAGGCATCATGGGAAGCCAAAGTCTTCTTCCTTTAGCTATCTCTAATGCTGCCGCCATGGTGCAACTTTAATGTTCTGGTATTTCTCTGATGTCATCTATCCATCTTCTTCTGGGTCTTTCCCTGTTTCTCTTTTCATATGAGCTTTTATTGAAGGCTATCAATGGATTGCAATCTTGTTCCATTCTGATCAGGTGGCCAAACCATTTTGTGTGTCTATGTATTCTTTGCACAATATTTTTTTCATCAGATTTCTTATAGTGTCATTGTTTATTCTATCTCTTTTTTCTTACCCCCAGTGCTGTTCTCAAGCACTTTATTTTGCATAAAGCTAGTTTTTGTTATATTTTCTCTGTCAGGGTCCAGTTCTGGCATTGGTAGCACAAGCACAGTGTTGGCATGTTTATTAATGTTCTTTTGGAGATCATGTCAATGTTCTGGTATTTCAGTAGTGGTGCTAATTGATATAAAATTGTGTTTGCTTTCTGACATCATATCTCTATTTCTTATCTAGTCTCCCGCCTTCCGAGAACATGGTGCCTAGATACATAAATTCCTTAATTTGGTTGAGTTTTTGAATTTCACAAATATCATTACCCGGTAGCTCCAAGTATGTAATCTAATTGCAAATTTGCTAATTTTATGTGTAAGCAATACACTGATGAGAATTATTATTATGTGATGTGTCTGAGTTTATTTGAATATTGTTAGTAGTAACCTAATCTGTGGTTTAATTAGTCATGCCAGATCATAGAAAATGTCATATGATGAAACAAGAGTGGAATGAATGTTGGTTTTTCACTTTCTTTATTATTAGCTGTTTGTTGCTGGTAATTTTAAATTGACAATCAAGCACAATATCTGCTATATTTTCTTCTTCCTTAATTTGCTTGGAATACATACATATATATCTGCAGTTTTATCTTCTCTATAAATCTGATTTTTGTAATTTGTAACTCATACAGAAATCTGTAGAGGTTTTCTTCTAGTGCTGTTTCTTTGAGCCACTTTGTTTACAGCAGCATTTAACCCTTTACCTGTTATGCACAAGTTTACTTATATGGGATGATTGACCCATGCTTGTGCTTGGATTGGGATGATTGGCCCATGCTTGTGCTTGAATGAGATGATTGACACATACTGGTGCTTAGATGGGATGATTGACACATACTGGTGCTTAGATGGGATGATTGACACATACTGGTGCTTAGATGGGATGATTGACACATACTGGTGCTTAGATGGGATGATTGACACATACTGGTGCTTAGATGGGATGATTGACACATACTGGTGCTTGGATGAGATGATTGACACATACTGGTGCTTGGATGGGATGATTGACACATACTGGTGCTTGGATCGGATGATTGACACATACTGGTGCTTAGATGGGATGATTGACACATACTGGTGCTTGGATGGGATGATTGACACATACTGGTGCTTGGATCGGATGATTGACACATACCGGTGCTTAGATGGGATGATTGACACATAATGGTGCTTGGATCGGATTATTGACACATACTGGTGCTTGGATGGGATGATTGACACATACCGGTGCTTAGATCGGATGATTGACACATACTGGTGCTTAGATGGGATGATTGACACATACTGGTGCTTGGATGGGATGATTGACACATACTGGTGCTTGGATCGGATGATTGACACATACTGGTGCTTAGATGGGATGATTGACACATACTGGTGCTTAGATGGGATGATTGACACATACTGGTGCTTAGATGGGATGATTGACACATACTGGTGCTTAGATGGGATGATTGACACATACTGGTGCTTGGATCAGATGATTGACACATACTGGTGCTTAGATGGGATGATTGACACATACTGGTGCTTGGATCGGATGATTGACACATACTGGTGCTTAGATGGGATGATTGACACATACCGGTGCTTAGATGGGATGATTGACACATACTGGTGCTTAGATGGGATGATTGACACATACTGGTGCTTAGATGGGATGATTGACACATACTGGTGCTTAGATGGGATGATTGACACATACTGGTGCTTAGATGGGATGATTGACACATACTGGTGCTTAGATGGGATGATTGACACATACTGGTGCTTGGATGAGATGATTGACACATACTGGTGCTTGGATGGGATGATTGACACATACTGGTGCTTGGATCGGATGATTGACACATACTGGTGCTTAGATGGGATGATTGACACATACTGGTGCTTGGATGGGATGATTGACACATACTGGTGCTTGGATCGGATGATTGACACATACCGGTGCTTAGATGGGATGATTGACACATAATGGTGCTTGGATCGGATTATTGACACATACTGGTGCTTGGATGGGATGATTGACACATACCGGTGCTTAGATCGGATGATTGACACATACTGGTGCTTAGATGGGATGATTGACACATACTGGTGCTTGGATGGGATGATTGACACATACTGGTGCTTGGATCGGATGATTGACACATACTGGTGCTTAGATGGGATGATTGACACATACTGGTGCTTAGATGGGATGATTGACACATACTGGTGCTTAGATGGGATGATTGACACATACTGGTGCTTAGATGGGATGATTGACACATACTGGTGCTTGGATCAGATGATTGACACATACTGGTGCTTAGATGGGATGATTGACACATACTGGTGCTTGGATCGGATGATTGACACATACTGGTGCTTAGATGGGATGATTGACACATACCGGTGCTTAGATGGGATGATTGACACATACTGGTGCTTAGATGGGATGATTGACACATACTGGTGCTTAGATGGGATGATTGACACATACTGGTGCTTGGATCGGATGATTGACACATACTGGTGCTTAGATGGGATGATTGACACATACCGGTGCTTAGATGGGATGATTGACACATACCGGTGCTTAGATGGGATGATTGACACATACTGGTGCTTGGATGGGATGATTGACACATACTGGTGCTTGGATCGGATGATTGACACATACTGGTGCTTAGATGGGATGATTGACACATACCAGTGCTTAGATGGGATGATTGACACATACTGGTGCTTAGATGGGATGATTGACACATACTGGTGCTTAGATGGGATGATTGACACATACTGGTGCTTGGATCGGATGATTGACACATACTGGTGCTTAGATGGGATGATTGACACATACTGGTGCTTGGATCGGATGATTGACACATACTGGTGCTTAGATGGGATGATTGACACATACCGGTGCTTAGATGGGATGATTGACACATACTGGTGCTTAGATGGGATGATTGACACATACTGGCGCTTAGATGGGATGATTGACACATACTGGTGCTTGGATCGGATGATTGACACATACTGGTGCTTAGATGGGATGATTGACACATACTGGTGCTTAGATGGGATGATTGACACATACCGGTGCTTAGATGGGATGATTGACACATACCGGTGCTTAGATGGGATGATTGACACATACTGGTGCTTGGATCGGATTATTGACACATACCGGTGCTTAGATGGGATGATTGACACATGCCGGTGCTTAGATGGGATGATTGACACATACTGGTGCTTGGATGGAATGATTGACACATACTGGTGCTTAGATGGGATGATTGACACATACTGGTGCTTGGATGGGATGATTGACACATACTGGTGCTTGGATGAGATGATTGACACATACTGGTGCTTGGATGGGATGATTGACACATACTGGTGCTTGGATCGGATGATTGACACATACTGGTGCTTGGATGGGATGATTGACACATACTGGTGCTTGGATGGGATGATTGACACATACTGGTGCTTGGATCGGATGATTGACACATACTGGTGCTTGGATCGGATGATTGACACATACCGGTGCTTAGATGGGATGATTGACACATAATGGTGCTTGGATCGGATTATTGACACATACTGGTGCTTGGATGGGATGATTTACACATACCGGTGCTTAGATCGGATGATTGACACATACTGGTGCTTAGATGGGATGATTGACACATACTGGTGCTTGGATTGGATGATTGACACATACTGGTGCTTAGATGGGATGATTGACACATACTGGTGCTTAGATGGGATGATTGACACATACTGGTGCTTAGATGGGATGATTCACACATACTGGTGCTTAGATGGGATGATTTACACATACTGGTGCTTGGATCGGATGATTGACACATACTGGTGCTTAGATGGGATGATTGACATATACCGGTGCTTAGATGGGATGATTGACACATACTGGTGCTTAGATGGGATGATTGACACATACCGGTGCTTAGATGGGATGATTGACACATACTGGTGCTTAGATGGGATGATTGACACATACTGGTGCTTGGATGGGATGATTGACACATACTGGTGCTTGGATGGGATGATTGACACATACTGGTGCTTAGATGGGATGATTGACACATACCGGTGCTTAGATGGGATGATTGACACATACTGGTGCTTAGATGGGATGATTGACACATACCGGTGCTTAGATGGGATGATTGACACATACAGGTGCTTAGATGGGATGATTGACACATACTGGTGCTTAGATGGGATGATTGACACATACTGGTGCTTAAATGGGATGATTGACACATACTGGTGCTTATATGGGATGAGTGACACATACTGGTGCTTGGATTGGATGATTGACACATACCGGTGCTTAGATGGGATGATTGACACATACTGGTGCTTAGATGGGATGATTGACACATACTGGTGCTTAAATGGGATGATTGACACATACTGGTGCCTATATGGGATGAGTGACACATACTGGTGCTTGGATTGGATGATTGACACATACCGGTGCTTAGATGGGATGATTGACACATACTGGTGCTTGGATCGGATGATTGACACATACTGGTTCTTAGATGGGATGATTGACACATACCGGTGCTTAGATGGGATGATTGACACATACTGGTGCTTAGATGGGATGATTGACACATACTGGCGCTTAGATGGGATGATTGACACATACTGGTGCTTGGATCGGATGATTGACACATACTGGTGCTTAGATGGGATGATTGACACATACTGGTGCTTAGATGGGATGATTGACACATACCGGTGCTTAGATGGGATGATTGACACATACCGGTGCATAGATGGGATGATTGACACATACTGGTGCTTGGATCGGATGATTGACACATACCGGTGCTTAGATGGGATGATTGACACATGCCGGTGCTTAGATGGGATGATTGACACATACTGGTGTTTGGATGGGATGATTGACACATACTGGTGCTTAGATGGGATGATTGACACATACTGGTGCTTGGATGGGATGATTGACACATACTGGTGCTTGGATGAGATGATTGACACATACTGGTGCTTGGATGGGATGATTGACACATACTGGTGCTTGGATCGGATGATTGACACATACTGGTGCTTGGATGGGATGATTGACACATACTGGTGCTTGGATGGGATGATTGACACATACTGGTGCTTGGATTGGATGATTGACACATACTGGTGCTTGGATCGGATGATTGACACATACCGGTGCTTAGATGGGATGATTGACACATAATGGTGCTTGGATCGGATTATTGACACATACTGGTGCTTGGATGGGATGATTGACACATACCGGTGCTTAGATCGGATGATTGACACATACTGGTGCTTAGATGGGATGATTGACACATACTGGTGCTTGGATTGGATGATTGACACATACTGGTGCTTAGATGGGATGATTGACACATACTGGTGCTTAGATGGGATGATTGACACATACCGGTGCTTAGATGGGATGATTGACACATACTGGTGCTTAGATGGGATGATTGACACATACTGGTGCTTGGATCGGATGATTGACACATACTGGTGCTTAGATGGGATGATTGACATATACCGGTGCTTAGATGGGATGATTGACACATACTGGTGCTTAGATGGGATGATTGACACATACCGGTGCTTAGATGGGATGATTGACACATACTGGTGCTTAGATGGGATGATTGACACATACTGGTGCTTGGATGGGATGATTGACACATACTGGTGCTTGGATGGGATGATTGACACATACTGGTGCTTAGATGGGATGATTGACACATACCGGTGCTTAGATGGGATGATTGACACATACTGGTGCTTAGATGGGATGATTGACACATACCGGTGCTTAGATGGGATGATTGACACATACAGGTGCTTAGATGGGATGATTGACACATACTGGTGCTTAGATGGGATGATTGACACATACTGGTGCTTAAATGGGATGATTGACACATACTGGTGCTTATATGGGATGAGTGACACATACTGGTGCTTGGATTGGATGATTGACACATACCGGTGCTTAGATGGGATGATTGACACATACTGGTGCTTAGATGGGATGATTGACACATACTGGTGCTTGGATGGGATGATTGACACATAATGGTGCTTAGATGGGATGATTGACACATACTGGTGCTTGGATGGGATGATTGACACATACTGGTGCTTGGATGGGATGATTGACACATACTGGTGCTTAGATGGGATGATTGACACATACCGGTGCTTAGATGGGATGATTGACACATACTGGTGCTTAGATGGGATGATTGACACATACTGGTGCTTAGATGGGATGATTGACACATACCGGTGCTTAGATGGGATGATTGACACATACAGGTGCTTAGATGGGATGATTGATACATACTGGTGCTTAGATGGGATGATTGACACATACTGGTGCTTAAATGGGATGATTGACACATACTGGTGCCTATATGGGATGAGTGACACATACTGGTGCTTGGATTGGATGATTGACACATACCGGTGCTTAGATGGGATGATTGACACATACTGGTGCTTAGATGGGATGATTGACACATACTGGTGCTTGGATGGGATGATTGACACATACTGGTGCTTAGATGGCATGATTGACCCACGATTGTGCTAGGATGGCACATGCTGGTGCTTGGAGATTTCACAATTAAATAATTTTTAACAATGAAGGAATAGAAAACAATGAGAGTTTAACTCAAACAATTTAACTTATCTTTCTCAGTCAGAGGGAGGAGAAACAAAGATCGTGTATAACAACTAAAAAGTTAAGTAGCCAAACCTATTCAGTCTCTGTTTTCAATATATTTGAACATAGATGTTGATCCAACTGTTCCTGTAACCTCTTCATTGCTCACATTATCTCTACTTGTTCTGCTTGCTGTGTTTATTATACAACTCATTTCATATGTAGTAAGCTTTCTCTTTTGTCTTTAATTAGTACCCACCTTTGATACTAATAACACAATGTTGGTACAAAGATTTAATTTATGTTTTGCCATTTGGATTCCATTGAGATAAATGTATGCTTCAAGATTGGTATAATTTGTATAGTATATTAAAAGAAGTATATTCAGTGTAAAGTATATTAAAAGTAATGTATTCAGTGACCCCGAGCTAAAAGAAATATCTGTATGTCAAGAAGGCATGTCAATTCTGGAAAATTTGTGCTTTAATATCTAGATTGATTTCTGAATTAAACATATTTAAAACATTACAGCCTTAGAATGGAGTTACAAGAGAATAGCACTACTGAAAGCACTGATATAAAGACAGACTTGAGTAGATCTATGAGCAAAGACCAAGGAAAATCTAAAGTTAAAGACCTAAAGGGGTAAGTTATTGCCAGATTGGTATAATTTATTATAATTGCCATGATAGTAAATTGTCTATCATAATTTTAGGTGAAAATGGCACTGACAACGTCAACTAGAGAAGTGAATGACCTTACAGGTAGGAAACCAGTTTCTCAGTTTTACAGTTGCAACCAATGTTCCCTCTAAGCTATGTGGTTGCATGGCCACATACATCATTATATAGGCCCTAATGTCATACGCAGAATTTAATGTATGCATAATCTTCATATAATGACCTAAGCAAATAAAGTTTCTTAAATAACCAAATGGTCAGAGGGTGTCCGACAAAGTGGATGGTGCCGCAGTAACCTAATGAACAAATAGTCAAGCAAAATGAATTAAACAGGTTACTAAAACAATTACCTTGCCTATTAATAAAAATATATTAAAAAAAGTATATATAAAAAAACATACAATAAAACTAAACAGGACAATTCTCCATGAATCGGCTCAAATTGAACCTTTTTCAAGAGACAAACAACAGAAAACAACAAAATAAAAAACAAAATAGATGACTAGATTTCATCAAGCCCCGTCTCCATAGCGCAGGGATGGCAACGCATCTAGTAAAAGAGAAAATACGTGCATTCATTATAAACAAACCGAAAGTGGGAAATTAGAGGCACTATAGATGAGTGCAAGAATAATAAAAGAAAAAGATAAGAAAAATACCCCTTTTGTCACTTTATCAGACAGGCAGGTTTTAAGAACATAGTCACAACAGGCAAGACTGAAGGGAACAGAGACAGATGGGGACGTGAGAAAATATTAATGTGACAACCTAGCAAGGCTTGGAAACAACGATCATGATAACAATACTGTGAACAGAGAACCATGGTCACCTACGCCAACCAGAATGGCATATGATAATGATAGATGAGTAATGATGAGGTTGTGTGGTGGTGGGGTGAGTGGGTTTGGGGAAGGAAGGATACAAGAAGAATCATCATTTGAAAACGCATGGAATGAATGTGAAACCAAATATAGACATAAACATATATATAAAACAAAACCTAAACATACATAGAAATGTATACACACACCAAGAGTTAAGAAATATATATATAACAAAATGGACACAGATGTGTGAAGGATACCCACACAAAATGCACAGGCATGTAAATGTATCCACACATAGGAAAGGGCTTACACCAGAATAGGCATACATATTGACACAGAATGGAGATACGTGCATTAACATAAACAAGCGCTCACATAAATATATATATATATATCTATATATATATATATACATAAATATGAACATGCATCCACATAAACACTTTCTCACATAAATAAAAACAATAACATGAACATTCGTACACATAGAAACATCAAACTTCGAACGTTTATATTTACATTAATATATGTATATGTTTCTATGTGTACGAATAAATAAATAATGGTACATATTAGATGTGGTTTTGTTTTTCACATGTTTTTCTGGTTACCACAAAATTGAGATGAACAACCTTTTAGACTTTATTCATTCTAGATGTGACTTGTGTATTTAATCTTCAAATTGTTGACAATATGTTACCTCCTCTTCTTCTTCAGCATTAATTTTCAATCTCCTGTAGATTAACAGGATGTAGTCCAGAGAATGGAATGTGTTGTGTCATGGTTTACAGCATTGCTGTGATGTCTGTGTCTTTCGATTTGACACATCTGATTACAGCATGGCTTTGTATAACTTTGAACCTATATTGTATGGGATAACCTTAATGGGATAACTCCACCCCATAACCTTCTTAATTCCCGCTTACGACATGCATAGAAGGAAAACAGTGTCACTATTCTTGGCTCACTTCTCGGGCCCCATCAACACATCTATCTATACACTGTGGTCCTTGTTTGGCAGCATCAGGGGTGGAAGAGTTCTCTGGAGATGGCCTTCTTGTGTGCTGTTTGTAAGCATGTTCCTGTGACTGATTTCTGTGATCCATCTTTTGCATGGTCTACCTCTGGCTTTATAGCTGTTATGTCTGTTGTCATGGCCATTTGCAGCATGCTATCTGTTGATAGTGTGGAAGTGTGTGAAAACCACTTGATCTGTTGTCTTTTGATGTGTTCCAATACTGGTATTGTTTTGGTTACTTGTCTGATGTTATCATTTCTAATTCTATCTCTTAATGACACCCCAAGTATTCTTTGTAGACATGCCATTTCTGCTTTCACTATTTTTTTTTCACATCAACATATCGGGGGATATATTACTAAAACAAAACATTTAAACTTTAAGGTGGTCCATTTATTATGTACGCTTTGGAGAAACAGGGAGAGGGGGAGTAACAGAACATAAGACTAAATAAAAAATATTTGTTTTCATTGGCCTTCAAATTAGTTATAGTTTTGTGTCAATTATCAGAAAAATACTAGATATCAATTTTAGACAGGTCAGACAACGTCCTTGCTAGGAATTTTAGACAAATAAAAGTGTTTTTACTATGAATTTTAGACAGATGAAACAATATATTTGTTATGAATTGTACACAGATGAAACAATGTGTACTTGCTATGAATTGTACACAGATGAAACAATGTGTACTTGCTATGAATTTTAGATAGGTGAAACAATGGCCATGCTATGAATTTTGGCATACTAGTCAAACTTTAGCCTCTTTACATATACTAAATCTATATTTTGTGTGGCACTCCTGGGGATTGTTTTTGGCACCTCTAACCATGATAGTTCCTCTTGCCTAGTTTCGATGCTGAAGTGACTTGTCTGTTGCTGCACCGATGAATGGTTTAAAAAAAAAACTTTTACAATTATGCTAAAGATGTTACTATTATTTTCATCTGTTCATTTCGGTATGTGGATTACCAAAAATATAAAGTTGTTCTATAAGATTCTGGGCGAAGAGTGTGATAATGGGATGCACATTCAGTTAAGTATGCAAATGAAGACAGAATTAAATTTTTCTAGGTCCATACATTAAATAAATGGTCCACTTATACTTTTCACCAGTTATGTGATCACATATTTATGTATTATGATTTCTAGCTTAAATAATTTCACTTTTTTCAGAGTACACTTTATTATTTTTTGGTTCTTGTATATTTATGTAGATTTCTTTTTATAATTAGACTTGTCTAAGAAGAAACATGTTATGCTGCAGTTTGGAGCACATATTTTGTGCTTTATGTCTTTCATATCTATTTTTTGTTATGAATTTTATTCAGATACTTTCCCTAATCCTACCTCATATAATGAAGCTAAATCTAGCAGAAAACACATTCAGCAAGAACATCCTACCTTGTATACTGCAGCTAAATCTGGTAGCAAACACACTCTAGCAAGAACATCCTACCTTGTATACTGCAGCTAAATCTGATAGCAAACACACTCAGCAAGAACATCCTACCTTGTATACTGCAGCTAAATCTGGTAGCAAACACACTCTAGCAAGTATCCTACCTTGTATACTGCAGCTAAATCTGGTAGCAAACACACTCTAGCAAGTATCCTACCTTGTATACTGCAGCTAAATCTGATAGCAAACACACTCTAGCAAGTATCCTACCTTGTATACTGCAGCTAAATCTGATAGCAAACACACTCAGCAAAAACATCCTACCTTGTATAATGCAGCTAAATCTGGTAGCAAACACACTCAACCAGCAATCCTTCTTCAAATGGCAGGAAAAAAAAGGAAACAACCAAGAACTGTATATCATGTTTATCAACCAAGAAAAAGCATTTGACAGAATAAACAGACAACAACTATGAACAATAGTATCAAAATGCAGAGTCCCATAACATCTAATCATCCTGTGCAGTAGTTACACAGGCAGTCAATGTGCAGTTAGAACAAGTGCTAGTCTTTCAGGCAAATTCCACATGCACTCTGGAGTGGGACAAGGATGTGTCCTATCTCCATGTTATTCATTGCATATCTCGATTGTATGTCTATGTAGAAGTCTTGTAGTAACAATAAGAGAGAGAATCAGAAA
Source organism: Meghimatium bilineatum (assembly GCA_034231615.1). NCBI lineage: Eukaryota > Metazoa > Mollusca > Gastropoda > Stylommatophora > Philomycidae > Meghimatium > Meghimatium bilineatum. The sequence goes on from CM067312.1 coordinate 38,315,698, forward strand.
TGAAAACATCAGATGACTAACAAACACAATGTCAACTCTGGATTACATCAGAAGACAACAGATTAAGTGGTTTTCACATGCTTCCAGACTACCATCAGATAATGCCCCTCAAAAAGCATTACGGTACTATACAGACATGATGGATACAAAGTCAGGGGCAGACCATGCAAAAGATGAATTACAGAAATAAAAGAATCAATAAAAACAAATATATATGAGGCACACAAAAAAAGCTATCTCCAAAGATCAAAGATATCTTCTACCCCTGATGCTGCAAGGCATAAAGTGAAAGGAAAGAAAGAAAGAACACATCAAAATTCTGCCAGAAGTAATGTGGACATATTACACTTTTGATTGGAACCATCTTTGTGGTAATATAAATATCAAAAATCTTCTTCTTCTTTCTGTCCTCATGTACCTTTCGGTGTTGAGGGGAGAGTGAGTGTACAGTCTTTTGCCCTTTTATTTGCCTCTTTTGCTGTTATATTTCCAAGTGTCTCTAATACACTATCTATCCACCTTTTACGAGGGCATCCAATAGGTCAACTGTTTTCGTATCATTTGTTAAGTGTTTTTTGGATAATACTTTGCTCTTTCTGTCTGGTTATGTGGCCGTACCATTGTTGTTTCTGGATGTATTCTATTGTTGACTTGATCCCTAATTGTTTCCTTAGTGCTTAATTCCTGATTTTTGTCTCTCAAGCTAACTCCAATCATACATCTCACACATTTCATTTCAGTGGTGTTAATCTTATGTATTATTCTAGAATCCAATGTCCAAGTTTGACACTGATAACACAATGTTAGTAAGAAAATGGTGTTTTAAAGTGCTTTCTTTGTTTCTAGTGTAATATCTCTGTTTCCTAGTAAAGGTGTTAATTGACCAATGACCTGACAGGCCTTATTACATCTTGCGTTTATTTCTGCTTCTTGTTTATTGTCATATCTCAATGTGCTGCCCAGATATTTGAATTAATCTACTTGTTTTAGTTGTTTATTGTTTATCTGTATGTTGATGTTCACCTTTTCTCTTGCAATATTCATTACTTCTGTTTTGTTTATGTTGATTTTCATTCCAAATTAATTGCATGCTGTGTCTATTATGCTTAGGTGGTCTTGCAGGTTTTTAATACTGTTGTGGAATAAAACCTGGTCATCTGCAAAAAGCAGTTCATTTGCTTCATTAGAATTTGCTGTTTTGTTTATATGGTCCATGTATGTAATAAAAAGTAGTGGGGATAATACATATCCTGTCTTACTCCTGTGCTAATCACAAAGTCCTCTGTGTAGCCTTCTGCTGTTCTTACAGTGCAACTGCTGTTGTTATAGAGACTTCTACAAACGTTAATTAAATGTTTGCAAACTCAATAAATTTTTAATGTTTCCCATAGTTTTTCTCGGTTTACTCTGTCAAATGCTTTCTCTTGATCTATGAAGGATATGTATACATTTTGGTTGTATTCTATTGACTTCTCTGCCAGCTGTTTCAGAACAAATATTGCATCAGTACATCCTCTGTTTCTTCTAAACCCCATTTGTGTATTGCTCAGTTGTTGTTCTATTACAGGTCTCAGTCTTTTCTCTACTATTTTTGCATATAGTTTTTCTGCATGGCTTAACAAGGAAATTCCCCTGTACTGGTTACAGTCTCTTTTTTTGCCTTTCCTTTTCCATATTGGCACTATGATAGCTTTTTTCCAGTCTGTTGGTGTCTTCTGTTGCCTCCACTCTATGTTAAAAATTCTGTGTAGCCAATATAATCCTTTCTCCTACTGCTCTTAAAATTTCTAGTGGTATGTTATCTATCCCTGGAGCTTTGTTATTTTTTGCCTTTTTTATGACCTCAGCAATTTCCTCTATGAGAATATTTGGCTCTTGTTCATTGCAACTCTTTATGGTTTCTTTTGCTGTATTATTGCTTGGTGTTGTATTTAGTAACTCAGAAAAGTATTCTTTCCATCTTTTTAATGTTCTTTGTTTATTTGAAATTGGCTTACCTTCTCTGTTATTTATTAGTTCTATAGGATCGTGATTTTCTGTTCTAGTTCTCATAACTTTGATTGTTTTGTAGAAGCGTTTTGTAGCTGTTTTGTAATCCTGATTCAAGTTCTTGCCAAAATCAGACCATGATTTACTCTTAGCTTCTTTAATCAGTTGTTTTACTTTTTTTTGTGCTAATGCATATTTTCATATGTTTCTTGTTCTTTGTTATGTTTCCAGTCTTTGTATAGTTTCTTTTTCTCTTTCACGCCTTGTCTTATAGTTTCACTCCACCACGTGGTGCTCTTTTTCTCCTCTTTACCACGTTGTTTAGTACCACATATTGCTTTAGCTGTGTTCATTACTAAGGTTTTAAATTGTGTCCACTCTTCTTCTACTGATCTTATTTCTGGGTTTAATTTCTTGTATTCTTCTGCTATTCGTCTTTCAAAGAGTTTTAATATGTTTTCATCTTGAAGCTTGTTAATTCTAATGATCTCGTCATTGTCTTTCTTGTGTATTTTATCAATATGTTCACTTGCATTTGGCTTTCTGATGGTAGCCATCACCATATGGTGGTCTGTATCATCTGATAAATTAGGTACGGCTCTACTGTCCATGATTTGTCTTCTGTTCTTGGTTTTTGTTAATATGAAGTCAATCTGGCTTCTGCATTCAGGCTTGTTCCATTTGTGCCAAGTATAGATATGTGACTCTCTGTGTTTAAAGAAAGTATTAGTGATGTATAGTTCATTTTAACTGCATATCTCTAGTAATCTGTCTCCATTTTCATTTCTAGTTGTTACTGTATCCCCAAAAGGTCCTAGGTATCTACTGTCTTCACTTGTTCTTTTCCCTGGTCTTCCGTTAAAATCTCCCATTACTATTTATGGTCATCCTCTTTATCTATTTTGTTTATGTTTTCATTCAATAGTTCATAGAATTCTTCACTGTCTGTTTGGTTGTTGTTGCATGGGGAGTAAATTTGTATGTAAGTTGTTCTTTTGTTGTTTTCTAGTTATGCTCATTATTCTCTCTGAATTATAGCTTATTTCTAAAATGTTTTTGGCAGTTTTTTCTTCCACTATAAACCCTACACCACGTTTCGCATTGTCATTCTTGTTTACACCTGAATGTGTAATTGTAAAGTTGTTGTGTGCCCTTTCACACCTCTACCTTTTGTTCTTGTGTCTGCAATTCCTAAAATCTTTAATTTCCTTTTGATCATTTCTTCTATGAGTTGTTCTTCCTTGTAAATATAAAAAATGACAAAGTAAATGTCACAAACTACAAGACTCGATGGAGTATCTTCAGTCTCAAGACATAGTAGGTCCTGACTCAATTGAGTATTTTTGGGTGAAAGCAGTTAATGATAACAGCAGACAGAGAGCAAGAAGTTGCACACAAAAAATAGACCGAACATAGTAAAAAAATATACTTGTTCTTGACCTATCAAACCATGCTGTGTCAAAGATTGCAATGAAGGCATCTGCCCTAGTCACATGTGCTACTGGAAAAACCCATAGGCTAAAAAAAAAAAAATCAGCTGTGACATTTTACCCAGTGGGACATTTAAACCCTCAGCTACCCTATACTGAAGCTAATTCTGGTAGCAAATAAACTTAACAAAAAAATCCTACCTCATATAATGAAGTGAAATCTGGTAGCAAACACACTCAGCAAGAACATTCTACCTTGTATAATGAAGGTAATTCTGGTAGCAAACAAACTCAACAAGAAGTCCTACCTCAAATAGACCTCATTATCATCTGGTGCCGTGCCGGCTGGCGTAGATGATCATGGCTCTTCACAGCTCTATATCTCCAGTATTATGTAATAGGATCCTTGCTGTTTCCCTGCCATGCTAGGTTGTTAAACTGTCATTGTTGCCTTCTGTCTATGTTGCTTTCAATCTTGTCTGTTGTGACTATGCTCTCCATACCTCCTTGTCTCATAACATGGCCAAAAAATGAAGATTGTCTTTTTCTTATATTATTGATTTAGCTCTGTCTTGCGTTTGACTCTTTCAACACCTCTACATTAGTTTTCCTAGCAGTCCATGGTATTCTATGCATTCTTCTGTAGAACCACATCTCTAATTTGCCACTTTCCTGTTTATTTATTGTCCAAGACTTGTATCCATATGTTAATATAGGACTTATATAGCGCTGTAGTATATATCTTCCTCACCTTTAATGACAAGGTCATAGTACACAATATAGTTTTTATTTTTCTGAATTTTATTTTTGCCTGCCCTATTCTGCTTTCTAATTCTGTTGAACTTCTTTCATCTGCTGTAATCATTGTAGCTAAATACTTGAAATGGTGGACCTGTCATAAAGGCCTATTGAAGCTAATTCAATAATATAACATCAGTAGGCTAAAGGAATCAACACAGTGACTCAACCAATGCAATTTGCAACAAAATGATCAGATGTTATATCTTTTGCATCACAAACAAACTATTTTTAGACTGCACCAGGCACTCTAGCTTCCAAACACATTTGTATCAATTCAACCTGTCCTTCACTCTAGATTGTGTTTGTGGAATAGACTTCAAGATACTGGAATATGTTATTCAAACCTGCCCACTATATAAAGGCTTGACACTGACTCTGGCCACAAGCAGCCACACTAGGAAAGAATCTCTGGTGCTCAGAAGATGATCTCCAATGACAGCAAGTTTTATTCAAGAAATGAGTATAGAAGTCTGTGGCATGAGGCCATAGAACACAACAGAAAAGAAAACTGGAAAATGTGATGTATTCTGTACATAAATGATGGTTATATAATTGCGGCAAGCACATTCACTAAACTAACGAGCATCTTGAAATCCAAATACATAGGAAGAATCACCAAGTTAAAAGTATTCAACTGCTGTGTTATTCCATCATTGACTTATGGTAGTGCCAGCTGGAAGTCGACGTACCAAAAGTTAAACAGCTTTAAAAACAAATGTCTCCAAAAATTGTTGAATATATAATGGAGCGATTTCATCACAAATAGCGACATAAGAAATAAAACTCACCAAGAATATGTTTCAAATGTTATAAGAAAATGCAGATGGAAATAACTGGGCATATTCTAAGACTAGATGAAAACAGACTGAACCAGCAAATCGTTATATGGACACTTGTGGGGAAAAGAAAAAGAGAAAGATAAAAAATTACCATAAAAAGCACAATACTTAAAGACGGAGAAATAATAGGTTACAAGTCTATACAAGAACTAAAAGTACAGACAGCAGACTGCAACGCATGGAAAATCAAAACATCCGCCCTATGTGCTGCCCATGGCATAAAAGGAACAAATTAACTAACTATGTAATCAAGGTGCCCTACTTGATTAGTCTTCTATAGCAAGCTGAAAGTAGCAATACCATAGCATTAAATATGGTTACAGTTATTCCTGTTACAATTCATTGAAAGTTGACTGTACCACATAAGACATGGATCCACGGATATACATATCAACTTCATTGTTGTGAAGCAACTCCCTTGTTTTAACAATTCTTGATCTAGCCAGGTTCTGAATTGTAAATTTGTTGGGTTTTTTTCAGGTTAATGCTTGGGTAAGATTTCAATTATGTTATTCAGCTACTATTGCTATTTATGTTTATAAACATCTTGTAGTTAGTTCAGAAAAGTAAATAACAGTAAAATAGTATTTTTTACAAGACAATTATTAGGCCTATGTCTAAATGAAATTTAAAATCATATATGCAAAGTCCCTATACTTAGCCTGGACAAGTGTTTAACCCTTTAGCTGCTGTGCATGAATTTACTTGTTCCTCCATCTTACTGCTATTTAATAGTTAACTGGTGTTTTTGGTTTTATATCCCCTCAATGCTAAAAATGATTTCGATCTGAAATTACTAAACATCAGTACACACCAAGCATCCAGTCCATGTGGTATAGGTCTACATTTTCTGGTAACAATAAATAGCCTGCAGCATGATAACTCTCTTATTTTTGTAGCTCAACAAATAGAATTTTCAATGGAGGAGTTATTGGGGAAAGAATTAAGCACCCAACAGCGAGGATCAGTAGCTGGAAACAATGTAGCAGCCAAACAGTCACGTGTTTGGTTCTCAGGGGTTGTTCCAAGAGGAAAACAAATCTCCTCGCCCATTCAGCACCTTGTGTCATATTCAATCCTTAAAGATTTCCAGATCAATTGTGAAATTTAGAAATTTGTTTCCAAGATACAGAGTTTGGAGAAACTGTGCTCTAGTAGTCTGACTGAAACACTAAGATTCACAAAATAGTAATGGGCATCAATTTGTATCCTAGTGATCATGTTAATTTTTATTTCATGAACATTAGTCTAATAATGTAGAACAATTTTATGGAGAGATGAAACAACATGATTATTATTTGCAAAATGATATCTTTTTCTTCTAGCCTCATTTGAAGCAAAAGGCATCCATGAACTTCTTCCATTGAAGCAAAGAAATTTGATTCATTCAAGGTCACTTCTTCCTCTATCACTTTCCTATCCACTGTTTTGTCTCCATGTTCTTTTGTCTGTAGCTTCTCTTGACACAGAAATTTCACTCAGTCATTTGTGAATTTGATCTTTTGCATTCTCAGACCAAAAATATATGCTGATGTCTAGACATATCTACTTTACTCTATTGAATATATTGGTCTAAATAATATATGGACATCTAATACTTTAGATGCCTCTGCCTCTCTGTAATGTAGATCAACTATGTTGGCTGTTTCATGTTCGAACTATGAAAGAAATTCATAAATATAAAGCTGATAGTCAATGTTTATTATGCTCCATATTATTCTGTTTTAGTTTGAGATGACACAAAACTTAACATTTGTATTTAAATATTAGTTTCTGTGTTTCATTTAAAATTTTACATGTTTTTATCATTGTCATTGTGCTAGGATTTTTTCTGCTCCTATAAGTTATTTCAGCTCATTTTGTGTGTACAGATGTATGTCTCAGAAAGTTGACATCTATGTGTATGCTATAAAAAACTGTTGCTATTCTTTCTACAACACTGTCAGATATCAATATAAATACATAACTGTCATAAAATAACACATAAAATGGTAACTGATTAACTTGAATTTCAGGAATAACTGTTACATTGCAAGAGAGTTCAATTTATTTTTTAGAGATCTTAGATAAATCTTATGTCTTTAGATTTAAGCCTATATATAATTAAAATTTAATAGTAAAATTTAATGAATAATACCAGTCGTCATACAATATCATATTAATATAATGTATAGCCTTTATTTCTGTTGAAGGTGATCATTATGCAAAGATGAGTAAGTTGGTGGAGAAGCATCTCTAATGGCTGAACCTTCTATGTGATCAAGTCACAGAACATTTGTGTTTACTTCTTTCTATTCTGTCCTCTATTCTTTCTATTCTGTCCTCTATTCTTTCTATTATGTCCTCTATTCTTTCTATTCTGTCCTCTGTTCTTTCTATTCTGTCCTCTATTCTTTCTATTCTGTCCTCTATTCTTTCTATTCTGTCCTCTATTCTTTCTATTCTGTCCTCTATTCTTTCTATTCTGCCCTCTATTCTTTCTATTTTGTCCTCTATTCTTTCTATGCTGTCCTCTATTCTTTCTATTCTGTCCTCTATTCTTTCTATTCTGGGTATGTTTTCTGCTGTAAGAGCAATAACAAAGAAAGTCTACACAACATCTTTATGGGTCATAACAGACATGAAGGGTAACATAACAGACATGAAGGGTAACACAACAGACATGAAGGTAACAGAACAGACATGAAGGGTAACATAACAGACATGAAGGGTAACACAACAGACATGAAGGGTAACATAACAGACATGAAGGGTAACATAACAGACATAAAGGGTAACATAACAGACATGAAGGGTAACACAACAGACATGAAGGGTAACATAACAGACATGAAGGGTAACACAACAGACATGAAGGGTAACACAACAGACATGAAGGGTAACATAACAGACATGAAGGGTAACACATTAACTGAGCAGAATACTGTCAAGAGATGTACACAGAAACAACTAACAGACATGAAGGGTAACACATTAACTGAGCAGAATACTGTCAAGAGATGTACACAGAAACAACTAAAGTAATACCCCTATTGTGGTGAACTGCACATGCTTACATGGATTTTACCATAATGAAATTTCTTTTTTTCTATTCTATTAAGAGTGTTTTGGTTTTAATTATTTTGATAAATCTTTGGGAAGTTAAGCAAACAGAAAGCTGCCAAAATAGAGAAGAAAATGTCTGTACTTTAGGATTCTTTGGTTGCTTTTTTTTTAACTCTGTAGCCAAAATAAGTCCATCTTATGTTTATTATGTGCATTGTATGCAGATATTTTTTTGGTATTAATATTTTATTCAGCCAATTAAATATACATTTTTGTTTATTATGAGAATATTTTATATTTGTTTCTTCATCCTATAAACAGAAAATAGGCTTAATTTTTAATTATTTTGCATGGTTTAGTAAAATCAATTAAGAAAGAAACCAATATAAATATAAATTTATTTATTTATCTACTTCATTGAGATGTCAAAATCGGTACTCTACAAGGATCAGTGACCTGGATTCTATGGAACAAGAAGCTAACATAATTAAATGGAATGAAATTCTGATAAAGAAACATATACCTACACAGCCGACTTTCTACACATTTGGTGATGAGAGACCCCGATCACTCAATATGCATGCTACACACTGAGTGGGGGGTGGATGGTCAGTGCGTTGCATGAAAATCACTAGATCAGTATCTTAGTTACAACTTTTAAATCTCTGAGTCATGGAAGCTTAGTTCAATAACATATGAAATTAAAAGTTGGACTGTTGTCATATGATTTGATCATTGATCCCTGTATTGAACCTCAAAATCATTGCATAAGTTTGTCTAATTTTATTAACACTCCCTCTTGTTCAACAATGTGCTACTAATCTAATATAATTTTCCCTACAGCAGGAAAAGTCCTAGAGAAAGAGAGAAGGAACTGGAGTTCCAAAAGCAGGAAGAAGAGTAAAAGTTTTTTTTAGTATTGTATTTCTCAGAGTATAATAGTACAGATTTGTTAACTCTTTTCACAGATTTAAAAGTGGAAAATGCCCTGAGACATGAACATTGTCAGTTAAAACAATATTTCAATGAATGACCAACCTCTCTTTACCTTTAGGCAAATTATGTTCATGAGATTACCTCACCGACTTTTTTATTACAGAGACCAGAAAAATATTTAAATATAATTCAACTCCAAGATAAATGAACTTTATGAACACCATAATATATTTCAATGTCCTATGCCTAACAAATACTATAAAACATATTGATTTTCTTTATTTTGGTATTAAACATTAACAGTTTAAACATAGGTCCTGAAAAAAACAGTTGTTTTACATTAAAGAAAGTTCAAACGTGTAAAGCATTGTCATTGGAAAGATAATATGGCAAGTAAATTTGTCATAGTCTCCCCCTCCCCCAAATTAGTTTTGCATGGATAAACAAATGAATATTCTTGTTACTCTACTCTGCTTCCTTAGGGCTAGATAATGCTCATTCATTATGAGTGTTGACCATTTGTTACACAGACTTTAGAATATTAAGTTATGTTCTTGTCTATGAGTTTGTAGATGCCCTTTGGTGTGTTAAGAGGTATCATGGTGTGGGCATGGGATGATCACTTTAAATGGTGTTTGATCAGTCTCTGTTTTTCTACCTAGTCTCTACTGCTGACCAGCTGCTTTTTTGCCTTTTTTCCTCTCAGGATGTTGCACCTATTTTAGATTGCAAAATTCATGTAGTTCTGTTTTATGTCACATCTTCCCTGTGACATGGTTTATACCTAAGGCTTTCACTGTGATCTTTAATGAGTACTCGAAGTGCTTCTTTTGTGCACCTTGATAATGCATGCCCTTCTGAATCTCACTATACAAGAATATTTTTGGGAGACAGTGATCTGGCATATGTATTACATGACCAGCCAATGAATTTGTGACTGAATCAGAATAGTTATCAATGCTAAGAATACTAGCTGTGTTAAGTTAATTTGCTAGTTAGTTAGTTTTTGGTTCATCATCATCATTGCACTCTGAACATGTGTATTTGATGCTCTGATCTTCATGTGAGTCTTCTTCTTCTGCGTTTGTTCTCAAATTCCTGCATATTAGCAGGATATAGTCCGGAGAACGGAATGCGTTGTGTCATGGTTTACAGCATTGCTGCATGGGTAGAAACCTACCTTCCTGGTGGTGTGACAGTTATTTTTTGGTTCTGGCCCAGGATGGAAAATCCACAGATTTCCCAGCACTATAACACCATGACAACATACATTGATAGTCTTTCATTGCACAAAAGTTTTTGATTTTAAAAAGAAGGATGATTTGGCTTGTACTATTTATTTTAAATTCATGTAGGGAGGATTTATTTGATTTATTGTAAGCTCTTTATTTATAGAAATGTTGAGTACAACATGAAAACCTGTTTTGTAAATATAAATCACTATCATCAGGTAGCATATCCAGAATAGGATGTAGCCGTCTTCTTCTTCATATGTTCTCAAACTCCTTGCAGATTAGCAGGATGTAGTCTGGAGAACGGAATGCATTTTGTCATGGTTTACAGCATTGCTGTGATATCTGCACCTTTTTGCCTGACACATCCGACTTCAGCATGGCTTTGGGTCACTGACCCTATATGGGATTGGACAGCCAACTCCATCCCATAACCTCCTTAGTCGCCTTTTGCGATATGCATGGAAGGCAAACAGTGTTGCTATTCTTTGCTCCCCTTTCAGGCCTGGAAACACACTGGTGTTCATGTGAGTGTATCCACCATTACATGATGACTGGCAGTTCAAGTTCTCTATTGGTTCACAAATATTTTCATATGCCCACAGTAGCGCTCTTTTTTTTTGCAATGCCACATTTCAAGCCTAGTTCATTTATTCTGGAAGTAGAGAAGGAATCATGACCCTAACAAATTTCATTAGTCCTTAATATGTCTCATAAGGAGTTTAATGCAACCAATCAATCAAGTTCCATGCTGAATGGCATACGCTATCATGTTTCTCCATGACTCTCTGTCTCTTGTGTTGTTAATAAGCTCGGTTGATGAACTTCTACTATGCCACAATACTAGTCCATCTAGCAACTTTTCTCTTTGTCGTCCCCTATCTCTTCTCCCCTTGATCTTTCCAGTGGTTATTAAGTGTTCAAGCTGTGTTCTCTCAGTACATGCATTATCAAGAGTTATCAAGAATCATATCATGTCATCTCTAATTGTATTTATATTGTAATAATTTTGTAAAAATTCGAAAAAGGACATTTATTTGTGTATGGTGTCTATAAAGTTTCTGTGCATTGAATTTTATAAGAAATATTTTTTCTTAATATGAGATCATGAAAAGTAGTGTGTTACTTTGGTCAGTGTTAACAAGTATTCCTTAGCTGGCCAAGAATGGTGCTAACTGCTGAAAAAAAAATATTTGGGGTAGAACAATTGTTTAATAATTGAGGTAAATAAACAGATGTTATTATAATAAATGTGTGCAGAATTTTTCAGATACAGAAGTTAAAACATCTGTTGTAGAAATAACTTTATTGTGCTATGATACACTTTACCCAATACACAATTGACATGTGCAGTAATTTTTTTGAATAAATGCTGTTGCATCAATGACATTACAAAGATCTGCACACAATAACCACAATTTATGTGACATAGTGTCACAAGCAATGTATATGAGTACACAGTGACTTAAATAAATGAATTCATTGTAATTCAATATGTAATTATTTTCTATGAATTTCTAGACATGAATTAATGAAATTGTAGATACAATCTGAAACTCAATCATGTCTGGATCTTTTGAGCAAGAGTTACCAAACCTGTACATACAGGAGAACACAATGAAATACTCAGTGTTGTAATTCAGTGGATTTTATTGTTGTTTTTTTATAATAAATTCAGTTAAACTTCTGCTCATAATTATGTTTGGTTGTAGTTAATTGTTAATGGCATCAGTTATGTATTTTTTTTCCCATTTTATATAGGCCCTATAGACCTCTGTATGTGTGTTTGTGCATGAATGTGTATGTATTAGTGTATGATAAGTATGATAGTTATGACATGATGTACAGACTTGATTAGTCAACACAAAGCCACTATTACTTAATGTGTACTCTTAAACCTGTTACATTAAATTGCTATAATGAAGCACATATTACTTTATTTGTTACTATGTCACTATTAGGGCTTATTTAATTTGTCATAAGATCTCTGTGTAATTTATCCTCATGTCACTTGTTCATTCTTGCCTTGGGTGGTTATTTCCTTAACAACCAGCAACCATTTCTTCCATTACTAATTTGTCCACATTTTTATGCTTCCTTAACAGTTAGGACTGCAAATCTGATTTGACAAGCACAAAGTGAACATATAAAAAAAAGGGATTAAAAGCTGTAGAAGATTGACTTCACTGTACTTGGTTTCCCATATGTACTTCGTCCCTCTCAACGAAGCGGCACACCGCCTGCCGCTTCGTTCAGAGGGATGGAGTACATATGGGAAACAGAGTACAGTGAAGTCAAATCTTCTACAGCTTGTAAACCCTTTTGAACACATATAATGAAGTGTAAGTGAAGGGTAATGACTCATAGAAATACACTGCAATATCTGAGAATTCTTTGGATGGAGATATTATTGTCTACACTCATGAGTTTATGGTTCGCACATACAAAATACTTGACCTTTACAGTTCAATGCAGAGGGAAGTATATTGGGATAGTAAGAAGTAGTGTGACGATGGATGTGATGGTGGTGTCCAGGGCAATTACATGGCTGGAGACTCATAGTGCTATAGATGTCTATTTTATGACTGATTCTGTGAATATGCTTCAAAAGTTTTAATCAGGCAATTTCCACCATCAATGGTTGGAGTCTTTGATGAAGGTGTGCTGAAGACTGTTACTTTTATTTTTGTATCTGGACACATGGGTGTTAAGGGAAATGAAAGAGCAGACAGACTTGTCACCACGGCCACAGTGACCAGCGGTAGTTCAATGGACAGTGTTGATATTTTTAATGCAATCAAGGGTACTTTATTGTTAAGTGTGCACACACATTTAAGGAAACAAATTGTAATATGCAACAAAATATAGTGTAGCCAAGGGGAAAATAACTATGAATAAAAAAAATAACAAGAAGAAGCAATCAATTCTGTTAAAAATCAAGTTAAATAGAACAAGAGACAAATATTAGTTTGGCAGCAAATAAACTTGCATGCTTTCATGAACTACTTGTGGCAATGGTGAAACAACATAAACGTTTTTGTTTAGACATGTAATGAGATACAATTCACTTTCTAAAACAATATTGCAAGGAACAGTTGAGGGTGGAAGAAGAAAATGTGGATAGAAAAGTTTCAGGATTGACATCAGGGGTCCAGGCATGAAATTTCTACTTTAGTCCAAATGGTTGAGGGCAGATGTGTTTAGATGGCATTTATTTGATACCTCTACAACTCTGACAGGTTTTATCGGTCTTATTATTTTTGTATGATGTACACAGACTTATTGATGAAAATAGACAAATTTTGTGCCACTGTATTTTGTAAATTGCTGTATAAAAATACGCTTCAAGTTTTGTTGGTGCAATGTGTAGTGCTTGTCATATTACCAATGATTATAATACATCTACTTGTAGCTGTCTGTTGTGTTATTTACATTAGGATATAAATATGTATATCTTATGTGCTAACCAGCTTAACTATTTCAAGACTTGACTAATTTTAGATTTGGACCAAGTTAATTTTCTGGTGTAAATTAATTTTTTTCCTCCGAATTATTTTCCTCATTTCATTGGAATTATGTTTTTTTTCAATTTCAAACTACTAAATGCCAACAAGATAAGATCCTAATAACTTGTGTGTTTCTCAATAAAACTAACTATATTATAAATACAATGAAAGTAAAATGATTACACAGCATATGTTGATATTGTGTGTCGGACATAAAACCAGGTATTATATGGTTAGTTATATTATATGCAACACATATGGTGGTTGTGTGGTATCCCCAGCATTGACATGATCCTGATGCAGATACAGATTCGTTGGGCAGGTCATTGTATGCCAGACCATCGTCTGCCAAAGATACTTCTCTATGGTGAGCTGGAGAAGGGCACACGATCTCAAGGTGGCCAAAAGAAGCGCTACAAAGACTCGTTAAAGAACTCACAAAAAGCCTTTGAAATAGACCATGATACATGGGAAGAACTTGCACAAAATAGATCTACGTGACGTTCTAAAATCAATAAGAGCGCATCATCTCGTGAAAAGAGGAAAAATGCAGCAGCTCAACAGCGGAGAGCAGCCAGAAAGTCACGGATAGACCAAGATTCGTCTACTCTCGTCATTCCATGTCCGAACTGTCCAAGGACATTTACAGCTTGAATAGGGCTCATTAGCCATCTACAAACTCATAATCAAGGACATAACTAAATATTAATTTTCAAAAGTGGATGTAACAAATGGTCATCATCACTTGTGATGGACGAACAACAACAACAACAACATGCAACACAAACCAAATTAATAATTTTGAAATAGAAACACCCATTTTGCTCCTCTGTTCGAAATAATGGGATAGTTGCTCCGGAGGAAATATGTTGATTATTTCACTAGGTTAGAGGTTAGAGTTAGTAAAACAAAAACAAAATGAAAAGCATAAATTTTGTCACTCACTGAAATGTAGGCCCTAGTTAGAAGTGCTGACTATCCACTTTTCCAGATGTTTACACAAGAGCATCCTATGGTTTTTACTGAAAACTATTTTATTAATTTATGTCCATAAATGTTGAAGTTTATGTACATTTTCTGAATGACAGAAATAATAACAAATATGACAACATTGCTTTTGTCACAACAATCACTTTTTCTATACTAACACATGATTCGCTGTTGCTAAAACCAAAGTGAAAGTATTGTATGATGTTTTGGTTTAACATAAAAACTAGTTTTAGAGAACCAGAAAATATAATTTATTGATTTAGAATTACTGGTAATGTAAATAAATACTGTTTTATCTGTGACAGAGTTTCTTTATTCAGCTGATATGTCAGTGATTGGCTCAGAAAAGAGTTAACACATTTGGAATAGGTTCCCTTTCTATAAGTCTTATATGCTAACAAAGTTGGAACAGATTCCCCTTCTATGTTAATAAGTCTTATATGCAAACAAAATTTGAACAGATTCCCCTTCTATGTTAATAAGTCTTATATGCAAACAAAATTTGAACAGATTCCCCTTCTATGTTAATAAGTCTTATATGCAAACAAAATTTGAACAGATTCCCCTTCTATGTTAATAAGTCTTATATGCTAACAAAGTTGAAACAGATTCCCCTTCTATGTTAATAAGTCTTAATGCTAGCACAGTTTGAACAGATTCCCCTCGGTTGCATCTGTGGGTCTCACCAATAGTACATTAGACACTATCCATGCAACAGAAAACCTTAGTCAATGTACCTTGCCGTTATACATGCCGTTATATTGAGGCTCTCTTATGGAAGCTTTGTCTATACAATTATAGACCCCCTCTGAGTAAGAGGCTCCTTCAATAGGCATTGCACTAAGCTGAAAACAAAGAAGCATTGCAGGATTTTTGTGTTGATTTTTTCAAAGTGGCAGCCATACAGCCCCGATGTGTTATGGGTTTGATGATGGTACTTCAGTGGTGGCTAGCAAGTTGATAGAAGAGTGTGTTGCATACTGAAATGAAAATTAGCAATGGTATTTGAGAGATTAAAGAATATAGTCCTTACTTTATGAACATGCCATATAGGGTCTACACTGTTGCTTCTAACTGTGCAGCTTAAAAAAAAGTCCTAGCGTGCTGACTAAAGAATGATTTGCGTATGCAATTTTATATCTACCCACAGTAAAAATGTTAGTGGGAACATAGACTATGTCATGTATATGTATATTGTACTCAACTTTCAAATTGTATAAATAACTTGAATGCTCTTGTTTGGGCTTGTTTGAATCATAATGCTACTACTATTCTCTGTACATATGCAGCAGAAGTAGAGCACAGAAAGAAAAAGAGGAGAGAGCAAGAGAAGAAGAGCAGGCAGCACTGCAGAGAAAGCAGGAAGAAACATTGAAGAAAGCTAACTTTACTCCTCCTACAGACCCGCAGTTGATCAAGTACATTAAAGATGTCTTAGAAGGAATCTTACCCCTTCCGACCACTTATGCCCAAGTCACACAGCTGGCTGAGTAAGTTTGTGTGTTTTATGCCCAAGTCACACAGCTGGCTGAGTAAGTTTGTGTGTTTTATGCCCAAGTCACACAGATGGCTGAGTAAGTTTGTGTGTTTTAAGTTTCATAAAATGTTGTATTTTCAATGATGAATAAATATCCAATGAATTGTCATCATCATAAAGTGTAGTATCCGCAACGAAGGTTGGCTGCAACATATCTCTAATATCCCCTGTCTCTTGTTTTGGTGGTGCACTCTGCTAGACTGTAACCTATCCATCTTGTGATGTTATTCTCCCACTTGTATTTTTGGTAACTCTGCCTACCTCATGCTTGCCTCCCTTTGACTTTATAGATTATTAATTCTTTCAGGATTTGATTATGTTTAGGTTTGGACCAAATTAATTTTCAGGTGTAGAAAAATATCCCTACATGTATTTTTTATTGTATCACTTGACATACTAATATTGATAAATAGTGTATGTGTAATATATCATTGGAAAGGGCAATGGATACAGAATATGAATATATAAGTACATTGATACCTGATTACTTCACAAGGTTAGAGTTAGTAAAACACAAAACAAGAAAATGAAAATGTTAATTTATTAGTATAAATAAATGACTTGCCCAGATGTATCCATAGTTGGAGTTGTTGATATCCATTTTTTTCTAGAATGTTTACACAAGAGTATGCAATTGGATTCACTATGCAGTTTATTTGATGAATTTATATCAATAAATGTTAAAGTTACGTACATTTTTCTGAATGACACCAGAAACAATAAAATAATTACATCTAGTCACAACTTTATTATTTACAAGTTTTTATTTGTTACAAATGAGCTGATCTTGTGTGGTATTCCCTAAAGCATGATTTAGCACACAGATGTGGCTCATGTAAACATCTTATGCAGTAGTAGCTACTTCGCTTTCGTATTTGCTTAGTAGCACAGTGAGCACATTGTTTGTCTTTTCCACTGGAGTCAATGAGATGGACGGTCCCCAATACCTCTCAAGCACTGTATTTACTGGCTTTCTTCCTGGCTTGGACAAAAAAAGCAGCATTAAGGTGCCTCTGATTCAAATAAACTATGGAGTTCCTCTATCAATATGTCCTTGAAGTTTGAAAGGGGCATAGGCTTCTCTGTGCAAGGGCAGCTCAGTGTGTATAAAATGTGGGCGTTCAGTTGTGTTATTTCTAACACCAACATAAATACTTTTTTCCACCACTTCACTGCTTTCTTGTATGGTTTACATACGAGTAATAAGAAATCATCTGATCCACTCACATCCATTCATTGACATATTGTAATTATGAATGGGTGATGGTTTCCGGACTTCGCTCCTACCGTCAATTCTAATTTCACATGTTGCGATTCCACATGTTGTTACCAGTTGGCAAGGTTTCTTCTATTTTTTTTATCTCTCCAGCTGAAACACATAACACATTTTCATCATTTATGAACAATTTTGGTTTATTGACAGTTATTTTCGTATTTTTGATTCTGGTGGAAACCCTTGTCTGTTTGCATTGAGAGTTCCAGCATAATGGTGATTTCTCTGTCGCAGAAACTTGACAAGAGTAGGGAAGAATAATACCTGTCCGCAAACAAATGGTGATGTGATAAAAGTAGTTTATCAAAGATTTTTACAGCATGGGTAGACTTTGTATCAGCTTCCAGTCTGTATGTCATGTCTGCACCAAAATATACCAGCAGTTTGAAAACATATCCGGTGATGGAGTTGCAGAGTCCATATGGCTTTATATGGTAATTTATTGGCTTGCATGAATTATATTGCCTAAATCTTTCCTTGTGACCTATAGCCATCCCATCTATGCATATGTTTTCAGAAGGATAGAATGCATTCTGAAAGATCACATTTGATTCATTTATGAACAGCTCTATTTTTATTAATATTTACCCTAATATTAACCCTGTGCACAACTCCATCGTAGGAACCATTGATTAGGAAATAAATAAAAATTGATCAAAATTGGTCCCGCTGTCAATTATTGGTTCTGTCTTCAAGGATAGCAAATACTGGGGAGGTGAGGCATTGTCAGGAAGGCCAAGTTTGCTGCCAGAATGTATCTGTTTGAAGTGAGACACTCCTATACTCTCTCATTCTAGAGCTTCATACCACACAGCATCTGTCCTAGGCCAAGCTTGTCCATTTGTATTTTGTTTGATGCATAGGCCTACTTGAAGCATTAATAGGCCTAGAAGGACCAGCTAAATCCTCTGAATCAGTAGATTCACCACCACTATTGGATGCTTCTTCAGAGGAACTGACATTCCTTGATCGAATGCAAGTAACTGCTAAATCTTTAATAAAACTTAAGGCAGATTGCTTTTATTTCTTATTTTTCGGCAAGTCACATTAAGCTTAAAGCACTATTTGAATCATCAGTGTCTGATTCACAAATTAACAAGCTCTGAAACATAACCATAGCTTGTTCTGCACAGTATCTGGAAGGGATAGGCATTAGGCCTATGATTTTTTTCAAAATGTAAATAGACAACTTTGTATTCACAAGCATCACTTTTTTACACAATGCACTTTGTTCAAAGATATTAAAGCAAAAGTGAGCATCTCTAGGATGATTTGAGGTTAATATAGAAAATTGTACTGGCCAAAACGAAATATAACTGAACAATATATGATTGATAGAAAAAAAAATTTGATAATTTGGCGATTGGTTCCATAGAGCTTTAATATCGAGCCATTATATCTAGGATTGGTGTGGAATGAGTTAAAGAGTGCCAACTATATCTTATTCAGGACGTAGTCATCAGCTAAGCATTTCTTTGATTGTAGTAATTTTTATAAAATATGCAAAAGTAAGCCCCCCCTCCCCCCACAGATCAGAATAAAAACACTTAAACTGGAGGATAGGCCTACTGTTTATGATTAATTGACTATTTTATTTTATTAATCTTTCCCTCAGATGAATATTAATCATTTGAATAGTCAAATAATTTTGTAACAAATCTAATTTTATATGTTTCGCTAACATCTGCTCAGATTTGTGTCAAACAAGATGGGAGGAAGGATTGAGCGGGGTCAAGTTGCCAGTTTTTGCTGGGAACTACCTCTCAGTCAACTGAGATTTGAACTGAAGTCAAATGTGATACCAATAGGACGAATAAAGGCTGGAATACACATTCACAGAGCACTGTTGTTCAAGGTTGGTTACACATTAATTTTGTCATGTTTAAGAACATGTTTATTTTGTTGTTGTTTAAAATAGCCTGTATTTTGCTAATAGACATGAAGATAAATTTAAAACAGTTTTTATAAACCTTTTTCAACAATTATTGTTTATAAATTTAACTAATTTCCTCCGGAGTGATGATCCCATCGTTCATTTAAAAACTGGCCGCTCCAGACAGAGGAACTATATGGGTATTCCTCTTTTAAAATTATTTATTTACTTTGTGTTTCATAATTGATATATCATAATTTTATCATAATTGATAACAAAAATACCACATAAATTGACACATAGTGGAAATCAATGAAGTGGAAATCATGCTGTTCTATTGAGGTTATCTTTTTATAGAAGCTTCATGGCATGTCATCTATACCATTATGCTTCTCATGCTTTTATTTTGTTGTTTCAATGGGTTTCATGTTTTGTTATTTAAATATGCACTCTCTGTGGCTGGAAGGGAGCCAGAGACGTACTGTGCAGCACTGAGGAGGAGGAAACTGACATCATTGTTTTTCCTATGGCTAAGGCCCATCATAGAGGCACAGTGACTCAGGACGTGACAATCCTTTTGACTTGAACATTTGGTTGCATGCCTG
Organism: Meghimatium bilineatum; assembly: GCA_034231615.1. Classification (NCBI taxonomy): domain Eukaryota; kingdom Metazoa; phylum Mollusca; class Gastropoda; order Stylommatophora; family Philomycidae; genus Meghimatium; species Meghimatium bilineatum. The sequence goes on from CM067312.1 coordinate 38,335,754, forward strand.
GAGCAATAGAGAAGTTCGGCATAACCAGTAGTCAATTGATGGTGGGGAATGAGCACAGTGAACCCTGTGTTGGCTGCAGCAGCTCGGACTAGTGCATAGGTTGACACCTACCTTCCTGGAAGTGTGATAGTAATTCTCTGGCCTGGGGTGGACCAAAAATCCATACTTCCAAGCAATATAATGCCATTTTAATAGCATTGGATCAAAAGGCATGAGCCCATGGACTGCTGGATCAGCAACAAACCAACCAACCATCAAAGAGATTGCAAAAACATTTGTATATTATAACTATTTGATTCCACAGTATTACATTTTTTAGAAACATATTTCTTGTTAAACCATCTTTTAAGTTTTACACTACCAGTTGGACCACACTCTGATATCATTGTTACATGAAAAAACTATACACAAATTTATAAATGTGATTAATAAAATTTTCCATAAATACACACTTCAACAACAAATTAGTGGCATAGAATGGAAGATAAATCATTCTAGTCAATTTTTGAGGTGCTTTAAACACAAACATATGATATTACTTTATATTTGTGTTCAAATCACCCCAAAAAGTTCCATTTTTTGTGTGAAATAGTTGTAGATAATTGTTATAAAAGAATTATTTTCTCTTTGAATTTCACTATGTGTCAGTTTCTGTGGTTTTTTTCTATCAATTTAAAACATCTGCATGAGATTACCTTCTAGAGACAGTAGATATGCATAGATAATGTTATTAGTGTTTAGCATGCCATTGGTGTGTGCACTCACCTAGTACTATTTATTGCTATCTAGCCATCAGTGCACATGTTGCTATCTGGCCATCAGTGCACATGTTGCTATCTGGCCATCAGTGCACATGTTGCTATGGACTTGTAATGAAAGACAGTATCAGATATATGGTTATTTATCTGGGAAACAGTGCAAACTATGCTAGCAATAATCAAACTTCCATTTCCTTTGTTTTGTTCAAAATTTATGTCAGAGCAGTAGTTTAATTTTTAGTCGTCTGTTCCATCAGTGTAAATTAAGTCAAAATGGATGCCATTTTCTATTAAATTCAATTGAGCCTAATGAGGTGGAAATTCTTGGGAGTTACAGATGTAGATCTTGCTTCACTATCTGCGATGGCCGGCAATGGAGACAACAGCTCTTTCTTCTGGCATGTCTGAGGAAGATTATGCTGTTGATAGTGATCATGCACCTTCTGTTTATAGCAATCTTTGGCTTTGCAACTTTTCTGAAGTTGTAGGACCATTAGGTGGCATAGCTGATAACGTTAGTATGGTAGATGTGTGTCGTTTGTTTATGACAGCTGATATTATGAACACATTCGTGATTGCAATTAACCGTTAACAGGAATAGGTGAATCATTTATGTTTGGTTTTTTTGTGAAAAAGTAATTTCCACTTTCTCTTGTATCAGACATACACCAACTAAACTTACATCATTATATTCAGTATTCAATTCTTGATTTCCATTAAAAACATATACACAAATCTCTAAAAGTTAGAAAGTTATAATTTATTGTATGTTCCAATCAAAAATAATGTAAATTAGCAAAAAGAACTTGACTGCAGGGGAAATTTACACAATTTATATCTGGCGTACTAAAAGTTAAATATAATTGTGAGCTTCTGTTACCATTAGCTTTCATAATTTAGCTATGAATAAATTTCTTCATGAGTAATTTTATCAGTCTTTTGTTGTCTTTTTCTATAATCACTCTTTGCTCATACATAACTAACCATATAATATTATGATGCTAACATTTTCATCCTGTTATACAATCATTGTGCATTCATGTCATATATAATATAGTTGGTTCTATGAAAAAATACAAAAAGTAATGAGTTCTGCTCCTGTTGACATTTAGTGGTTTAATACTTTACTGACAAATTTGACAGTTGTTGAATTTCCATTATATATCATTGGTAACAAAATTCAGTGATTGTAGAAACCATTATGATACTTCAGAAATATGGCAAATATAACAATAGTATTCATAAGAATAACTCATCTGGGATAATTCCAAGATGGTGGCATCCATGAAATACAGTCTCTTGACATGCCTTATGAGTTTCATTCTTGAAAAAAATATGATGTTCTGAAAGGTGAGGTTTTGTGACATATAGAAAGTAATTCATACTTAGCATTATAATAAGTAGGATTTCATTGTTGAAATAAATCTGGGGCATTCAAATTCATTCATAAAACATAGGGCCTACATTATAAGATATAGAATATCTCAGCACCATGTCACATGAGCTTGGTTTTATATATATATATAAAATATATATACCAGTATTTAATTATGATACTGTTGATGTCTTAAAAATTTGTAAACACCCTTGTAATGGGAGATACATACACTTAGCACTGCTGGTCATCAAAGTGTTACAATTCAAAAAAAGATAATTTTGTCCAAATGACAAAGATAATTCGGGAGAAAAAGAGTCAAGAATGGGCATGTGCTACAAGGACCAAAAGGGGATAAAGAGTATTAGTACTGGCACCTGACATGCATGCAATAAGAGTGACTAAGGATGTTGGACATCCACCCCATCATTGGGCATCACCACTCCACCCAATGATATCCACTGTGAAGAAGTCTGTTGATAAACCATATCTGGATGTAGGTAAAGGTAAAGTATTATATGAACCAGCATCATAGTATATGATTCTCTCTTAAGTTTTCAGTTGTCTAGTCAGTGGCTGAACAGAATTTGCCTGACTAGTGTCACCTACTGCACTTGCTCAGTAGCAATGGCAAAATTTCTCAACCTTCCCAGAACATGAGCCCTTGTACTGTACTTCTTTGTGGCTCCATTAACCACAGCTGCTAGGATTGAATGAGTCATTTTTCTGCAGTAAGCTGGAGATAACAAGAAAACCACAGTAAAGTCTCTGCTGGAGTAGAAGACTGTCCAGCTTGTGGCTTTGCAATCATCAACCACATGGAGTCAAACAGTTATATTGAACTAGCAAAAACACAGAAAAACCTCCCAATAAAAAACAATTATTCCAGATCAACACTAATCTGGATCTTAAAACTTCATTACCTGGCATAGCGAACAAGAGTGATAAACTAATACAACTGTGACTGGTATAAATGTGATTATTGGAAGTAAATAGAAGCGAAAGTAGAATGATTGATGCTACAAAATAGTGGTCTATTCAAAGAGAAAAGGAGAAGACATCAAGCAGATCACAGATGATAGGGTCCTATAAGGATCAAAGATGCAGTATGAAACAGGAACCAGTGAATTATTATTTATTGCTTATTAAGAGCATCAAGAATTAAAATGATAGCAACTATATAAATTTATCATATTATTCAACTAATTGCAATCAGTACTATATCTAGCAAAGTGAAGATAGCAAGGTAAGATAGCAAAGTGAAGATAGCAAAGTGAAGATAGCAAAGTGAAGATAGCAAAGTGAAGATAGCAAAGTGAAGATAGCAAAGTGAAGATAGCAAAGTGAAGATAGCAAAGTAGAGAAACTTACCTACATAGCTTCCAAATTATAAACTACCGGGTAATCTTTAAATTTGTATCTAGCACTTGACTATATTGCAGCACTATATTCTGTAATAACACCTGTAATTTATTTTTCTAGTACTATTACCTATTAATTTTTACATACAGGTATTAGCTGATCGCATAGCTTTGCCTTGTTCTCTCACACGAGGAGAGTATAACAGAGGCTGGAATGAAATTATGCTTCCTGATCTTAGCAATGATGTAAGTTGTTTATAACCACAATTTGTATGAATGGCATTGTATAAACCTATTATGTCCATCAATGAAAAAGTACTGCACCAAGAAGCACAGTTTGATTAAGTACAATTGCACACAAAATGTGTATGCATTGATGTATTGCTAGATACTCTTTAAAACAATTTTATATGTGATGCATTATGGTCAATTAACATCAGTATCATCCTATAAAAAATGAGACAAGCTATTATTTTTCTTTAGTGAAACAGACAGAGAAAATCATTAGTTGATTTTTATGTCTAAGGCAGGTTCTCACAGCTTGTGTGGCAACCAGGCTCATAGTTGAGATAATGATCAATAACCGACACAGAGTGGCAATGAACCATTTAATTACATGATACAAGTTCACTGGCAGCAGAATACCTTGTAGAGACGTGTTTTGGCCTGCAAATTCCAAGGGCACAGTGGGTGATAAACCATCATGGTGTAAAGCTGACATAGTCTATGCATGCACCCATTGTTTTTAACAATTTCTTCAGATAAACAGACAGTATAAAATACAAGATACCTGCAGCAAATACCTTACTCCTCGCGTGTAAAATTTCAGTAGAGTGCATATTGAGAAAGATCAAGATGGATCAGTCCCATTGTTTGATGCCTCAGAAATGTATATAGTACTGCTCAACAGGGTGCATTAACAGTAAAAAAAGCATAGACTTTATTGCACTCAGGTTAACCTACATGTACTTTGTCATTCTCAACAAGCTGGGCACCCCCTGCCAGGAGTAGGCCTACCACTCAGGACATGTAAATCTGTAGCTGGAAGTGATAATTCCTAGTACTATCACTAGATAATAGCATCACCTTATGCATAGTCCTATGTATTTCTGAAGAATGTCAAATATATGTGGTTAAAGAAATCATGCTGTCTAAAAGGATAGATTGACTAATATCTCACTGCTATTCTGTGAGCCACCCTGTCTTATACAAGGTGCCCTGATTGTGAGTTTCTTAGCGTTTGAATACCGGTACATCTTATTAGTTGTCCATTAAGCCTAAAAGCTTCAAGAATTCTATACTCATATTATATTGATTAATGCTGAGGCAGACATATTGGCCAGAGGAAACAACACTGGAATCAAAACTCTATGGGACACTGTATGAACTACAAAAGACAGTGAGTTTTATTAAGGAGACAGAATTACAGATATAGACATGTTTCAAGTGAACGAAAGAAGAAGAAGAATATTGATTAATTAGTAACAGTTATAGCAAGATTTTGTTTGCGTGCTTGATTAAAGTGCTAGCAGGACATACGAATGTGATGATTTGTAGCAAGGGTTTACCTACATCTGCCACCTGTTAGGTCTTTCCATCTTTTTTTTTGTCATTTATGTCATAACCATGGTTTTCTCTTTTTTCATGAACAATTACATTATTGATGGGAGCCACGTTAGCGCAGTGGTTAGCGCACTGGCATCGCATATGAGTGGTCCTGGGTTCATTCCCCAGTTGAGGCGGAAATGTTTTCAGATCGCAACTGCTACCAGGTCGACCCAGCCTTAAATGGGTACCGGATTAATCCGGGAAGTAAAGACTGCGAGGGAGAGGAGATGGCTACCGCCCTCATTTGCAGAGCCTGTGAAATGTGAGATCGCTAACATCTCACACCCCTACGGCATTAATAAATGCTATGGGTTACTTTACTTTTTTACATTATTGATGCAACCTCATAGTTTGTGGCCACATAAGATGCCACTGTTCATTGAAAACATATCTAAAGGATTAAAAATATTTGTAAAGAGAGCTATGAATGATTTTGGTTTCAGTTTTATTTGATTGATGTTTCCTTTGTTTTATTTCTAGCCGGTGGCACCTAAATTCCCACCAAAGAGATACATTGTTGATCTTGTGCATGATCCTGGAAACTTATTGACACCTGAAACACAAGCAGCCATAAACTACATGCAGTTGTGATTTTGCATGTACTATAACATGATTATGCTTGCAAGCTGTGGTTGCCATATATATTTCTACACTATATTATATTACCATATGAAGAAGCATTGAATGATTATTAATTATTATCACCTCAGAAGAATTGTGTTTTTTTAAATGAAACTATTTGAAAAAATTAAATTAAATTGAAAAATGCTATGTTAAATTGCTTGCATAATTATAAATGAAAGTAGTGACTGGTAAAACTATATTAAAATGCATAAAATTAAATAAAAATGCTTCCAACAATAATGCAAACATAAGCCTATGTGTTTGTGACAGTTTTTTTAATACGTGTAAAAGGAAACATTGTAGTCAGGATTCCTTAAATTAATGTAGAGACTATTGTACGATTGTTTTAGAAAGTGCACAAATGACAAGTTCACTAGCTCCAGGTGTGACAAAATCTGAGAGAATAGAAAGTACACAAATGACTAGCTCCAGGTGTGACAAAATCTGATAGAATAGAAAGTGCACAAATGACTAGCTCCAGGTGTGACAAAATCTGATAGAATAGAAAGTGCACAAATGACTAGCTCCAGGTGTGACAAAATCTGATAGAATAGAAAGTGCACAAATGACTAGCTCCAGGTGTGACAAAATCTGATAGAATAGAAAGTGCACAAAAGACTAGCTCCGGGTGTGACAAAATCTGATAGAATAGAAAGTGCACAAAAGACTAGCTCCGGGTGTGACAAAATCTGATAGAATAGAAAGTGCACAAATGACTAGCTCCGGGTGTGACAAAATCTGATAGAATAGACTAAATGGTGTAAATATTCAGTGAATATACTCATGAATTATCATTCAAGTAGTAACAGATAACCTCATCAGAAGAAATCTCCAGGAAAGATTTGAAGAGATCAATGACAACCAGAAATTTAATTAGATAATTTTTTTAGAAATTTAAAAATTGTGTAAATTGATAGGTAACAAAACACTTACTTTCCTAATTTATTCTTTGAGCTGTTCTTCTTCTTCAGCGTTCATTCTCAAATTCCCACTGGATTTCTCTTGTAACAGGACAATGGTCCTACAAGATTTCCAGTTGGATGTAGTCCAGAGAATGGAAATTGTTGTGTTGCCGTTTTATTTGCGCCAATGGCCCAACACATCCATCTTCGGCGGGGAGCTGTTCAATATCTTCATCTTGATCATTCTTCTATCAGTCATCAGGTCACAAACACCAGTGATCTCAAAGTATTGTAGGATTTGCCTAAGGTCACACATGTAACCTCTCAAGTATAAAGTAGGACCACATTGGTAACCTATACTTTCTCGGTCTTCTTTTCATAGCAGGTTTTCCCAATGCAGGGCTTAGATTTTTGGAGGGTAATAACAAAGTATCTTCCACTTTTATAAAAAGTACCTAGGCCCCTATTTACAAGATTTGGCCATTTAAAAATAGACAAGCAACACTTAATTGGCCTAAATAATTGTTGTTTAAAATTTATGTTATTTTTTTATGAGATTAACATATTGATGTTTTGTTTTACTCATAAATGGTATGGTCATAAGCTATAATTTGTAAAGATATTACCATTTTAACCTCTTAATTGTGGCAGTATCCTTAAGGTGATGATGAAAAGCCAGTGCTATTTTGCGGTGATCTTCCTCTTCTTAGCTTCTCAAGGAAAAAAGTACATCTGGATGCTTATAATAAAGCTTCCACACAAATTGTTTCCATGAGAAACTAAGAAGAGGAGGATCTCAGAAAATTGATGGCAACTCCTCATTGTATCCTTAAGGATACTTCTGCAGCTAAGGAGTTAATTATCTTGATTCTTGATAGAAAACTGGCCTCACAGCAAGTGGGGCATTCCCATAAGTGCTCCACCTCTGTTCCAGCAGCCATTCGACTCAATGGTGTTTCGATTCCAATGCCGCAGAAACAGACGTTGACATCAGGGCACAACTCTGGCCCTTGCGACAGATTTCTTTGTTGTTCCGTCTACCCACGCTGTGCCCGTAACCAGTTCAAGCACAACGTCAGCCTGTCAGAACAACATTGTAACTGTTATCGAAGGCTACGACTACGGGATTGTATAGATGATGTGCCATGAAGCTTCTATAAGAAGATAACCTCAATATAAAGGCATGTCATCTACTAAGGTTTTCTGTTGCATGGTTGGTTTGTCTGGTGAGACCCACAGACACAACCGCATGCTCGGGGTTAATTTAATATTTCTTTAACATTTTTGTGTTGAGTTTAGCTTAAATTTGATTCAAGTATTTAACTATGAAAATATGGAGTGATTTTTGATTATATTTATACAGCTTCCATCCAGTAAAGTTGTTCTTCAAGGGAAGGATTAAATTTGTGGCTTTTTAAAATTAAAAAATAATACCTCCAATTTGAGGAATTCAGCTTTCAGAAATGGATGTGAGTTTAAATTGGTTGTGCCTACTAGATCAGAGCATAAAAATTAATTGAGGTTGATGTTCAGGTAATTTTGCTATTCACAACCTTCAGGAGTAGATATTAATTCTTTTATTACTTTCGCTGTCATTCATTTTTCATGTTCCCAACAGCCACACAAGTATTTAGGTATGATGAATTCTACAAGCTCCTCTTTCTTTCAAGAAATCGTTAAAATATCCAGCAATAACTTTAGGGCTTTGAAACTATCAGAAGCTGTTCATCAGACAAGAATAAGCTTTTCAAAATTTGTCTCAAGCTTTTATCAAAACAGGTTTTCCAATTGTTTTATAAATTGAAAACATGTTTTGATAACTATCGTTCTCACTCCTCAAATATGACCTTGTCATTAGAGGTGAGAAAGAGAGTTATGCAGTGCTATATAACCCCTATGCTAACATATGGGTGCAAGTCTTGGACAATAAACAAACTGGAAAGTGGGAAATTAGAGGCAATAGAGATGTGGTTCTATAGAAGAATGCTGAGAATACCATGGACTGCCAGAAAAACTAATGTAGAGGTTTTGAAAGAGTCAAATGCGAAACAGACCTTAATCAATAATATAAGAAAAAGACAATCTTCTTTTTTTGGCCACTTCATTAGACAGGCAGGTTTGGAGAACATAGTCACAACAGGCAAAATTGAAGGCAATAGAGACAGAAGGTGGCAACATGAGAAAATATTAGACAGTTTGACAACCTGGCACGGCAGGGAAACAACAATGATCTTGATACATAATACTGTGGACAGAGAGCTGTGGAGAGCCATGGCCACCTATTCCAACCGGCATGGCACCTGATGATGATGATGATTGTGTCTATCAGTGCCAGCGCAGTGCTCCCATTTTCGAAGTGGATGTCTATCATTTGCTACTGGACCCATGGAACTATCTTGCATCAACCTATGACTATCATTACTTGAATCATAGTCTGATTCTGATTCAGTTTTCTCAATATTACTCACTAAAAGTTCAGAAAATTAGTCACTTTCAACTGAATATCAACAGCTTCATTATCCGCTTTGAAGTGTTCGTTGAAAAACTGCAATAAAATCATTCATTTCTAATTATTGCCATTGAATTGATCCAATAATCAGTTCAGTCTTCTTCATCGTTCTTCAGTCAGATATCAGGTTACAGCCCAAATAGCTTCAATGAATTGTGTGATTCGCTTCAGGTCATCCATGGAACCCCTCAAGTCTGGAAGCAGTGCCGTCTCAGTAGGCCATATTTTCTCCCTCTCTTCTTGGTAGAGTTGACAGGCATGAAGAATGTGTTCTGCAGTCTCTGGGCTCAGTCCACAGTTGCACAGGTCTGTCTCACCAATCTTCAGCTTTCGAAACATGTGACTTCTCAGTCTGTTGTGACCAGTTCGTAGTCTGAAAATGATGGTTTGTTCCTTGCGTGACATTTGGTGGTAGGGGTCATTTGGTTCTGCAGTTGGGTGCATTTGCTTCCACTTTTTCTTATATTCTGCTTTTAACATGGTCTTACTTTCATAGTACGTATTATCATTTTCTATTTGTTCCAGTGATCCCCCTTTCCTTGCCAGGAGATCAGCTTTTTCATTTCCAGGTATGCCACAGTGACCTGGGATCCACTGCAGTACTGTTTCTTTGGTGGTACTGCTGAGGTGTAGTAAGCAGATCAGTTCAGTCATTGTGATATATTTGTAATAAATGGGAAGTCCCAAACTGAATAAAACCACTGAAGAGTCAGTTAAATTCCCCATTAAAAAAGTAATATTCAGTAATAACACAAGTCGTCCATGGCAGAGAAAATGTTCAACATAAAATTTATCTTGTAAACAACCTACTTGAGTTTAACATTTTTACTGCCATACCTTTTCAGCCATGGCTCTCACTGCTACACTATTTTTTTGTTTTTTGGGTATTATGAGTTTTGCAGAGCATAATTTAAAGAAATCTTTAAAAATAAATTAATACGATTTGAACTTTTTATACTTTCAGAAGACATTCAGACATGAATAAGATTTCCAAAAATGTTTATCTTAAATTTTTGTTAAAATGTTTCATTTCTTTTAATTTTACTAATGATTTTGTCTAGCAATGACAGTGCCATGCTCTTGTTATCACAGTGGGTATCTATTATGTTCCTGGACCACAAAACTATCTCGTATCAACATATGACTGTTATTACTTGAATCATAGTCCAATTCTGTATCTGATTCCGAGTCAGTTTATTGATATTTCTCACAATAAATCTCTGATTATCAATTCAATCATGGGAACTGCTAGTTCCTACACAGTTGTAACAGTGTTAAATGTATGACATTTCTATGTTTTATTTACTCCACAGTTGTCAAATTGGTATATATATTTATATATATATATATATATATATATATATATATATATATATATATATATATATATATATATATATATATATATATATATATATATATATATATATATATATATACATACATACATACATACACAGGTATGTGTGTGCTCATCCTTCACAAGTGATGATGACCATTTGTTACAACCACTTTGGAAAATTCAGTTAGAATTATGTCCTTGATTATGAGTTCGTAGGTCGCTAATAATCCCTATTTGAGCTGCAAATATCCTTGGACAGTTTGGACATGGAATGACAACTGTAGAAGGATTTTGTTCTATCTGTGACTTTCTAACTACTCTCCACTGTTGAGCTGCTGCATTTATTGTCTTTTCACAAGATGATTCACCCTTTTTGAGTGTAAAACGCTATGTAGATCTACTTTGTGCAAGTTCTTCCAATGTATCTTGGTCTATTTCAAATACTTTCAGTGAGGCCTTTAACGAATCCTTGTAGAGCTTCTTTTGGCCAAGGTAATATCATGTACCCTTCTAAAGTTCACCATAGAGAAGTATCTTTGGCAGGTGATGGTCTGGCATACATAGCAAATAACTTTCCCAACAAATTCAGCTTAGTCATCGGGATAGTGTAAATGCTATCGATACCAGATCTGTCAAGCCAGTAGTATCTGGAATCTTGTCTTGCCATCTAATGTTCATAACTTGTATTTAGTTGACAGGTGTGTGAAAGTGATTGAGTTTCCTCACATGACCCTTATACACAGTTAATGTTTTAATAGCGTATAACAGCACTGGAAGAACCCTTGCTCTGTAAACCTTGAGCTTAGTCTGTAGGTTAATGCCATTTCTATGCCACACATTTGCATACAATCTCCAAAAGTGCTGCTTGCCTTGGTGATACAGATATACAAGTTTCAGTACTGACTGATAACTGTTATATTATTATATAAGTGTCCGTCTATTATGATGCCTAATTGTCAAATAGTCTACAGCAATCACATTATAACAATTATTATTAGAAATGTGTGTCTGTTATATTATGATGCCTAATTGTCAAATAGTCTACAACAATCACAGTATAACAATTTTTGTTAGAAATGTGTGATCTTATCTGATAATAATCTCAGATTATTTTGAATAAATCTCTATTTTGATTAACAAATAAGCAATATCAGTTTCATGTTAGTTTTTCATGCATCATCTCATGAAACATGCATCACTGCTCACATTTTAGTTTTCGTTTGTTCTCAAACTCCCACAGGATCTCTCTTGCAGTAGGATGGTTACACTAGATTTCCAGTAGGGTGTAGTCTAGAGAACACAAATGCATTGTGTTGTTTTATTTACCAGTGTGCCAATGACCTGAAATATCAAACTTCGGCAGTAGAAACTTTTATGTTCATTGTTTTTATCACTTCAACTGAATAGTGAATTTCCATGCCCACATCACTAATACGCCAACTGTACACTGCAATCTGTTGCCGTTACTACACTCTGGTCACCTCAAACCTAGACACAGTCAAAGTTTCTTGACCTTTTTTCTGCTGTGTCGCTATCATCATAATCACATTCGACTTCTTGTTTCTTTATTTTAAGAAGCTATTTAGTTGTAATAATGTAAAAGGACACTTCACATATTTTAATTCTTTATCTTCGGTAAGCTGATAAAATTTTCAATTAAATTCATCCATTCTGCCAGTAATTGGATAATCCAGCACTTAAACTCACCAATCTTGCCAGTAAGTGGATAATCCACTAACAATTTAAATCAACCATTCTGCCAGCAAAAGCTGATAAATCTACCGCTGAAACTAAAACACTGTACCAGTAAACTGATTAAACTACTCCTTAAACTGTGCCAGTAAGCCAATAAAACCACCACTTAGCTAACCCACTAAGTAAAAGAGTAAAGTTAACCCATAGCATTTAATAATGTCGTAGGGGTGTGAGATGTTAGCGATCTCATATTTCAGTGGCTCTTATATATGAGAGCAATAGCCTTCTCCTCTCCCTCGCAGTCCTTACCTCTTGGATTAATCCTGTACCCAATTAAAGCTGGGTTGACTCGGGATACATTTCAGCCTGAAAAATATTTCCGCTTCAGCTGAGGAATGAACCCAGGACCACTCACATGTGAAGCCAGTGCACTAACCATTGCACAACACATCTCCACTGTAACAGTAAACCAATAAAACCACCCCTTAAACTAACCTACTGTTCCAGTGAGTTAATAAAACTACCCCTTAAACAACTTACTGTGTCAGAAGACCAATAAAACTACCCATCAAATATGTTCCAGAAAGGCAATAACTCTACCCCTCAAACATGTGCCAGTAAACCAATAAAACTACCCCTCAAATATGTGCCAGAAAGTCAATAAAACTACCCCTCAAACATGTGCCAGAAAGTCAATAAAACTACCCCTCAAACATGTGCTAGTAAACCAATAAAATAACCCCTCAAATATGTGCCAGAAAGCCAATAAAACTACCCCTCAAATATGTGCCAGAAAGCCAATAAAACTACCCCTCAAATATGTGCCAGAAAGCCAATAAAACTACCCCTCAAATATGTACCAGTAAACCAATAAAAGTACTAAAAGCACACACACAAATATATATAGGCCTATATTTACAATATCCAAAAGAATAAATTCCTATTTGAAATGAAGTACTAAAGAAAGATCCTACGAATATCATGGACAGAGAAAGAATAAGAACATTGAAAATTACTAAAACTGAATGAAGGGTGGCTTCTAAATACCATCATAAGTAGGAAGCTACAGTATTTAGGATACTTAAAGGACGTGATGGTATCGAATGGCTTATTCTAGGGGCAGAGTGCCAGGTGAGAGAAGAAAAAGAAAGACAAAGAATACGATGGACCAGCGATTATAACATATCATCTGTGCACTCCTGACACATCCATAGGTGCTCACTCCGATCTCAATTGGAGTGTCACCATCATCATCAGGTGCCATGCCGGCTGGTGTAGGCAATTATGGCTCTCCACAGCTCTCTACCTCCAGCATTATGTATCAAGATCATTGTTTCCCTGCTGTGCCAGGTTGTCAAAATTTTCTCACGATGTTGCCCTTTCTCTGTTGTCTTCAATTTTGCCTGTTGTGACTATGTTCTCCAAACCTCCCTGTCTCATGAAGTGGCCAAAAAATGAATATAGTCTTTTTCTTATATTATTGATTAAGGTCTGTTTGGTCTTTGACTCTTTCAACACCTACACAGATCTTAGAACAGATGATACATATTTTTTAATATAAACATAGACACTAAAGTTGCATTATACAAGACTATTATTATCCCATCATTGAACCATCTAATCTATCTATCTCTGTGGCCCTTGTTTGCCTTGTGGCGTCAGGGGTAGAAGAGTTCTCTGGAGATGGCCCTCTTGTGTGCTGTTTGTAAGCTTGTTCCTGTGGCTTCTTTGATTTATGTGATCCATCTTTTACATGGTATGCCTCTGGCTTTTAATAGCCTATGTGTCATGGCCATCTGTGGCATCTATCTATTGGTAGTCGGGGAGTGTATGGAAACCGCTTGATCTGTTGTCTTTTGATGTGTTTCAATACTGGTATTGTTTTAGTTATCTGTCTGATGTTATCGTTTCTAATTCTATCTCTTAATGACATTCCAAGTATTCTTCATATACATGTCATTTCTGCTGTCACTATTTTTCTTTTGTCTTATGCTGTCATTGGCACAGGTAGCACAGTGATGGGATAATAATAGTCTTGTATAATGCAACTTTAGTGTCTATAATTACATTTTTATTCTTAAAAATATGTGTCATCTGTCCTAGGATCTGGTTTGTTATGTTGCATCTATTTTAACAATAACAGCTCAAGACAAAAGAAAAATAGTGACAGCAGAAATAACATATCTACAAAGAATATTCAGTGTCATTAAGAGATAGAATTAGAAATTCTAACATCAGACAGATATAACACATCAAAGGACTACAGATCAAGTGGTTTTCACACACTTCCAGACTATTAACAGACAGCATGCCACAGATGGCTATGACACATAGTCATCATGACTATAAAGCCAGAGGCGAGCCATTTAGAAGATGGACCACAGAAGTGAAAGAAGCCACAGGAAAAAGCTTACAAACAGCACATTATGAACAGATCGGAACAAGTTATAATTCTACACCTCAGAACAGGAACAACTGACTCCACAGTCATATGTACACAATGTTAAAGATTAGCAACACAGCTATGTGGACAGACAGCACAGAGGGCCAGAGAGTGTTCTGACTATGAAATATGCAGACATATTGGCCAGAGGAAACAACACTGGAATCAAAGCTCTATTAGGCCACTGTATGAACTACAAAAGACAGTGAGTTTTATTCAGGAGACAGAATTACAGATATGTTTCAAGTGAACGAAAGAAGAAGAAGAACAAACAGCACACAAGAAAGCCCATCTCCAGAGAACTCGTCTACCATTGAAGCTGCACGGCAAACAAGGGCCACAGCATATAGATTTATAGATAGAACACCTCCACATTAGTTTTTGGCAGTCCATGGTATTCTCAGCATTACTGGAGTTTATCCATCATATTACATGATGACTCATAGTTAAAATAAAAAACATGGGGGTCTTTGTTACCTCTAATATTTTATGGTAGTGTGTCCTGATATAATCTAATTGGACTTTGTTTTCTGCTGGTTAAAAAGGGCACACCTCTCCAAAAGAGAGGTCAACTCATTAACTACTACCATGACTGATAGTTCCATTCCTTTGTTGATTGACAAGCATTCTCCTAAGCTCACAGTAGGAATTCAAAATTTTGGCATGAGTCATTGCTCTACTGCTGGACACAGTAGTCATGTAAACCAGCCAATCTGTTCTCATTGCCCTGGAAACAGCATGACCAGGCAATAAAATGAATTTGACATATTCCAATTTTAAAATCTTGACTGCCTCAAGCCACTGTTCTCTCAATTGCCTCATGCCACTGTTCTCTCATAACATAATATCCGTATTAGTTATACATGGGCCGATATATATATATATATGTTATTCATGTTTACAAGAAGACCTATCGGCCCTTATATAACTAATACGGATATTATGTTATGTGTTTGTTGTTACTGAGGATATTTCAATACCTGTACGGGATGTTTGTTGTTGTTGTAATAGTCCTTGTCTCGATTGGTCCGTTCAGGTGACTTTGTGTGCACGGTTTGAATGGCTTGACGAAATCGTATCTTTTTTTGGAGATGCGGTTAGTCAAGTACGGAAGAACGCATGTGCAATTGTTGCTAGGCGATTTGGTGCCGTATAACGGACTGGTTCAATTCCCGTTAGTCTCAAGAATTTTTCAAATTGTCCTCTGGCTTCCTACTTAAATTTACTTGAATATGGTGGTAAATAGATGGCAGACATTGTGGTCAAATTAAAACACTCTAAGATTGAGGGCTTGTGTTACTGTGAAAGGATATTGTTAAATTCAATTATAAGAATAAAGGGACAAGTGAAATATTGTTAAAAGGAAAATAACACAAACAACAACGGTAAAACGCAAGACCATTTCTTTCATTTTTCTCATCCTACCGGTATTCACATCAAATACAACATCAAGAATAATACAGTGTGACTTTTGCCCGGAGGTGTTACCATCTTCATAAAACCTGTGACCATCAGGTACCAACCAGTGTTCCAAGATATCTGATTCATTCATTCTTTTAATGCCATCTCCACAACAGAGGTTCACTGCATCAATGGCATCAGCCATGCATCATCATCAAATCAATAACCCTTCAGAGTCAGAGTGATGTCTTCCTGGCAAAATCAATGCGAGCTTTATTAAGTGAATACTCAGTAAATTCAAAACATAGTGAATGAACAGATCCAGTCAACTTTTTGCATGGCAAATATCAGATAGCATTAGCCATGAAATTCAAAATATCAGATAGTATCAGTCATGACATTCAAAGCACATTCCCAAAACTGACCAGTGAAGAGCCAGCCATGTGCTGATTTGTCCTTGCTACTTTATTTTTTTGTAATTGTTTTTTTCATTAATACATTACTTTTTTGCTATTCATTAGTTATATTAGTAATCAGTAACAATAATCACTTTATCATTGGTCTTATCGCTTCTTAATTGTTTTACTGCAGCACTCTCCACCGTGTCTGATATCCTCTGACAGTTTGATTATTATTTATGGCTGAAGATCCAGGACATACAATAATCATAAGTGAATTAGGAGGACCTCTGTAGGAAGAGAATTAGAGACACAGATGTGACAAACAAGAATGGATAATGTAATAAAAGTATTTAATTAAAAATGATATATGTCTTCAGAATTCTGAATGAAATGTCTAATACAAATGTAAGGAAAAATTAAATGTTTTGTGTTCTGCCTCATTCTGAGATATCTAACAGCCAAAAATATTCTTTCTAAACTAAGCTGCAATAAGCTCTTACAATAAAATCATAAACAACCTGTGAATGAAATGTGTACATCTGCACATATGTAGAACGTGCATGCACACTACACAAAAATGTATATACAAAGATCTTTGGAGTATCAACTTGAGCATGATATTGTAAATTAGAATTTAAACAAAAAAGAAATTGAAAACTTGACAAGATAAATGGTCGCTGCAATCAAATTTTGCTCCACTAATAATAGACCTGATACGCCCTTCTGAACTATTATATATCACAGTATGGCGTCCTTAAACCATTTGGTTTTAACAACCATTATTCATTAATTTATCATATATTTGTTTTTTGTGTGTGTTTTTTTATTCTATTTATTTCTAACCTTAGTTATTTTATTTCGTTCAGATTCCTCATGTTTTTTAATATTCATTTCTACAAGTAACATATGTGTATTATGTCATTGTTGCCTTGGTTTTTATTGTTTTTAAATTTTTGCAATCTACTCCATTTGCAATATTATTATTAGTATATTTTGTTTTCCATTTGTTCTGTAAATTCTTGATAAACTTGTTTTGAATTAATAATTGAAATGTTATCTTGTACAGAATATTGCTATCCAACTATTGTTGGATTTTGAAGCACTACTAATAGGACTACATCCAATCATATCACCAGTACAATGCGGATGGTTGTATTTTGAATCACCTAGTAAGGCAGGTTGGGTATGCAAGGTGATCTCACTAACAACTCAGCCACCATGCTGTATTGTATAGTATTACCTATGTTTTCTTATTTGATAGTCTGTGACCTGTAAAAGTGAAGTTACTTTGTGTTGTTTGTTAATACAAAGATAAAAGTATTAGGATATAATTGATGCTTGAGAAACTAGAATTCATAATTATAATTCCAGCAACAAATTATAACTGATAATTATAATTTAAGCAATAAATTGCAGCTGATAATTTGAGTAGGAAACTTTCTCCTCTTAATTCATTCTCAAACTCCTGACAGCAGGTTGCAGTTCTGAGAATGATCATCTGGTCAAAGATGTATCACTTTGAAAGTATCAACAGCAAAAAATCCCATTATACCTTTCTGCTATACCTTTTGTATGAGTGTGAAGAGCTTTAATTCTGACCAGTCCTTAAAATTATCAATCCATACTGTCCCTCTCTCAACTGTCCCTTGCAGAACTGTTATGGAGAGGGAAGCATGCCTCATCATGTGCTAAAATCATACAAGTCAGTGTTACATGCTTTTACTACATTAAATATCATACAAGTCAGTGTTACATGCTTTTACTGCATTAAATATCAATGTGAACTATTTTAAAAATGTTTTGATGAATGGAATGTGTTGTATCATAGTTTACATTTTGGCTGAAATATCAATATCTGCATATTTTTTGCACAACACATCTAATTTAATCATAGAGTAGTGGACACTAACATATAACTTAACAATATGAAACACCAGTTAGAGTGGCATGCTGTGAGTTCAATTTGTTATACACATAGCCATCTAAAGAGGCTTTCAGTAGTAAGCTTTCAGAAACAGCACATAAAAAAACTTAGTTTTAGTCTAAAACATGGGTGGATAAAATATGGCTCACCAAACTATTTTTTTTACTGTCTCATCAGAATAATTTTAAATTGCTATATGCACACACCTTTGAGCTCAGATAATATAAGATCACAAGATATCTTAGCCAAACTGTAAAATACAATGCTAAACAGTGATAAAGATGTTTTTTGGTACAGTACCAGTAGATGGGACTACAATCTACCATTTTATAAAATCTGCGCAGATCACAAATTTTGTCATGTCACTGACTGCCAGCCAAGTCCTAATTGTAAAATAGCTAACGTAATTGATGAGCTTACCTGTGACCACTAATGATGTAATAAGGCTGTTATTGTCATGAGCACTGATGCAGGATACAAAGATATGCATGAAATCCACTGAGATCCCCACCAATACAGCCCTCCCAAATAAATATCTACACACCACCCACTTAATGGGTAAGTATGGAAAAGAGAAATAATCACTGAAAAATATGAAGAACAAAGATTTGCCTACCCCTTGACAATTATTTCATTTCACTTTTCCGCAAAAAATATAGTCCCATCTACTAGTATTATACCAATTTTTGAAAATATAAAACCATTGACTTTGATGCCAAGTAGCAGAAGCAATACAAAGCTTTGACTCCAAATTCAGCAAGTCACTTGATGTTAAAATAGCATGGTTGGCAGTAGTTTGTGACAAATGCTGCATCATTTTGGAATGAACTTCTAAAGATCAAAAAAACTTATTGGGTAATCCTAAATGATGAATATTTAAGAATGTGGCCTACTAACCCAGTAATGTTGTCCACCTCTGGTCAATATATATGAAAAGTTTAACAAGGAAAAAGAATCTAAACTGATCATGAAATGTTCAATTGAAAGTTAAGAAAATAAAAAATGCATAAACTTTTTGTGGTTCATGCTAAGTAGATATAGCCTATTTTTTTTACAGAACTAAACATAATCACATTAAAAAAATGTAACTGTTGTTAGTGACTGAAACGCAGTAGAAGGAGATAAATAGTGTTAACAAAAACATTACATTTATTTATTGTGTCCCTTTATTTGAACGAAGCTGAGGATTATAGCTTGGAGGGGAGACAGTGTATTTTAGTTTTTTGGGAAGGGAGAAAGGGTTAGCTAGTTGTGGGTGGGTTTAGGATTGGTGTTAGATTTTTAATTTTGTAGGGGAAGGATGTTTAGTTGTTTGGAGGGGTGGTTTCATGGGGGGGGGGCGGATGTTAGGATTTCATTAGTGTAACCGATGTTTGGGATAGGCTTATTGCTGCGGTTCACGCAAGAATGCATTCCATTCTACAAGTGTGGGCTTACTAATCTGCAACTCATGAGCACACCATAGATAGATGTTATTTCGAAATCCCATGTATAGATGAATCAACATATTTTCACTAGCGAATTCTTAGTGAAATGCACACACATGCTGAGTTTTTACATGCATGCTCTGGCAACTTCTATTGCATTTCACTGTATGCGTCCATCATTATAGTAACATAAGGACATTTGGTGACCGTGATTGCATATCTTTTCTTGATGTAGCAGTCCTCGAGTATGTAAAAACGTCTCTGTAACATCATTCTCTGTAGCTAGTAAGTTCAGTAAACAGATGAGTGATTGCATTAGTCATGTTGATTTAGTGTCGAGTCGTCTGCTAATGACGTGAGATTTCTGTGACAACACAAAAGAAGCGGAAACTATAACAGAAATTGCATAGTTGTGCTCATAACATTATAAAAGTTTAAAAAGTTTAGATTGTTATCACATGATGAGGCCATATTTGCCTAACATATACCCTTTTTGGTTTATAAAATTACTAAATAATCTTCCGACAACACACTAAAATGTGCATGTTATATAATGTACATAATATTTATTATACATAACGTACATTAACGAAGAAGTAATTAGTGAAAGAATCTAGCACACTAGTGGACAACCTAGCACACTAGTGGACAACCTAGCACACTAGTGGACAACCTAGCATACTAGTGGACAACCTAGCACACTAGTGGACAACCTAGCACACTAGTGGACAACCTAGCACACTAGTGTACAACCTAGCACACTAGTGTACAACCTAGCACACTAGTGTGCAACCTAGCACACTAGTGGACAACCTAGCACACTAGTGGACAACCTAGCACACTAGTGGACAACCTAGCACACTAGTGGACAACCTAGCATACTAGTGGACAACCTAGCACACTAGTGGACAACCTAGCACACTAGTGGACAACCTAGCACACTAGTGTACAACCTAGCACACTAGTGTACAACCTAGCACACTAGTGTGCAACCTAGCACACTAGTGGACAACCTAGCACACTAGTGGACAACCTAGCACACTAGTGGACAACCTAGCACACTAGTGATCTATGGGTCAAATATGGCCTATGCCACTTATGCCAATTATAAATACACATACACCCTCTAGTATCCATAAAGAAAACAAACATTAATCATTTTTAAAGTTAACATTAAAAAATAAAAATAAATTGAGGAACAGTGTTAATTTTGGTGATCTCCATAGCGTAGTGATTAAGGTGTTTGTCTTGTACTAAAGACGTGGCGGTTTTGAATCTAGCTCATGACAATTTGTTTACAAAGTGAATTTTGTTGGAGATGCCTGGAAATTATCGCTTGAACTATGGAGTTATTTGCTATTAGTGATACTCTCGACATGTGGCATGCCACTTCACTGAGAAAGACTGAGTACATTATTGGGAAACCTGAGTATAATGAAGTCAATCCTCTACATATATTGAGCTCTTATTTTTGAGGTAATGAAAAAATCATGATGAAAAATATTTGATCTTACAAAGTGAATGCATGTTATGAACCAACTTAGAAATTATGTTACTGTAAATGTTGATGACTTGCATAATAAAAACATGATGTAACAATAGATACCGCATTTATCTTGTCAGCAAGTCTGGAGATCAAAATAGTGATGTGTCATTGTCTGAGACATTCGTTTAAGTCTACAATATTATACCAGCTTGTATATGTGAATGGTCAAAGTCAATAAGAAAGGAAATATTAAAATAGTTGTATACTTACAAATTCAAAAAATGAGAGCTTTTATGATTAGTTATCTTATTCCCTGTGAATTTTGTGGTCAACCCTTTTTATTCTAAGTGGTTACTCCAACGACCATCAAGGTTTTAGGTCTCATGATGATGAAAATAAAATTGTCCTTGTTTTTTGGAAGTATTGTTATGAATTCTTTGCAGAAAGCTGTGTTTAATATTACTATTTTGTTGGTAATCCTGCAAGACTGCAATACATTGAGCCAGTTATGTACGGAACACTGACCCACAGAGACACATATCAACAGAAAATTAGATTGGTGTTTATATGTACTTTCAAATACAAAAACAATTATTCAGAGAAACAGACTCACTCTGTCAGAAATCAATTGTGAATGAGATAATTTTTTACATGTACTGCAAATTCTGATGAAATATATTTGGCTGTATTAGATGTGTCCAAAGAGCATTCTTCATAAATGTCTCCAAAAATTATGCATCATAAATAGACTGGTACTTCCACACCATTTTGAGGAGGCTCATTTTTCTTGTTCTTTTCCTGTTTGTTGAGAAATATTTTTTAAATGTATTAGAGACATAAAGTGTAAGGAATGGGAAAAGAGAAGAATAGACAGGTTCAGTGCAAAGGTACTCATACATTATCACTTAACCTGTTAATTCTACTTTTTATAACTGAATATAACAATCAGTCAATATGCTAAATATATGAAAATACTGCTACAAGATTATATGGAACACACGTACGTCAGTTTTAATAATAAATAGAATAAGAAAGCAGACATTATAATCTTGTTATTTTTCTATATAATTTTACCACAATATTTCTGTATTTAACTTGAACATAAATTTAATCATATATTTTGAACATAAATTGATAAATTGAACATAAATTTAAAGATTTGTAAAATTGTGACAATTTTTATTTGTAGCAAATATACGTTTAGGAAATTAACCCCTACCCTGCGGAGGGATCCTTAAGTATATAATTAAAGGTTACCTCTATTTTGCGGACATCTCCTTAAGGAGCAATGGGCCATGTATTCATATCATTTATCACTGAAAGCACCTCAAAGTGTTCAAATACTTGGATTGGCTAGTTCAAGCTGTCTGAAGTTCAACTAATGATTGAAAATATGTTTTTTGGACACATTTGGAAGCATAATTATTACTTTCCTTGTGTTGACACAGGTGGCCTTTCTTTATGTAACCATTTTTCCTTGACCGTACTATGATGACAATGTACACTCAATGAATTTGAAAATTATGAACATTTGGAAGAAAGTTTCTATGATAATTCTAGCATTTATTATCTGATTCAGGAAGTGATTTAAAAAGTGTTAATTTGCATTGTGATACTAGTACTAATTTGGTAATTCAGATAATAGGCCCTATATGCAGCGCATGTGTTTGAAATTCTTGATTCGGTAAGGTCAACATTTGTATTTTCTGTAAATAATGGTATAGGCCTAATGATTCAAAACATCGATCATGCAATTGTTTTCAAAATCTTTGAGTGTGTATCACATGATACTATTATACAACATATTTGTGATGCAACAAATAAAATTCTGACATAAATATTACTGATATGGAAAACTTTGCATGCGGAATAAAACAGGTTTTTATGATTAGGTCTATTTGATTGAAATAATGTTTTATTTTCTGAGACGAATATATATAAATGTTTTCACATCACCTCCATAATATAATGAAGCATTATGTTTGTAAGCTCATAAATTAGAGCATACAATAATAATAAGCCTAAACTCAAATTTTTTAATGTGAAAATGTAGTGGGCAAATTGGTTAGAGGAAAAATGTAACAGAACTTTAAATAACAGCCCTTAACAGCTCCACACAGCAGTTACATTTTGAGCTTTTCACTCAGTGCAGTTTAGGGGTTAAACAACTTAACTCAAAACACAGGAGATGTAGAAGAATATACATCCACCAACAGAGAACTGAAACTTTTTGTTATTGTGTAATGTTAGATGCACACAGAGGGAGATTGAAACACCTACAGATGTATTGGGGAGATTGAAACACCTACAGATTTATTGGGGAGATTGAAACATCTACAGATGTATTGGGGAGATTGAAACACCTACAGATGTATTGGGGAGATTGAAACACCTACAGATGTATTGAGGAGATTGAAAGACCTACAGATTAATTGGGGAGATTGAAACATCTACAGATGTATTGGGGAGATTGAAACACCTACAAATGTATTGGGGAGATTGAAACACCTACAGATGTATTGGGGAGATTGAAACACCTATGGATGTGTGCTGTATGATGATGATCTGATGAACAAATAAAAACAGCTGTGCTGCAGAACTGAACAAGGTCATAATAACAGGATGTGCAATAAACAAAGTTAATAAAGCCTCTTGTTGATGATGATGCTAGTTCAAGCATCAGCAAAGATTTTCATTTTTATTCTTGGAGTACAATAATATACCCATCTAATACATCAAAGTCCAGCTCTGTGGCAGAGTACATCAGTGACAACCAAGGTACTAGGTTTGACTCCCACCACAGGCAATTCTGCACCTGGACCATTCAGAAAGCAATGGTAAATTACTGAACATATTATATTGCCTATAAAATCACTACAGAAAAAATTTCTGTGTTGATGACTATGTCCTGAAAAGGATATTCTACCAAATATATCAAGTTGCTAGTATTTCTAATAATGCCAAGCTTCAGATAGATATATCAAAACAAAAGGTGCAGGTATTGCAGCCATGCTGTAGGCCTATATCTGCAGAATGTTTGATACGAGTACAGAAGCCAGATAGTGATATATGTTGTGATGAAGACAACAGTTTCAGTTATACATTGCAAATTGTCATAGACATAGACTGTACTTAGAGGTATCTATATTGTCTGATTCTAGCAATAATCTGTAGTCATATGTTGAACAATTGTTGTTTTTTTCAAACATTCATACTCAAACTCAATACGCCAGCTGTATTTCTCGTATATTGCAAGACAGTGGTTCAGCTAGATTTCCAGGATGTAGTCCAGAGAATGGACCTTGGCTGTTTAAATATTTTATTTTTCCTAATGGCCTTACCCATATGAATTCTATGGTGAATCATAGTTAATAAAACTATTATTTTAGCCAGTATATTTCCTACTTTCCATAATAGTTCTTTGTTGTTTAGTGTCCATATAGTTGAATGAAAGACTGAATATATACAGAATGTTTTTGGTCTTCAAACTGTACATTTTTCACATTTCTTTCGTGCCACAGGGACAACCCATTCAGCAACATATCTCTTTGTCTTGCTCTGTCTCTTCTCCCCATGATCTTTCTGGTGGTTGTTACTAATGTTCCAAATTTTGCTCGTCTCATGACATGCCCTAAAAATCTTGACTGACTACTCCTAATTTTTACCATAACCTGCCTTTTTACTCCAGCATCTCTGAGGACTTCTACATTAGTTTTTTTTTTGGCTGTCCATGGAATTCTCATAGATCTTCTCAATAACCACATCTCTAGTTCACTTTAAAAACTAACCATTATACATTCTACACGGAACACAATTAAGCCTACATAGATGTACTGATCAATTTCCACAACACTCATTCTGCATTTCAGTCCAAAATAAGATGGCAAGTATGAAACTAATTTCCACAATACAGCAAATGAATACACAATGTAAGAAATGATATGAACTAATAAGAAAGAAAACAAACCATGCAACATTTAGTTGGTATAGTCTTATGATTAAGATCACATCAAGCTGTCTTTCTCTGGTAGACCATTGATTGCAAAATTGTCTCTAGACCCTGATTTATCTGTCACTTTTTTACCCACTTCCTGTAAAAAACACAGATGCACTGGTCAATAGAAAGTTTTATTCTTTGTACCCAACCTATATTTCAAGTACATATCATATTCTTATATTATATGTGCTCTATTTACTGTAAAAAAATAAAAAGAATAATTGGCAGTTTTACTTCATCATTGATAGCTATGGAAGTAGTGAGGTGGATTGTATCCTGGTTCCCTAGTTTTTATTTTAAATCCCAGTTTATGGTAGACATTCATAAACCATACAAATCTCCTAGGTTACTCATTCTCAGGAAACAGTTACCAATAGGTCGAGTAATGTAAAGGCAACCAGTGTGATGCTGACTACATGACCTCTATTGATCACAGAAAAATATTGACCTGACATCATATTTGCCATTTCTCAGGCAAATCGTGAAATTTAAATTTGCATGCTTCCAAGATGCATCATGTGGATGTGCTTTAGGAACTTTAGGACTTGCACATAAGCAGTGTTCATTCCTTTATATTGCATCAGTAGTTATACAAATACAAGATCTACATAAATCATCAATACAATCTTTTAACTACTGGTAGTCAGTGTCATCAACCTTATGGTTTTTCTTGTGAACATTACAAAAAGTTTCTTGCCCATAAGAGACATTGTTACAGATTTCTGGAATCCATATGAGTTTTATAATCTCAATTCTTAAATTCCCGCTGGTATCGTTATTTGTCTTCTCTCCTGAAATATTATCAATACTATGTGATCTAATGCATTATAGACGTACAAGTACTTAAATCGGCAGAACTACTTTCGTCAATTATACAGTCTTCCTGGATCATCCTTCTGAAGTGATGCAAATGAATGTTCCAGTAATTTTCACTTGTTACTTTGTGTATATCTTTTGCTGATAACTAATGAGTCACAGGAAAAGTCAAATCCATGACAGAAGAATGATTTCTAATTTATCACACAGACCTGATACTGTATATTATATTGACCTAATACATAATCAGTAAAAGAGACAGAGACTTGCATGTGTTAAGTTGTTATTTTGAATTTCATGAGGCCTACAAATTGTAACAACCTTGATTGGTAAGTAGACATATAATTTATATTTTTTTAATATAAATTTAATATTACTTTATAAGTGGTGTGTAATAGACTAATTCAACTAATATATTTTATAATAACTTTACGCCTTTTTTTTATTCAAATGCAAAAAGTATGCACATGCCTTCAAACATCGTGACATTTTGCATCAAATTTCCATCTTCTTTATCGATACAGAAGCACCGAACAAATGCTGATGAGTTAATTTCAACATTTTCGCTACCTTGAGAGGAAATTTCAATGACTGTTGTTGTCTGTTAATGGTTATTTTGTGGAAAACTGTGTAGATCAGACACTGGTTCATATTATAATAATAACATGATGGATCGATTTATGGCTAATAGTCAAATATGTATATATATATTTATGGATATTTCAAATTGTGCATGCAATGTCTTTGAAAATGCAGTGGTAAAAAATAATTCTTTTTAGCTAGCAAATAGCGGTAAAACGGACAAACGATAAAATCAGATACAGAATTGGATTAGTCCTATGGTTCAAGTAATGACGTTGGTCATAGAAGATTCACTATGATTGATATGAGATAGTTCTTCTGGGTCCAGGAGTCCGTGATGGATAAGACCTCAAAAACGGGAGTGTAGCACTGCCATCCATCACATGTAAAATTCATCATAATCACAAAATGTGTCTGTGAATTGACTAAAACATAGTGTGGCTGCGAAAGTTTGTTATTTACTTGGGTCACAAGGTCACAGGTAAGAGTTTAACCTACCATAACAAATTAGACTAATATGTAGTACCAGAATCTCTGACAAACCAGATGACAGTTTTTCCCATCCGAGTGATCTTTCTCAAATCAGCCAGAGAAATTTACATACGAGTATGCACGAAAGACCTTTTTTTTTATTTCGCTTGCAGATTTTTAGTGATTTCTACAGGTTTTTTACTTGTGTGTGGTACAGATTTTGCCTCACAAGATTGACAGGTATAGGTAGTTAATATTCTTTCTTTGTTGACATTTGCAAAGAAAACATGCAGACAAATGATTAAACAAGGTTTAAACGCATGCCATTGATTACAAATGCACATTTATAGTTTCCCAGTTATTTCTATATTTAGTCATGCAGATAAATATTGAAAAAAATTACAATCCTTCCATTCTGTGATGTTCTCTGAGTGTCTAAATGATCTTTGTACCCCTCTCCTCCTTTCCTTCCACCTTTGATTGCTCACCACAAGAACATTTTTGACTAGGAATCATATCTGCATACTTGCCCACATTTTTCAGCATCTGACTATTGAAAGTAGTAATTCTTGTGAACCTTTCATATGTCTTTTGTTATGCCTAAGATCTCTATATGAAATAAGTAGAATTAGTTTATTTGTGCTTTTTTGTTAAAACAATTCTGAAGGCAGCAGATAAAATTTATGGACCTGGTTCACATCTTGTCTGCTGCCTTCTGATTTTTAAAATAACTCTTCAATGTCTCAATTACATTATATGTCATGGTTCATCTGACTTCAGCATAGTATTTCAAGCTGCCTTGACATACAAGATGGTTTAAGTGGAGATGTGCTCATCTTACACTAAGATATTGCCCCACTACAGACATTTCAACATGTTCACTGGATCAAACTCAAATAAAGTTATGCAATATCAATAAAAATTACCAATTTGGATGCTCGTATCATTGCATTTGCAAAGTATTCACCCAAACAGACCACAGCAGCAATAGCAATACCACCGACAAGAATGAAGAACACACCAGCCACATTCTCAATTTGCAATGATGATGTTTCATCTGTGGATGCTTTTGTTAGGTCTGGACAATTCCTACTGTCCCACCACCTGTGGAATGGTTAAACACAATACTGAAGTTACTTACTTGTACTATATTTTTGGTCAATGTAGCTAACATAATTTAAACACTTACAAAACATTAACTCCTTATCTCTAACAAGCCAATAAAATAGCAAAGTTAAGTAGACCCATTTTGCTAGTAAGCAGCTAAAACATCCATTTTGATAGTTACTTCTAAATACATTATTGCAGGGTAGAAATGAAGTACAGAGGTTTTATCTCAACCCTTACTGACATGAAATGTTATAGGATAATTAAAAAATAGCAGAGACAGAGGAAATCCCAAAGTAAGCTCGATTGACGGAGTGACTGACACCATAAGACTATCATAATTTAGTTAATCAAGCAACATTAATCAATCAAGTACCAATGGCTCACTAGACAAACCACACATGCAACAGAAAACGTTAGCTGATGACATGCCTTTATATTGAGGTTATCTTCTTATAGAAGCTTCATGGCACATCATTTATGCAATTATGCTTCTCATGCTTTTATTTTGTTGTTCCAATGTGTTTTATGTTTTGTTATTTGTATACCGGTATATGTATGTACTCTCTGTGGTTGGAGGTAGCCAGAGATGTACTGCACAGTACTGGAGAGAAGGAAACTGACAGCACTATTGTTTTCCTATGGCTGAGGCTTATCATAGAGGCACACTGACTCATAACGTGAAAATTATTTTGACTTGAACATTTGGTTGCATGCCTGGAGCAATAGAGAAGTTTGGCATAACTAGCAGTCAATTGGTGGTGTGGAATGGGCACAGTGAACCCTCTCTTGGCTGTAGTGGTTCGAAGTAGTGCATAAGTTGAAATCTACATTCCTGGTGGTGTGATAGTTATTCTCTGGCCCAGGGTTCATCGAAGTGCCACAGACTTCCCAGCAATATAGTGCTATTTAATGGCATTGGGTCAAAGGGCATGAGCCCATGGATCAGCAACAACCAACCATCAAGTAACATAACATAATACACCATTCTCTGGGAGCAAAAATAAAGCAACAAAAATATAGCATACTATTGTATTTGGAATACAACTCACTTTGTTTCTATTTCATGCAGACGACCACGATCACTGAGCTTGAGAATAGCCATTGATAGCTCCTCTCTGTAGGTTGCCCCAGGAGGTACTCCAATACCAAAACCTTTAGGGTCAAAAGCTGGACCTATCTCCATGACATCACAGTCAATGATAGTTTGATATTTGTTAACAGTTGTATCCCAGAAAAAGGCATAGTCTCCTTCCTGAACCTTTGAGAAATCAATGAAAACACTTGTATGTCATCAAGTGTATACATTTTTTCAAATCTTATCAACATCTACTCCAGTTTTGAATCAATACTACAAACTGACTTTTTTTTGGGCCATCAATATTTCAAAATGCTGAGCTATTGATCATGTTTGTAAGTTATTTACATATGTTTGCTGGTTCAAAACGTAACATCTTGTTTAAATTCAAGTGCTTTTTTTCAAAGGTCTCTGAGAATTATTGTTTGAGCTACAGAGTTACATGTTCTTAGAAATATTCTTGACAGGAAATGTGTTGCTTTATTGATAGGGGTTGTCGTAAATATGGGAAATCAAAGTACAATTAAGTTATCTTCTACACCATTTAAGCCTATTGAGTTTTGTGATAGACATCAATTTCTCTATATCGATAAATGAAGCATATCTGTATAAGACATTGTCATTCACAGACTGGAGGAATTTATAGACATCATTAATAATTCCTATTGCATCCCCAATACTATTGGTTGGTTAGCTTTCAAACAATAAACAAGTTTCAGTGAGTTGTCAAGCAGGGCATACTAAATCCACCACCGTCTACACTTCATATAATGTCTGTTTTATTTTGCCTGTTCTTCCATTTATTTTTCTCTTCTTAAGTACACAAAATCAATCTTTTATGTGCAAGTCAACCTTGAAAGTCCAGCACTGTGGCGATGAGGTACAGTACATGCCTGTGACAGCCAAGTTACCAGGTTCAAATCCTGCCGCATGCAACTGTGCATCCAGAATGTTCACAAAGCAATGACAAATTTATGAATGCATTTTTACTGCCTAGAAAATCACTACAGTCAAAAAATGCTGGGTTGATGGCTACGTCCTGCATAGGATATGCTACAATCATTCAACCGTGAAACATGACAGCATCTTAATTCCATATTAAGTAAGGAAGTATTCACATGGACTAGTCATCTTCCTGGTCATTCTTGACATGTTTATTAAGTGACTCGCAAGAACTATAAGTGACACTCATCTGCATAGCATTGCTGTTATATTTAAAGATCTTAATGAGGTATATAGTTTATGCACATGCAGATATGCAGAGGCATAGGCCTATATATATATATATCTAGCACGTTTCACTTGCTTTGCTCTCAAACAAATTAATTATCTGATTAACCATCTAACGCATTAATGCCAATTTTGCATACAATGTTATTTTTTATTAGACAAAATATATACTTTTTATTTGTGTATCATGTCCAGTTTTTATACACAAAAGATATTCTTTTCTATGTCGGCATACTAATTATTGTGTGGCGAGAAAATAAATCTTACCTCTTCAGACACAAATTCTGTGAGTTGATTAGGCACAGGTATGCCTATATCTACTATTCCAATAATGTGTCCACCATGTTTGGATATAATAGGGCCTACCCATTGAAGATGGTTTCTTAAATGATCTGTATGCGAGATACTCATGGCATTATTTATCATTGACATTTAGTCTAGTCTTGTCCTAGCTCTGTCATAAACCTTACTCGCAAACTCAGTTTTCCTACTAACTACACTCTTTATGTTGAAACACTTCTGATGAAGAATTTGAGCGAGACACTGCATATAACATTAAACATTGTCAGTTTTGCGTTATGAGTGCAATTAATGCAATTTCACACTTAAATCATGCCAATTGTATGATAAAATAATCATGTGTAAATGACGTCTTATAATTGGCTAAAACTTCTCATAATTGTATGTGAGAAGTGTATTGACAAGTCGAATTTTGATCTATATTACAAATAAACGAAAATTGAAACCAATGGCTGCATTTTAATGAAAAATTCAATTCATAGGTTCTATACCATTTAAAATTCACACAAAATATTTCAATTATATGTGTTATATATGTGCTGAGATATATGATTTTGAAGTTGTTAAAGCTAGTGAAACATGGTATAATTAATGAAGCATGTCCTATATAAAACATTGCTTTTCAACTGTTGAATTTTTTATCCCACCTACGCATATCAGTAACGTTGCCAGTGTTAGCTGAAACAACACTGCTTTAGCTGTGTTCGAACCTCAACCAAGGTCACACAAGCTATGAGATTGTCTCACAAACCTCTTCATCGTGAAAGTTAGCAGGTGCATACCTTAGTGACATTTGTATTTGTGATATTTTGGTACTATGCAGTCCAACCCCCATTGCACTAATTAGTGCCTACCTGTGTGATTATTTCCCTTGCCTATGTTTATAAGTTTATGTTTATCATTTATTAATTTAAATATAATTATATTTAGGGTTAGTTATGTAATACATAACTACCCTTAACCCCTAACCATAAAAAATGAATATTTCAATTAATTATTGATTGATATAATATCTAGATCAATATTAACTACATAGGCCCCATCGAGGCCAGAACCTTGAAGTGGTGATGGGGCTTAGTTCAGCCATCAGAGGCTGGAAACTAAGACTGGTCGGGCACTCCCACTCGAGCAGGACCATAGTCCGGCCCAAGTAAGCAGAGTGCTGAAGACGGAGGCAACCAGCCAAAAGGCGCACAGATAATCAGGTTGCCACGCATAAAACACAATGGAAACATGTCTGCATCTAATAAACGTTATGGTGCCTGCCCTGTGGCGGACGTTCAGGCAGGGACGGTGCCGGGCCCTATACCTCGAAAGGGCCCAACCTCAGTTACTGGAAGTCCTTCTCAATTGCCCCGAGGAGCCAGGAGGCAAGGGAATAGAGCTACTGGCCAAACAAACAAACGACCAATAAAAATAATGCACTGGAATGCTGAGGGTGTTAACAGTAAAAGAGATGGATACAGCAAAAAATTGGAACTTGAAAATGTCCTCAGTGAAGAACAAGTAAATATATGCTGTATCCAAGAAACACACCTCAGCAGCGACATAGCCTTCAAAATCAGAGGCTACCCGTGCTACCGATCTGACCGAAAAGACAGGCGAAAGGGTGGAATTCTGACACTAGTTAAAAACAATATCAGCGCATGTCAGCTGGAAGTATACATGGACGGGGCAGAATACCAGATGCTCCACCTAAAAACAGACAGTGCAGAATTCCATCTCCTGAACTACTACTGCCCAAATGATAAACCATTGGCACTAGACACAATTCCAGACAAAGAAAGGCTTATGGTGTGTGGTGACTTCAACAGCCACTCTCAGAGCTGGGGCTACGATCATATCGACAAGAGAGGTGAGGAACTTGAGAGCTGGCAGGATGAAAATAATCTCATTCTTATTAACCAGCCAGCAGACTCACCAACCTTCTACTCGAGAGCATGGCACACCACCTCTACACCAGACCTGGCATTCTACTCACCAGGCCTGGAATGGAACATCACACGTGTCGTTGGAAAGCAGCTTGGGGGTAGTGACCACAGACCAGTATTTCTGGAAATTCACAATGAATATACCAAGGACAGCAGCACGCTCACTAGGTGGAACTATAAGAGGGCAGACTGGAAAATGTACCAGCATTTAACCAGTGTTCTAGCTAAGGACATGAACTTGGACAAAGACATCAATAGAGCAGTGAGTGAATTTAATAGATGTATACTACATGCTGCTAGTAAAACTATACCCAGGGGGGCACGCAAAAACTACAAACCCTACTGGAATGATGAACTGGAAAAGCTGCAAAATGAGATGGAAACATCTAGAAAGCAGGCCGAGAACAGACCTAGCCAAGAACATCACAACAAATATCAGCAAACAAAGGCTAAATTTCAAAGAGCCAAGTTACAAGCCAGACGGAGCAGCTGGAAAGAAAAAACAGAGTCGCTGAACCTAGAAAGAGATACTAGGAAATTATGGAAACTTGTAAAACAACTAAATGATGAAGGTACAGGGAGAAATACCAAGATCACACTTTATAAAGATAGAAACATTTTAACAGGTAAACATGCAGCTGATTACTTTGCAGATTCCTTTGCAGAAGACAATAACGTCAAAGTCAGCCCAGACAAACAACAGGAGGTTCGAGAGAACCAGCAAAACATTGGACAAGGTGAACCTATACCTGAAGTCATGGAGGCACCAATCACAATGAGAGAACTGGAGCATGCAATATCCAAATTGAAAATGAAAAAGTCCCCTGGAGCTGATGGAGTGTCCAATGAAATGATTAGAAACCTGGGAAGTGCAGCAAGAGCAAAGCTACTGCAGATCTTTAACACAAGCTGGTCCACAGGTAATGTACCACAGGCGTGGAGAGAAGCAATAATGATACCACTCCTCAAATCAGGAAAAGATGGCAACACAGTCTCCAACTACAGGCCCATCAGCCTCACAAGCTGTCTATGTAAAACAATGGAACGCATTATCAATCTTAGGATGCAGTGGTACCTTGAAAGTGAAAACCTTCTGGTATCACAGCAAGCAGGTTTCAGACAGTGCTACTCTACTGAAGATCAGGCAACCTACCTCTCCCAAGAGATTGAGGATGCCTTCCAAGAAAAGAAACTGGTACTAGCAGCATGGATAGACCTCAGGAAAGCATTTGATAAGGTCTGGAAAGAAGGGCTCCTAAAGAAATTGCGAAATTGCAGGGTTAGCTCAAGAATGTACAAATGGATAAAAGCATACCTGCATAATAGAAGAGCCAGGGTACAATTAGATGGTCGCAAGAGCAAGAAAGTTCTACTGCGTCATGGAGTCCCCCAGGGAGGAGTCCTGTCACCCACACTTTTCTTGGTTTACATCAATGACCTAGTTGCTGAACTACCTCACGGGATCAAAGTGGCAATGTATGCTGACGACCTGGTGATCTGGTGCACGGAAGAACATGCAACAGTGGCCACTAAACAAATACAAAGAGCTATTGATGCCCTAACCTTATGGGCTAATAGATGGTGCGTCAGCATTAACACAGATAAGTGCAGCACTACACTCTTTACCCTCTCACCAAAACAAAAAGCTGGTCATATCAAGATAGATGGAGAGCTCTTGAAAGAAGACAAACAACCCACATACCTCGGAGTTACTTTTGATGATAAGCTGACATGGAAGCAGCACATAAACAAAGCAACAACAAAAGCCAGGAGGAAGCTAGCTATCCTGAGAAAACTAAGTGGAACCACATGGGGAGCCAGTGGAAATATACTCAGTAAAGTTTACCAGCAAGGCATAAGACCACACCTGGAATACGGTTCAGCTGCGTGGTGTCCTGCATCAAACACCACATTACAAGATCTAGATAAAGTGCAAAACCAGGCACTTAGAATAATGTTGGGAGCAATGAAATCAACACCCATAGCAGAGATGCAGAAAATGGGAAGAATGCAAACACTTGGCGAACGCAGAGACACAAAAGTACTAATTCAAGCAGAAAAGTTTCAGTGTATGCCAAGTCATCCAATGAAGGAAAGATTCCAAAATCTAGCAATGGGACGACTGAAAAGGAGCAGCTTTATCCATCAAGCTAAACGACTCCGTAGACAACTTACAGACCTACCTGAAGTTGGCAGCCCCTTAAGGTCTGTACCAGAGCAAACCCCGTGGAGTGAAAGCCATGGAATGCCAATATACATTCAGACCCATGTGAAAGGAATACTAAGCGAGGACGAACAGAACAGTGTGCAGCGAATGACAATCACCCTCAGTTTCCTGGATGAGGAATATCCACAAGATATATGGGTCAGAGTGTACACAGATGGGTCAGCACAGAATGCTGTGAGGAATGGAGGTGCAGGTGTATATATAGAATATCCACACAAGCCTAGAGATACAATCAGAACACCGACAGGAAAATTCTGCAATAATTATGATGCAGAAATCCAGGCAATTAGTGTGGCAGCTAAAAAACTGCTGAACTCCAACTCTGACCTACAGCCTGTGGTATTCCTGACAGATGCAAGGTCAGTGCTTCAAGCTCTCCAGTCTGGAAAACTAACAGACTTAAAAAAACTACTTAGCGAATTGTCTTACCAGTATAGGGTAACCATGCAGTGGATACCCTCTCACTGTGGAATACCAGGAAATGAAAAAGCAGACCAACTGGCTAAGGAAGGTGCTGCCGAAGACCAACCAGATATACCAATCACCTACCATCAGAAAAAACAGATGATAAAGTCAATAAGAAAGCCACAAACACCAACACAAGATGACTATCACAATATGAACAGATCAGAACAAGTTATAATTCTACGTCTCAGAACAGGACACAACCGACTCCGCAGTCACATGTATACAAAGTTCAAAATTGGCAACACGGCCATGTGTACATGTGGACAGGCAGCACAGAGTGCCAAACATATACTTCAAGAGTGTTCTGAGCATGAAACGCTGAGGCAGACATATTGGCCAGAGGAAACAACACTGGAATCAAAACTCTATGGGACACTGTATGAACTACAAAAGACAGTGAGTTTTATTAAGAAGACAGAATTACAGATATAGACATGTTTCAAGTGAACGAAAGAAGAAGAAGAAGAAGAACTACATAGGCAGGCGCTAATGGGAAACAAGAACGAAAACAGGGTTAGACTGTAATCCTAGTACCAATATTTTTTTGCCAGACTGTGTTATAGACTATGTCATTTCTTTTTTTTTATCCATCAGATGATAAGTAAAGGTAAAGTTGAGATAATGAATCAGTGTTACAGCAATTCATTTGACACATAGGGGCCTATGTCAAACAAGTGTTCAAACTGTATATCCAGTGTTTGACATGAAGTTTGACTAATGCCATCTTTAGCACATAGGCCTACTCCATATAAATTGTGCAATTCCTTGACTATCTTAGGATTGAGATTTCATACCCTTTACTTGGTGGATGGATCAGAAACATGTTATTTTAGAACCATGAGTGATCACACTATTTTTAGTGAAAATTGAACTACATTTCCTGGTCAGTGGGTGAGTAACCACTATATTACTATGGCACCCATTCATTAGATGTAAAAATTACTAATTTTTAACAATATTTAACATACTCAATATTTATACCTATTCAAGAACTGCACAGAATAGCTTTGAACAGACAGAATTGGAGAGATCTGACCTCTGCCCTATGCACTAACTTCAGCGCAAAGGAAAATGAATGAATGAATGAATGATGAATTTAACATACTAATATAGGCTACATAAATTACTTATAGACCTAACCATTAAAGTGAAAATTGAGATAGGAGGCCTATATGATTTAGGTAACTTTTGTGAAGAAAAAACATAGAGCTAGACTTATAGTAAAATATTAGGCCTATATGAATTTCCTAACAATATAAAACTGTGGATGAAAATAACATTATTTAGAAGAAAAAAATTATGTGCATAGGTCTATAGATAAAGGTTGCTAAAAATGGTTCAACACTTGTTCAATAAGCTTTAATGAAAGCACGATGATTGAGGTAGTCAGAGTTGATTAATAGTGACATTTCTCACTTTTTTATAGCCTTCTGTAGTATTATCAACCATTGAATCTGGATCAATCTCAGACATTTGTGACCACATTTTAGCAAAATGTTCTATGTTGGAGTTTTTGAAGAAAGACATAATGCCACTGTCTTTGACAGTTCCATACTTGATCTTTGTCTGTTGAGCTAGATCTGTCACAGACTGAAAAATAAATCATACACAGCTATGATGAGTATTCAGCAGAGCTGCTTGATTCTGTAAAGATCTTTATAAACAGAATTTGATAAGAGACTTCACTTTATCATATTTTATGCAGAAAACATGAATTATATTTTATTAACAGTATTTTGATTTATAATACGTAATTCTTTTTGCTACGTAGGCCCTACTGTCTTTTAATCGATCCTATGATGCCATTACAAATTATGGACCATCATTAAAGCGGTGATGGCGTTTGTTTTATTTTATTATTTTCTGTAATTATTTCAACATTAGGATTTTTCCAATCGAAAGTGTAATATGTCCACATTACTTCTGGCATGATTTTTATGTGTTATAATGTCTATTTTGTATGTTTTTGATAAGTTTTGAACATGTGGGTATGTGACAACATTTTTACCTTACATTTTCTATATATATTTTTGAGCTCACTTAGGCTATGTTTTGTGAAAATATAACTATTTTATTTACCTTGGTCGCATTAATTATTGCAATCCAACCTGGCAACATATCTAAGCAGATTTACGCCAATTTGTAAGAAAAATCTGACAAAAATGTTTATCAAAGTTTTAGATCTATTTTTAAATCTCAAGTACTGGTCGAATTATTTGGTAATAACAAACATAATTGAAGCACTATGCATATATACTATACATTTTTGTGTTCGTAATTGGATTATCTACAAAACATATACAGTTTGAGTGAAAGTTATTGGTTCGGATGTTTTTTAAGTTCACATTTCATGTCCAATTAAGTGCAGCACACAAGAATCATATAAATATCTCATGACCTATATAAATATCTCACGATCAACTTCAGTTAAACAAATAGTGTCTATATTTATAGACCCTAGTCAAAGTCAACCCCTTATTACATGGATACTGTTCATATAAGTGTCTTAAAAATTAAGCTGGAAAAGACCATGAGCATTTGTGTTAGAACACCATCTTACCTTAGAAAGTCACATGCAATGTGGACTGAAGTGTGATAACAGGCTGTGGAACAGTTGGTATTAATTGGGACAGTTGCAATGGTTCAGAAAGATCACACAGCTCACCATGGCATATTGTTACAGTGAATGTAGTTTGATAGGGGAAAAGTTGAAGGATACAAGAAAATAAGTACATGACGTAACATGGCCATAGTGAATATACCACAGGATCAGAATCCATGAAAACATTCTGCAAATTGTATGCACTCATGACTAGTGGAGATTGTGTAAATGGAACACTTTGTCTGCCTCCACCAGCCCAATGCATACCATTTATATATTCCTTGAAAAACTAATTCCAGCATGAGTAGGTGATCTAAGTCCTATAGCTTCTTTAAGACACTCAGAACAACCAATCCAGATATCATTCTAGTTCAAACCTATTATAAATGGCACAGCATGTGCTAGTTCAATGCATCAATCAATAAGTGACATGGCCAGTGGCATGGATAATCATGTTTCTCCACAACTCTCTGTCTCTTGTGTTGTAAATAAGCTCAGTTGATGACACTCTCTAATACAGTGACAACCCATCCAGCAATTTCTATCTTTGTCTTCCTCTGTCTCTTCTCCCCTTAATCTTTCCAGTGCTGACTAAATGTTCCAGTTTACTCTTCTCATCACATGTCCTAAAAATCTTGACTGTTTATAATTTTTGCTATAATTTATCTTTTTACTCAGTAGCCTATCTATATTAGTTTTCTTGGCTGTCCATGGAATTTAAATAATTCTTCTCAAAAACTGCAGCATCTCAGTAGCCTCCAGCTCTGCTTGAGTTCACATGCACAAATCACACATAAACAGAAGTTAATGTGCTATTGACAATATACAACCACAATATCTATTATGTGAACAAATTATATATACAACATAGATCTAAAATCTAAAATTCACACTTTAAAGTATCATTTTCTTGTGAAAATATTGCAAGATATAGAGCAAAATAATTTTTGCTGCTATCCACTTCCATGTTGAACCAAGTTCAATACATAGGACTACATTAAAGGAGACATGAACTTCTACCAGTCCATCTGTTCAAAATACTTTATCTGGATGACCATGACAACTTGGAAAGCCTACAGATCTTACAAACTGGCATGGGCTGCCCAAGAGTGATAAGTCACCTCTCTGGTTAGGAAAAGAATTTAACCATTCGTCGTCTTTTGATGTTTTAGGTGTATCTTGATAAAGACCTTTTGGTTGAAATATTGAATATGATTTGTGTATTGTAAATTGTATGTTTTCTTGTGTGCACATCATTCCCCACTTGTTTTAGTTATAGTCTGTCATGTCTGATTGAAGCAATTGTATAAACCTGTGTTTTACGTAAGTACAATTGTGGTTAGGGAAAGAAGAGTGTTTATAGACAACTCAATTAGAGACAAGTATTAACAATTAATTTACTGTTGTTTCTGTCCTCCACCTCCATCTTCTATATGAAGCAGGTGGAAGCCACAATGATTTTGATGGAGGTATCTGCCAAACATAGCATACACTGATTGTGATTATAATTATCTTAGAATCATAAAAATACTAAACATGAAAAAAGTAGTAAACATACAATGACTTGAACAAACACCTGTAGGCCTATATATGTTACCAATAATTGGACTAGATATATAGTAATTGCTTGCAGAAGAATTTTAAACTGTGAATAACAGTGATGTTTTTTGTATGTATCACCATTGCAATTCTTTGGTTAATTTCTATGCGAGCTACAATCTTTTCCCAAACAGAGAGATCACTAACGTAGTACATAAACACTGTAACATCCAACATCAGGAAATGGATGCCCGAACACATCTTGGAAAGGACAGTCGCTAACTCTTAGTGTGGTATTGGTCACCAAAAAATACAAGCCAAACACCATATTTCTCATATCCTCAGTAGTATGGAAATAGACTATAGGTTCTAATTAGACATCAATTTTAAAATACTATGTAATGAGGAAATTTATATAAAGAATTCTCTCAAATATACATTGTTAATTAATGTTTTATTACTTAATATCCAATTTACTTTCATATACCTTTATTGGTGTATTGATCTTTTTAACTGTAAGAAAAGCTGCAAGATTGGCTGTGTATGATGAGATGAGAATAAGTGCAAAGAACCACCAGGCACTTGTCAAAATACGCCCAGGAATAGTTGAAGGGGTAGAGTCAGTATTACCTGAATGGCAGAAATAAAGAAGTGCATCATGGTATGATTGTGACACATGAAATCATACTTTCTATGCAGTTCTTGCAATATGGTGATTATTGATGAGCAGTGTTAATTAAAATAAATGATAGTATTTGTTCACATTTACTGCTTTTGTAATAACCAACATAGAGTATTCAACAAAACGAAAACGGGGATCTCAGTAACACAAATAGAAAGTGATATTAACAAGGATAAAACCTATCTTTATATTTTAATATTAATAAACATCTAATAGATAAAGTAAATGGTACTAAATATAAATGATATAAACAATGATATTATGATGATGTGGGCAAGGGGCGTTTATCAAGAAATGACGTTAGTGAAAAGGAACTGATTACACAGATCTGTTTATTAATTTCTCTGCACTTTAACTAAAAAGTATATCCCAAAAATAATAATTCTAGCATTATCTAAGCAATTTCTATGTACCTATGTTCCTTCAGTACCAAAAAAGAGCAATATACCATGTTCGTCAGTTTGACTTATGTGATTTGACCTATTTCTTTGTATAGATCTTGAATATGTTTAGACCCATAGTCATACACTCTTTGATTGTTGTTCTACAAATAGTTTTTATTTCTTTCTTTTGTTATTTGGTGCTCATATTAATGATAGTATTGACAGTCTATTTTCATTCACTCTAAATAGGATGTGATGTCTGATATAACTTTAAGTCCTCCATTTTTGTACATAACAATTTCATTAGTAAGCCGATATATTTAAATGATTATTAAGTCATCATAATGTCTTTTAATATATTTTGTTAGACATATCTGATGTATATCTTAGTGTTACCTTCAAACATGTTAGCTGTGTATCCTATTCAGGACATTCCACTTCTCCCATAAATTGTTTTTATTGTAGTGTGAACTACATTCTTCTAATCTGCAGGAGTTTGAGAAGGAACACATAAGAAGAAAAAGTACTCAGTTTTTACTGAGATTAGAGAAACAATGTTATTCCGAACTGTATTTACCTTCTCCAAATGCAAGTCTGTAATCTATTTGTGCAGCTGGGTTGACTGGATGATTCTGAGACTTTAACAAAGACTCTTCCTATGATAAGTAAATGTGCTAACATTTTAGCTGATCCCACTCTCCCAAATACGAGATAGATAAAAGGTAATCCTTTGTTATAATGTGTTATTGAATTCTAGATAACATTATTAAATACATAGGCCCTACATAGACAAAAGAAATTCTTATATTAAAACTATTAATATTTCAATTTTCCTCAATGTATTAGGCCTATAATGATAAAATACAGAAGTGAATATGTCACATATGCCTACACAAAATAGTCACAATGATCAAGAAGTTACACATTTCAAACCAACTCTGAATCAGTGTTATTAAGAGTTATCTTCTCTTACCTTGTAGCAATGAGCCAAAAATAAACCAGAAAGATTCTCTCACAGTAATCTGAACAGTGTCAGATTGAATACATTTGTTTCTGCTCATTCTCTCCAAAGCATAGAGAACAATGCTGACTAGCAGAAATGAAATCAGTGTGCATATCCAAACGATGGGTGAAAGAGGATTGAGAAATTCAAAGTATGATGTCTCTCTCCTTGGTATCCTCATTAGCACAGAGATGTACCGAGTCTTGAAAGGTTTTGTGAAGTCGACTGCCTCTTCTCTTTGAGCATTTATGGATAAAGGAGCAACAGACATTGTTGCATTCTGAAAACAAAAATAAACAAAAAATACAATGAAATTATATAGGAATTTTAACATCGAGCATTAATTACAAAATTACTTCAGATTAGCAGGAGGTAGTTTGGAAAAAAAGGCACATCATAAATTCAATATTCATACAGAAAAATCCTGCAATAGCATATCCTTTTATAACAAACTGCTTTATATAATAACACTTTTCAAAATTATATTTATTGTTTGTGTTGTATATAGCACATTTTTATAATTACATTACATACATATTGCGTTTGTTCTAACCACATTGTTAAAATAGAATTTTACTGTACCAACATTGTGTTATCAATATCCAATGTAGACACTAATTAAAGAACAGGAGAGAAAAGTTACTACATGTGAAATGAGATGTTTAAGAAAAGCAACACATAAATAAAGAAGATACAAGTGAGGAATTAAGAGATTACAAGAATGTTGGAACATATTGTCTGTGTCATATATAAGTCTGTGGTCAAATATATTGAAAAACATCAACTGACATCGTTTGAGCACTTAATTATAAAGAACCCATATTAACATATTAGCTAGCAGCAAGAGCATAAAACATGATAATTGAAGAAGCAAGAAGTAGAGGAAGACCAAGAAGAAGGTGGACTGATGGAGTTACCAATGTTCTGAGATATAATAATTTTATTGCATGTCAAGTGAATAAATGTGCCATAGCCCAAAAACTACATCATCATTCAACCTTGCAACATCTGACAGCAAAATCAGAGGAAATACAATAAATATATAGATAGTCTGGAATTGGATAGTGTTTTAACAGTTTATAGCTTAGCTGCAACATCTACTCTCTTCTGCCCGACACAACTGATTTCAACCTGGCCTTTGAGATGCTTTAACTCTCTAGTGAACCCCTAAAGCCAAAAACTCCTTAGTTTCCTCTTTTGACATGTGTGGTAAGTCACTGTGTTTCTATTATTTTTAATTTGTGGGCTACATCAACACGAGAATGAGATTACCATGACTATATACTTTTGAAAATAGTAAATATGACTGAAAAAAATACTTTTCAGAAGTGATGTTCCGAAATTCTAGTTGTCCACATATGTGCAGCACCAATTTCAGCAAATTTATTGTTTTAGTAATATGAAATTTACACACAGTAGCTCTGAAAATTATTTTTTGAATCTTTTGGATATCCACAAAAGTTTTGTTTCTTATTTAATCTGAGTGTACTAAGAAATAGATTGCACTGGGGATTGATCTCCCACAATAGTGATTCAATTCATTGATTAAAATATATCGTGCACATGATCAATTATACCATATCTCACATACATTATATCCATTGTGCATTCTCTGACAGGGCTTAAAGTGTATCTTGGCATGCATCTCTGTTCTGAGCTATCTTCTTAAATTTTTTTTCTTTTTAACTTTTAAATCTGTGTGGGGCTGTTTTTTTTTGGGGGGGGGGTGGGTGTATTAAAAATATGGAAGTAGGGAATTAGAAATATGGAATTCCATATTTCATATTTTTTTTTAAACCAAGTCTTTCCATAAAAATTCAATTGACCCATATCTATTGTCTATCCCCAGGTGGTTTGTGATCCACTCTTGTCGTTAAGACAATCAATACAAGGTAACTGCGTGAAACGTAACAACAATTAGACTTAAGTAAAACACAGGTTTATATATCGTCTCAATGGGACAACATAGACTATATCTAAAACTAGTGGGTAATGATGGGCAATGATGAGCACACAAGAAATCATAAAAATTACAATACACAAATCATATTCAACGTTTCAACCAAAAGGTCTTTATCAAGACACAAACAAAACATTAAAAGACTACGAATAGAAAAATTATCACAACGATGGAGGACAGCATTATTGCACATACATACCCCAGAGAGTAGTTCTCCAATCATCCCGTTCCACTCTCCATTTGGCATCTTGCTCCCAAATTTGCCATCATTAACTAGATAAATTTGATAATCAAATTCCAACATTCTAGCCACTTCATCAATTAGGTCAACAGCAAAACCTTCAAATCTGTCATTGCCTCTCCTTAACACGTGGTCACGTTTTTTCATAGTGAATGGACGTTCCTAGGAGTTAAAATGTGTTATTATTTGAACTAGTACAAGCAGTTACAAGCAAAATATGATCAACAAGAGCTATACAAGTACTTAAGATTAACATAATATTTATTAAACAATAGGCCTATCTCTATTAGAAAAAAAAAAGAAAAATAAACTGGCAAACTTGCT
The DNA here is from genome assembly GCA_034231615.1 of Meghimatium bilineatum. Taxonomy (NCBI): domain Eukaryota; kingdom Metazoa; phylum Mollusca; class Gastropoda; order Stylommatophora; family Philomycidae; genus Meghimatium; species Meghimatium bilineatum. The sequence continues at coordinate 38,379,951 of CM067312.1, forward strand.
AGATTAGATACTTGATACACAATAGATACACAATAAATATACAATAGATGTAGTAAAGCATACCAAGACGTAGGACAAATGACATCAATCTTCAGAATTAAAAATGTAGATTTAAACACCAAAATAACACTATTCAAAACAATTAATATACCAACAATGTGTTACCAATGCCAAACATGCACAACGACAGCACAAGATAAATGTAAACTTGTGACAGCTGAAATGGCATGCTTACGCAGAATCCTAGGAATATCGCTAAGAGACAGAGTGAGAAATGAAGACATTAGACAAAGAACTGGTACCACTCCAATCTTGGAATAGGCCTATATTAAGAGACAACAGATAAAATGGTTTCCACACATCAGCAGACTACCACCAGCAAGCTATGCTACACAGATACAGTGAAGGCAGACCTAGAGGTCGACCACAAAAATGATGGAACACTGAAATAAAAGAGGTGATAAACTCCACAATATACTCAGCACACACGAGGGCCCTCTCCAGAAAACTCTTCTACCCATGATGCTGAAAGGCAACAAAGAGTTTAGCGAATAGATAGATACTTGATCTTACATTTAATACCTAATAGGCCTAGCTATCATTGAGGAAAGTTTAAATAACCTCTTTTTCCAATATCGTATGAATGGTGGTCTGAACTCAAGACTTTCAGGGTTAAAGGCTATTGCAACATCTTAATACCAAGGTAATCCTCAGAATATATCTTCTTAGAGAAGCAAAGATAGTCAGCATTGGATACAGACTAGTGAAATCAGTAAAGAAATATTAAATAAACACAAGTTTACCAGAAACTGCCTGACAAGCATAACCTAATACACCTGCTAAGTAGTGATTATGCCATTTCAACCTTCTAATAGCTTGAGCCCAGGTACCATACTTCCTGGTGGCTGGGTGAATCATGGGAGTAATTTTTATTTCAAGCCATGAATAATGAGTAGATTCTAAACTGAGGTCAGCTGGTCAGCGGGCAAATTACTTAAAATTACCTACCACAGCTACCAAAAGTGATAACCTATTGGCAGATGTGAAACAGAAGTTAAAAGGAGAATAGGAATGGTAAAGTACCTTCAGTGATATGATGAAAATATTAACATCTAAACAAATTACAAACAAGTTAAAAATGAGAATTATAAAATGCTACATCTATTCTATATTAATATATGGATCAGAAACATGGACACTAAATAAACAATTCGAAGACAGAATTTATGCCTTTGTGATTTGGGTATATAGGAGAATAGGGAGAACATCATGGAAAGAGAAGAAAACAAATAGGCCACAGAGGTGCTAAAAACACTTAATATGAAGAAAGAATTACTAGGAGAAATAAAGAACAGGCAAATAAAATATTTTGGACACATTAAAAGACCTTATTGAAGACATTATTTGAGGGTAAAGTCAAAAGGAAGCGAGCAAGAGGTAGACACTGATACAAGTGGGATATAACATCACAAGATGGACAGGTTACAGTCTAGCAGAGTGCACCACCAAAATAAGAGACAGGGGATGTTGGAGATCTGATGCAGCCAACCTTCATTGCGGAGATGGCACTTGATGATGATGATTGGAAGTTATCTGATTGACTTTCCTTAAACTGTTATCCATTTTTCCAAAGTTTATAACATTCCAAATATAACAACCAACTGTTTCTAAGACATACATGATTTATATTATCATAAACATACTTCTATCATCACAACCTGTGCTGTTCTACCCCTCAGTGGAAATGGTGTCGAACGATTTAAAGACAGTTTCTCATCGTAGAATTTCAGTCGCCTCTCATGTATGTATGGTCTATTGAACCAGTGACCTCTCTGAAGAACAGAATATTGCATTATTATTGAAAATACATATAAAACAAGTGAAAAGACTTAGGCCCCTATTGTTAAAGATTGGAAATACAAAAAAAAACAAATAAAACAAACTTGGAAATATTGATGCTTGTTCTTGAATAGAACCTTATTTTAGTTTCTTCCTCTAAAGCAGGGTGTCTCAAAGTAGGCAAAAGTGCCCCCTGGGGTGATAATTTAGGGGACAGGTTGATGCAGGGTTAAGGGGGAGAGTAGGGCATGTAGGGTCAGGGGGCGATTTAAGGTCGGTGTGGGAGTGATGGTGCTTTAGAAAACATAGAACCAATTAAATGGCACAAATAAATAGTACTTTTTATGTACAATAAGACCAGAGGTGCAATTCTGGTGATATTAATAGAGCTCTATCTAAAACTTGGTCACAACTAGGATTAATAGAACCAGTGACAATTACTTCTGTTGGAAACAGGAAGTTTTCTTTCTAATAAAATACAGAAAAAAAATATAAAACACTTCAGTAACAGCAAGTCTTACAAATAAATAAAACTGGTTAATTCACGTTGCAAATTAAATAGAGCGCCAAAAGGCTAAAGAGTTCTTGATTTCAATATATGTTTTTACCAATTTTCGTGGGAAAAAATGTCTTAATATTTGAGAATTTTGAAAAAAATTTACCGTTATCTGCAATCCTACTGGGATTTCCTACTGGTGTTTTCACACATCATACTGCTGTTTGCATAATTTCTATCCTCGAACATGACAGAAGACACTGCCAAAATAATGTGTCAGTACTGTAGTGAATATCTTAAGCATGACTTCATTACTTCTCCTTATAATAGGGGCAGACAGTCAAGGTTTCTAGGGAAAGTTCTGAGAAGAACACAGATTGAACACTTAATAACCACTGGAGAGATCAAGGGGAGAAGGATGTGGATGACAAAGAGATAAGTTGCTAGATGGACTGGTATTATGGCACGGAACAAGTTCATCAATCGAGTTTATTGACAACACAAGAGACAGAGAGTCATGGAGAAACATGATCGCCTACGCCATTCGCCATGGCACTTGATTGATTGATAATAACGTGAAGCATATTCCTCTCAGTAATAGCATAGTTTATAGGCATATTGATGAGATTGCAAATGATGTGGAACCAAATCTTTTTTTCAAATTGAAAAATACAGAATTTAGTTTGCAAATGAATGAGGTAAAGGCTGACCAAGATGTCGCTTGACAAGAGATATTTAGGAATACATGCACATGTCACTAGAGTAGGCGAGACAACTTGCCAGATGCCACAGGGATTTCAAGAGATTCATAAGGCAGACCACGTTCTGGAAAGAATATGTCATATGACAATGAATGAGTCTAACACCCCCCCCCCCCCCCCGTCCCCAGAAATACATATTTGTTTCTCACATACATCCATTTTGTTAAAAGTTGTAAAATTAATCAAGAAATGCTTTTTAAAAGAGCAATAGAAACAGATACTAGGGAAGGGGATCAGTATTTTTCAAAGTTCAAGAATTATTTAGTCTTAATGAGATACCTATGACAAATATAGGCCTACTTGCTTGTGTAATGAATGGAACACTGTCAATGAGTGGTCACAATAGAGGCTTTATTGCATATCAAAAACAGGCTGAGCCCTATTTTATGATAATTCACAGAGTTGTTCATCAACATCCTATTGAGGCAAAGAATATCAGCGGGCATCTGCATGACTCTCAATATAGTTATTTCTGCCATTAATAAAATCAAAGCCGATTCACTAAACTCATGCCTTTTCTGTCAGCTGTGTCTTGATATTGATGAGACTATTGTAAGACACTTGAGACATGCAGAAGTAAGATGGCTTCCAAAATGTGATTTTCTGCTGCATCTTTTCTCTATGAAAGTACTGTTGAGTTCTTGAAATGCAGCCATGCATGATGTTAGTTAAAGGTTGAATGTTGGTTGACCTAGCTGACATTTTCTCAATATTCAATGAGTTCAACTTGCAGCTGCATGATCTTGAAGGTAATCTGATTGAGGTACAGTCATTACAGCATTTATTTCCAAGATTCCACCATTTTCTTAGAATATTGGATGTAAAGAATTATACCAATTTTCTAGTTTCCGCAAATATGAAGAATTTCTGTCTGATGAAAATCTCCAAATCTTCATTCAACGCTTGTCCAATGTGGAGCAAGATATGAAGAAGTGCTTCCATGATTTGATTGAATTACGATTGAAAGATTGGATCATAGATCTGTTTCAAGATGTGGATGCAGTGGAAGTAAGTTGTGAGGAGGAACTTCTCACTTTGAAAAAATCACTGTGAAATGAAGGCCATCTTCAGAAGAGTTTCTCATCAAGAAATGTGGTTGCAGTCACACATTAAAATAAAACTCCCAACATTGTGGGAGAAAAAAATATTCTTCATCACTTTATGCTTTAGCCACATTGTACCAATGGAGAGGGCTTCAGTGTTGTATCATAGCTTCTTACAAAGACAAGAAATTGGATATTGTTGAAAGACGTGATCTACATCTTCGTCTTACCAACATGAATCCAAATATCAAGGAACACATCCATCTCCTAGCATCAGTTGTATCCTACCCATTAAGCCACATGTTTAATTAACATTTTACATTCCTTGATTTTAGTTTTATATCTGCACTTTTTTCCAGAGTTTACACCATTAGTGTAAATGTGTAGAATAGAGAGTAGGAAATAGGAAAAAGATATGCGATTGTGGTGGACTGTGGGTTAGAGGGGTGTTGCTTTATAAAATCTATACAAGGGGACAGTGGCTGGAACAAATTTCAGAAAACTCCTATGCATAATTTTTTTCTGATTTTCCTTATATCTGTTAACTGTCACAAGAAAGCACCCATGTCTAGTCTGTATTTTTGTGCAAATAAATAAAATGGAATTGCTAATACACTACTCAATAAATAAATAAAATGGAATTGCTAATACACTACTCAATAAATAAATAAAATGGAATTGCTAATACACTACTCAATTATCCTACATATATATCCATATCAATCTACAGGAGTAAAGTTCCTAGAAATTCAAAATGAATACATTGAACAATGGTGCCACAAATAATAACAAGAAAGGTTGATTCTGGAGGTTTGAGTAATATACTACTTAACACTAACTCAGCATTACTATATGGTAATATAGCACTACCATAGTGCTACTTAACTCAGCATTACTATATGGTAATATAGCACTACCATAGTGCTACTTAACTCAGAATTACTATATGGTAATATAGCACTACCATAGTGCTACTTAACTCAGCATTACTATATGGTAATATACTACTTAACTCAGCATTACTATATGGTAATAGAGGCCCTACTACTTAACTCAACTATCACATGTTCATGTGAGGATGCAGCTAATATTAATCTTCATTCATAACCATGATACAATGTATAACGTTCTGAAGCCCATTCTGTTAACCAGCAGGAGTTTAAAAATGAAGACATAATAAACATCATTAATTTTGGTTGCTTCCAGAGGAGGGGGTTCAGAACCAAACCCCGCCCCCCCCCCTTTGTGTTAGGTAAACAGAATATATAGAACAAGCATTTTTTCTAAATATTCATGATTCAAAATTCATGAAACCACCCAACATCCAACCCGCCTTCCTCTACATTTACAACATGCATGTTGGTTGGCTAGACATAACATTGGTCGCCTAATAAAAACAAGCTCATCAAATAAGCCAAAGAACTGCATTTTTTAAATGGAAATTAGCCTACTTTAATTAAGTATCCAGCTCTGTGGCAGCATGGTACAGTGCACGTCTGTAACGGAAATCACCCAGCTGACTCGAATCTCGCTGCAGGCAATTGTGCATCCGGATCATTCAGAAAGCAATGGCAAACTACTAAATGTATTTATATTACCTATACAAGTAAACTGAAGAAGGAAGCAAGAGGAGAAATTACAAATTCTTGAGACTAATGGGAATTGTTTCTGGTCCATTCTAACGTTTAATTCCCGTTAGTCTCAAGAATTTATATTGCCTTGAAAATCACTATAGCCAAAAAATTATGGGTTGATGGCTATGTCCTGAAATAGGATATTTTGCCAATTCTTTTAATGAATTTGTATCTGCAGCAATGAGGTTTATATTTATCATGCTTTTTTCGTGAATAATATTACTTTTATTAATTCCATCCACAAAATATTTTTATTGACATAAAATACATTCTTCTAACAGAGATAGGTGAGATATGAAGAAATGTTGAATGCTTACCAAATAGGTGTCACTGCCAGTAAAAGAAGTGATTGTTAAAGAAAAATTGTCACGCCTACCATAGCTATTAAACTGCAAAACTCCAGTCATACCCGTCTCAACGTTCTATAGAAGAAACAGAATGAAAATTAAACATCTTATTCATATTGATGATTAAATTTAAGGATCAGGTAGCAGTTATGATAATGATGTCTGGAATACTTATGGTATATATATATATATATATATATATATATTAATTAGAGCAGTCATGGATACACTACACAATGATGAAGAGGATGCTAAACAAGAAAATGTACATGTTCTGAGAATGATAGAACTGAGAGTGACCAGAAGAACCCACAATGAAAAACTGACTGGAACACTGAGATATATACTTTTAGATGGGTGACGGAATGGATAGAAGAGCATTTGTGGAAATGTTCCATATGCAAGGATGCTGGTTCCTAATTAATAATCATTATTGGAGAATGTAGAGATAGAAGCAATGAAATAGCTATCACTGATGAGTATCAAATTATTAATAAATCAGAACAAGTTATAATTTTACACCTCAGAACGGGACACAACCGACTCTGCAGTCACATGAACACAAAATTCAAGATTGGCAACATGGCCATGTGTACAGGCAGCAGGGAGTGCCAAACATATACTTCAAGAGTGTTCTGAGTGGGAAATGCTGAGGCAGACATATTGGCCAGACGTAACAACACTGGAATCAAAGCCTACTGTGTGAACTACAAAAGACAGTGAGTTTTATTCAGGATACAGAATTACAGATATAGACATGTTTCAAGTGAACACAAGAAGAAGAAAATAGCTGACCTTGAAATTGATAAATAGATAACACTGGAGATGCTGTAATTACATTCATCGCTGGATCTATGTAGTGATAAAATACATCCATTGGTTTTTATAGGACATAAAAGAAGCTGACAGTTGCTTGATTGGTAGTACTTTGTAAGAAATGATCAGACTTGGCAATCTTCAGTGACCAGCAATCAAGTAGTACATACTACTTGAAGTGAGTTATGTGTAAGGGTGACATGCTAAGTTGCTGGATAACTTTTCATCTGGCAGTCCAGGGACTCAATGGTTGCCCATTTATACTGAGAAGTCTGTGGATTTTCTACCAACCCAGGGCCAGAGTGAGAAAATAACTATCACATCACTGGAAAGGTAGGATTGTGTTTAAGAATTACTCTAAGCTATTGCAATCATGATATTGTTTACTGTGATAATTCCTCACCACCAGTTTCCTAGTTGTTAAATATAACTTTTTTTATGGCTCAGGGCATATGACCAAATATTTAAACATGCATCTTGACATAACCTTAATACATTTACCTTCATGATAAGCTTCTGCTATAAGAAACAGTGGGACTAGTTTCTCCCTCCCCAAAGATGAATATTACATCTATGGATCCCTCCCCAAAGATGAATATTACATCTATGATCCCTCCCCAAAGATGAAGATTACATCTATGGATTCCTCCCCAAAGATGAATATTACATCTATGGATCCCTCCCCAAAGATGAATATTACATCTATGGATCCCTCCCCAAAGATGAATATTACATCTATGGATCCTCCCCAAAGATGAATATTACATCTATGGATCCCTCCCCAAAGATGAATATTACATCTATGGATCCCTCCCCAAAGATAAATATTACATCTATGGATCCCTCCCAACCATGGAGGGTGCATGCATATTGAATAAGACAAAACTGTAAGAATGGGTTATATACAAGGGTTTAAGTAATAATGGGTTTATATACAAGGGTTTAAGTAATAAATCTCCACTTCATTCACTGAGTTATAATGTTTCACTCAGTTGAGCCATTGCTTTCAATAGTGAAACGACGAAAACTAGCATGGTTCGGACATGTATGCAGGCATGATTCCTTGTCAAAAACAATACTGCAGGGAACTGTCGAGGGTGGAAGAAGCAGAGGAGGACAAATAAAGACGTGGACAGACAACATCAAGGAATGGACAGGGCTAGATATTTCCACACTCATCCGCATCGCTGAGGATAGAATTCGCTGGAGGACTCTGTGTGCTGAAGCATCCAATGTGGTACCCCTACGACCCTGAAGGGTTTATTGATTGATTGATTGATTGAATGTTTCACAATGTCAGTTCTGATTGGTCACTGGGATGATCAGAACCACTGATGTTAGTTCTTGTATTAAAATCTAAGACATATAATAATAATAATACCTATAACCAAACAGGGTGGCAGGGGTACTACACTGGATATATCGGCACATAAAGCTCTCCAAAGAATTCTATCCTCTGCCATTCAGAGGAGTGTAGAAAAATCAACCCAGACCACTTCTTGATGTTGTCAATCAAGAATTTTTCTTCCCTCTTCTCCTTCCTCCATTACCTGTTCTTTGCTAAATAATGTTAGAAAGCCAATCATATCTATTTACATATCAAAACCAAACACGTTTACACCATTTCACTCCTGTCAAAAGTAGTTCTTACTAACCTGCAAGTTTGTTTATTTGCTGCTGGACAAATATTTACCAAATAGATGTTCTATATAGCTATTTCTTAACAAATGTCTGTAACGCCTGTTTTTGAAAGCCTTTTTCTGTTTCTGTATTCAGGGTCCAATTTTTACATCCGTATAAAAGTACACTTAGCACTAGCAATCTGAATCAATTGATCTTTACTGTAATACTGATCTTACGTCATCAATATCCAAATCATATTCAATTTTACAAAGGCAGCCATTGCTATCAGGTCTTAGCTTAATCTCATTTCTCAAATTTCCTTCATCACATATTTGGGACCTTAGATATTTGAAGGTGGTAACATCTTCCAACTTTGAAGTGGATGATTCCTCGAGTTCAGATTTGGAACCAGTCAAGAGATAAATATCATCAGCGTAACACAGACTTAAGTACTCCAGAAGAACAAAAACTTAGGTACCCAAACTTAGATACTAGATACATGAAGAACTATCAGCATGTATTCAACATTTAATGGGGAAGACTAAGTACTTATGGCTCTATTTGCTTGCTGGTTGTTTTGATCCCCAGAAATTATGATAACAGAGCTCTTATATCGTTCTGTGCAATAGGGAGGTTTCTCCAAAGCTTTATTTCATACCCAGAGGACTTCAGCTCACAGTGCTAGTGGTGTGCAATACTTTAAGAAGAGATCACCTAATCAGAGAGTCAAATATAGTTACTATAGAGAAGGGGCTGTGGAGCTTCCACAAGATAGGCATGTTATCTAATAGGACCACTAATGACCTTCAGTCTTTCTACATAGATGCAGAACTATGGGTATAAATTAAGTTATATAAGGTGTTAAAGAGCAAATAATAATTCACTGCACTTATCTTCATGAATTGCAGAATAAAATTGCCGAGCATTGTCCTAGAGAATCAAGATTAGGTTGTTCAATACAAAATGTGAAGTCTGTATTGCTATATAGCTCAGAAACATGGCATGTAACACAGAAAATCACATGAAAACTGCAGATATTTAGCAAATATTTGTCACTATCCATCATCTGCTTCTCATTAGATGACCAGAGTTGATATAAAATTATTGAAAGTTATGGATAGAACACACCAGTGTCCAATGGAGGTAGAGATAAAAAGTATAACATGCACTCAAAAAGAAGCCTGATAACATAACCAGATAAGCGCTGTACTGGAACCAGCATGAAAAGATGAACCAAAGAACTTCTACAGAAAAACAGTGGAGGAAGAGATAAAATCAATTGGAACTTGTGGGCACAGTTGAAGAAAACAATGCAGCACAAAAATTATTAGAGAGTAACAGTTGCAGCCCTATGTTCAACAGGAAACACAAAGAAACAAAAAGAATCCTTTATGTGCTATCAGAATTTACATAGGGATCACAGTGTATGCTATCATGTATATCTATTTTGGAAATGTTCCTGAATCTTATCACAGGAATCAATGTCACATCATCTTAGCATTTCCTGCCAGTGTTTCATCTTTTCAATGTTTCTGAGGATCAAAACTTCTTGATCTTTTTCTTGTTATTTCCAACCTGATTTGCTTTATGAATCTTTGATTTTCTCTTCTTATGTGGCTTGTGGCCAAGATATGGTGACCTTTTCATGATTATTGCTGAAATTATTGGTCGCTTTGCATAATAATTGCAACATTTAAAAACAAGAAAATAAATATTTCCTCACATTTAAAATTAATCTGTTGAGTTCATTTCTTAGTGTAGTATCAACCATTGTGATATCTTCCTGTATTACAGCATATGATGATGTCACTAGTCTGAGTGCATCTCTAGAAAGTGCAAACTCCAGACGTGAGTGGCCCCTTGAGTTCAGGGAGTCATTATAAGACAACAAGGTGATAATTGTGAAGTTGCAAGAGATGTCTGTGTAATTTGTGAAGATGTTCTTGATTTCATCCCCCTGAAATTGTGAAATCCAAATAAATGTAACTTTTATATATTCTACTGAAACTTATAAGTAATTTTAAAATGTATGCAACGAAGAACATTACAAGAAAAAAATGAATTTACATCATAGACTCTTGCCTACATTGCAGTCTTTATGGATTGTTCATTAGTAATTTTATAAAGTAAAGGGTACATGACTGGCAGATGTGACAAAATAATGTAATACCAGTCAAACTTAAAAAATTGTTAATGTTATGCGCAGAGTCCAATAATCTCCATTATAATTTGTGCATCACCCGTGTCGTAACAGACATATCACATGACTAGCAGACCTACCAGACGAGTCAACGCTAAACCAAAATGGTTAATGCAATCACAGATGTCTGCTTACTGATATCACCAGCTACATGAAAAGATGATGTACGCTTTTTTAAAGACTCGAGGACTATTAATCTACACAATACTAGAATTAGAATGAGGAGCATAGTAGTCTAGTTGATAGTGAGCATGCGTGCTATCACCGGGTTACAGTGTGCCAGGTTAGAAACCTCATCCGGGCACACAAAAATCCGGGTCGTGGTTTCTTGTTTGACATGACCACTCCTCCAGTCGACTCAGCTGAAAATGAGTACCGCTACCTGATGAATGAGTTAGGGGAGATAAAGACAGCAAGGAAGGGTACTGGCCACACCACCTAATATTTGCTGCGACTTGAGTGTTATTGTTAGTTATCTTCATCCCCGCTGGCAGGCTTATGCCATGGGACCTACCTTTACCTTACTAGAACTCTAATACCACTCCTAACCCCCTCCCCTTCCTTACAAAAACTAAAATAAGCCTCCAAACTATATTTATCAACTTTGCACCAACAAAGGGACCTAATAAATTAATGTATATACTAACACTTATTATTTGTCCCTACAGAATTCCGTACAATAACGCGGTTAAATTTTTGCAAGCTTATGTTTTGTTTCACTAAATCTTGATCACATCTCCCAGACATGAACCAAGTAAAGACACAAAATATAATCAAATGGCAATAATAGATAGGCCTATGTAATACATGGAGTAAGTATTGTAAGAATGAACAGTTAAATATAATGGAATAAATTATGATTAAATATAGTAGACCTACATTCTTCTTCCCTTCCTCTTTTACTCTTTACGGGTGTCAAGGGTTATACAATGTTCTTGTTCTCGCTTTTCTGGCAGCTTCAGATAATGTTATTTGGTGTTCATGTAATGTCTCTGATGTTGTCGATCCTGCATACTCTAGGTCCGCCCTTGGCTCTTCTTTCTGCTTCTCCTCTCTTCGTATATGCTTTATAAACTAATGAATCAAAGGCATTTTTTCCAGATGACCAAACCATTGTATCTGTTGGTTTTGTATGTATTGTAGAATTGATACGACACCCACTCTTTCTCTTATGACATCGTTTCTAATTCTGTGTCTTCTGGTCACTCCTGTGGCTTTTCTCAGACATCTCATCTCTGTTGTAACCAGTTGTCTCTTATGTTTTGTTGTTAAGGACCATGTTTGACATTGGTAGCACAGGGTTGGAATGAAGATACTTTGGATAAGATGTTTTTATAATACCTACATTATTTTTTGGATAAGATCTACATTGCAGTCATTAAATGTTGATATTTTACATGTATATGCTTACTGGATCATAGAACATCCATCCATATGGTGGAGTAGACAGCATAGCAAGACTACGTGCCTGCAGGATTTGTAAAAAGAAAACAATATGAAAGATTAAAAAGAATGTCAAATAAATAACATTAGTTATCATAGTTTTACTAATAGTTTTAGAATATCAAAAAGTTTCACAACAGTGCCTCAATGGTCTAAGACTGAGGTAGGCAACCTTTTAGGCCTACCAGATTGAGATGTGTTTCTCATGTGGTATGGTGCCTAAAAGCATTTTTTTAGTTTTTTTAATTCAAGTAGTGTCTGCTAAAAATGTTTTTTGGGTGGGAGGGATGTACAGGCCTATAGTAAATTAAATCTGACTGGCAAATACGTAAACATGGCTTGATTGGACGGATATGGCTAGTAAGTCATATTTTTGCCAAAACTGGCCTAAGACAACAATCTGCATACAGATAAGGTTTCAAAAACGGTTTTTTAACTAACATATTTTGAAAAATGTAATATTCTTTCTGGATGCTTGTTCATCGTCAATGTCCTTCAGCTTGTGGTAACTGTCATTTAATTCCTGCTTTTGATCATGCTTCACTCTCAGGTTCAGTATTCTAGTCATAGACATTAGAAATATACCCTACATCTATGTTTCCCATGGGGTCCATGCCCCACAAGGGGACAATTGGATTGCTGAGGGGGCTAATGTAAAAGAAAATTCATTTGTACACGAGTTTTAGTTATCTATTATTTGTTTTTAAAATTTGTGTAGGGGCCTACAGTTTTTTTCTTCATAATTTGTTAGGGATTTCTTCCTAAAACCCAAGTTTTGTATCCCAAACAAGTTGTAAATAGGCTTCATATAGGGAATAATTAATATTTAAAAATATGTATGGTGGTATAGGGCCTATGTTGTGTTGGCTTAGGCATATATGTATATGTTACATAGTTACATGTTACAACCAAAAAAAAACAACAGAATTTTAGAAAGACAGGTGGAACATGGTAAAAAAAAATAGGTTGGGAAACACTGCCCTGCATCTTCCAACTTACTTAACTACTTGATTGCATTTAAATATCAGCACTATACATTTTCTGTGTAAGAAAATCACTTAACTTCATGTGTTTTTTTATTTTCAATTTGTATGAATTCCAAGTGAAGAACTTCTAATTCCCTACATATAATGGAGGTTCTCCAGGGATCTTATTATAACCAAAACGCTTTAACTCTGAGTGGTATGCAATACTTTGGGAAGAAATGTATGAAGGCCTATAAGTAAAGGTAAATTGTTTTCATAAAAGAATTTGTACCATTTTTTTAATACATATATTAATTCACATGAAAACCTGTGACCTTTTAGATATGTTTATGTTGGACAACTTGAAATTAAATTTGATTGGCTAAATTCATTATGGTTTTGTTTTCTTAAGTGTTTTTGTTGTCTGGATAAAGGTCCCAATTGGACCGACACGTTGGCAATTGTATTTGTTATTTGTTTTATTGTTATTTTCTATATTTTATGTTGACAGTTTTCTAGTAACCTATTTACCTTATTTGCATTTACCGTTACAACTTGAGATCATACCATAAGACAGCATGACTTCAATACGGATAATTAGAACTATATTATGCCTCTACTTGAACAAATGAATCCCTAATATTATTAGTTCTTCTCACGCCCGTGCCTGAAATAAAAACTGTTTACCTTCCATGCATCTTGCAAGAGGCTAATAAGAAAGCTATGGAGGTGAAGTTAGCTGTCCCATCCTATAAAGGGTGAAAGTGACCTAGTAACCATACTGGTTCTATGTGCAAGGCAGAAAGGCGGATATTGGAGAAATGCTGTAAACACATTACACAATGCATTCATTTTTCCAGACTACATCCCACTAATCTGCAGAAGTTTGAGAACAAACGAAGAAGAAGCTCTTCTTAGTAAATATGTACCCTCGTACAGATGTGTAAATGTAATTATCTTTCCTGTTATACACTTACCTCATCCATTAACATTTCAATGTTCCTTTTGTTGCAGAGTACAACACATTTCTCCACTAAGACTTTCCTCATTTCTACTAATGAATCACGGACGTGCCTGCGGCTAGCATTCTCTGGCAGTCTCCAAGCCCGGACAGAAATTGTATGGTTAGTCATCAGCTTTTCCAGTACTTGAACTCCTATGTGTGATGATGAATTATTCAATTTACAAAATTTATGAACAATTTAATTCATGAATTTTATGTAATTGTATATACCGGTATTCATTTTACTGAATAGCACACACACACACACAACACATGAACCAAAATAAGAATTAGGTACTTATAATGAAATGACCATAGGCTTACCATCTAATGCACAGTTTCAAACCTTTTCAAGTCATAACACTACTTTATAGAAGCAAAGTAACCCGTGAACCCAATGCTTTTACTAATGTACATAAAGAGGTGGGTGCTATCTCCTAAGTGTCATTAAAACACAGAATTAAAAATGATAACATTGACAGATAACCAAAACAATACCAGTAATGGAACACATCAAGAGACAACAGATCAAGTGGTTTTCACACACTTTCAGACTACCAACAGACAGCATGCCACAGATGGCCACGACAAATAGACATCACGGTTCTAAAGCCAGAGGCATACCATGAAAAAGATGAATCACAGAAATCAAAGAGGCCACGTGAACAAGCTTACAAACAGCAGACAAGAAGGCCATCTCCAGAGAACTCTTCTACCCCTGACGCTGCATGGCAAACAAGGGCCACAGCGCATATAGATAGATAGAAGAACTGGGTGCTGTGGTAGTGCAATGTTAAGACATTTGTCCACTGACCAGTAAACTTGTAATTAATGATGTGAAATAAAAATTACTCTCGTGGTTCACCCAGTAATAGGGTAACTCATGCTCTGGGAAGGTCGAGGAGTGGCTACATCGCTGCTGAACAATTGCCATTGTCGACGCTTGTCACGTGGTTTCTGGTCAACCACTGACTAGACAGCTGAGTACTTATGTTTCTGGTCAACCACTGACTAGACAGCTGAGTACTTATGTTTCTGGTCAACCACTGACTAGACAGCTGAGTACTTATGTTTCTGGTCAACCACTGACTAGACAGCTGAGTACTTATGTTTCTGGTCAACCACTGACTAGACAGCTGAGTACAAATGAGAAACTGTGTGCTATGACGTTGGGTTATAGCTCATTTTACCTTTATATCAAGAATATAATTTTTCAGTATATTATTCAATACAATTTTAACTTAGAATAAGTTACAATTTCAATCATTACAATTTGTTACTGGTTGTATAAACACTGTGTCCATACACTGATGCATGTGCCTATGTGCCCTTTAAGTAGAGCTATCCACTGGGAACACACAAAATAACACTACAGGTACTCATATTTGCATGGATAATATTCACTATTTTTAATCATTATAAAGGCCTTATTGGAGGGGAGTAGGGTGGAGTTTCTTCTGTTCAGCCAATGATTCTAAACCTTTCATCACACCATTATCTCGATCCAATATTTGGAGACAAAAAAAGATGTTAGCAAAAAGACAACTTGGTAGAAAAATATGGAGACCGATGAGGAGTGACTGGTTAACATGGCAGTATAGAAAACACAAGAATAGTTTCAGCTTGAATAGGAATGAGATGAAATTATAAGACAGTTACCAGAACAATTTTTGGAAAGCAAAAGAAGGCTATTTCACAAACCATATTACACTTAGTTTTTCCAATGGTCACAGAAAATTTTAGCTCGACATTGCATTCCCCATACATTGCATTCCCCATACATTGCATTCCCCATACATTGCATTCCCCATACATTGCATTCCCCATACATTACATTCCCCATACATTACACTCCCTATACATTACATTCCCTATACATTACATTCCCCATACATTACATTGCCCATACATTACATTCCCCATACATTACATTCCCCATACATTACATTCCCCATACATTGCATTCCCCATACATTACATTGTCCATACATTACATTCCCCATACATTACATTGCCCATACATTACATTCCCCATACATTACATTCCCCATACATTACATTCCCCCATACATTACATTGCCCATACATTACATTCCCCATACATTACATTCCCCATACATTACATTCCCCATACATTACATTGCTTACTGGTGTTAGATCAGTAGTGGGAAAAATATGATCCACAGTCACAATCCAGCCCACCAAGCCAGATTTTCTGGCCAGGTATGTTGATCTAAAAGTAAGCCCAAGCTCTGACCCAGAGCTAAGTAAATAATTAAATAATACTTAACAGATTCAAAAGGCCCCTTAACAAGAAACTCAATCCACCCTCCTACTCAAAAAAAAGTTTCCTGTGTTAGGTGGAACCTTTACTTGATTATTATTTGTTTGATTTTCTTATTGAATCACACAAAAAGTGAAGACTCGATATGGACTTACATATAGCTTTGAAGATGTATATAATAATCCCTTTGGGTATCATTGTGACTATTGGAGAGATAAGAATAAGTACACTGTACCATAGTATGTCAGAAGGGGTTGTTTATTTTGATCTACAGAAATTATAGGAACAGAGCTTTTGCTATTGTATCTTTCTGTGAAATGAGGGAGTTTTTAACCTAGCTTTATTTTACACCCAGAAAACTCCAACTCTCAATGCTATGTAATGATATAGGAAGAAGTTTTCTACACATGGTCTAAAAATGTCATTGTGTTGATGAAATGCTTAGGGTCTTTGACAAGAAGAAAGTTAGACTATATAAGCATGCAGCCTGCTAGAAGTTTTCTGCTGCATTGTGGTTGATATGGTGGGTTACTAATGAGACCTCCAGACTATTCACACATTGAAGAAGTTAATGAGGATTAAATAAGGAGTGTTAGGGGCCTATAACGTAGAATAGATCACTACAAAACCAAACTGCACATAGATACTTTTTTGTAGATACATTGCACACCACTTTCTTCAATTGTATAAGCTCTTCAAGATTGTATAAATTATAAGACAATACCGGGAGTAACTAATAACTACCTACAAGTCAGAAAGGCTGGAATAACGAACTCATGAAGTATGCTTTGTACTATAATCAATTGCCGTCTCTGCAACGAAGGTTGTCTGCAACAGACCTCCAACATCCACTGTTTCTTGTTTTGTTGGTGCACTCTGCTAGACTGTAACCTGTCCATCTTGTGATATTACTCTCCCACTTGTATCTCTGGCTACCTCTTGCTAACCTCCCTTCGACCTTACCATCAAGTAAGATCTTCAACAAGGTGTCATATCGTTTAATGTGTCCAAAATATTCTATTTGCTTGATTTTTATTTCCTTTAATAATTCTTTCTATATGTTAAGTATTGTTAGAACATCTTTGTTTGTATTCTTCTCTTTCCATGATGTTCTCCCTGCTTTGTAAATAAAATAATAAAAAAGACAAAGTATGGACGCGAATATGAAATAATCCCTTCAGCTTTAAGCAGAAATCTCATGATAACCCATAATTAGACTTAATTAGAACACAGGTTTATATTTCGTTTCAATGGGACACGACAGACTATAGCCAAAACTAGTAGGTAATGATGGGCAATGATAAGCACACATGAAATCATAAAAATTACAATTCACAAATCAGGTTAAATTTAAGTAGGAAGCCAGAGGACAATTTTTTGAGACTAACGGGAATTGAACCAGTCCGTTAAACGGCACCAAATCGCCTAGCATCTATTGAACACGCGTTCTTCCGTACTTGACTAAACACATCACATTCAACATTTCAACCACAAGGTCTTTATCAAGACACAAACAAAACATCAAAAGACGACGAATGGAAAAATTATGACAACGTCCAACGGAAATATGGAATGATATGCCGGAAAGTCAGAAAGTCTTTTCATTTTAAACGAATATAGAACTGGAACCATCAGCCGTTATACACTGAGAGAGTTAATGAAGCGGAGATCTGAGCACCTATGGACATAGTATTATAGCAGTTGCCGCCCATAGTAGTGTAATTTTAACCGACAAGGCTATTAGCTAACAAACATCACGTGACTTACCAACGTCATCATCATAAAAAACGCTGATCTTAGACCATGTATAAGCCTGCGCCACATCAAGCAAAGCGTCACAGGAGTGAATCATTTCAGGAATGACCTGTAGAACACATTGGGAGAGTCAAATTATGCCTCAGATAGCCATCATAGCTCAAGGTATAATGCGTTGTTGCATGCTTATTTCTATCTATCTATACAAAAATTATGACATCCGCCCTGTGTGCCGTCTTTGGCCCTAGAGGAATAACTAACTAATCTATGTATACGCTGTGACCCTTGTTTGCCTTGCGGCTTCAGCGGTGGAAGAGTTCTACGGAAATTGCCTTCTTGTGTGCTGTTTGTAATCTTGTTCACGTGGCTTCTTTGATTTCTGTGATCCTACTTTTACCTGATCTGCCTCTGGCTTTATATCTGTGATGTCAAGTGTTAATGCCATTTGTGGCATGCTATCTGTTGGTAGTCTGGAAGCGTGTGAAAACCACTTGATCTGTTGTCTTTTGATGTGTTCAATACTGGTATTGCTTTGGTTATCTTTCTGAGTTATCGTTTTCTAATTCTCTCTCTTAATGACACTCCGAGTATTCTTCGTAGACATGTAATTTCTGTTGTCACTATTTTGCTTTTGTCTTGTGCTGTCATTGTCCAGGTTTGGCACTAGTAGCACAGTGATGGAATAATAATAGTCTTGTATATAATGCAACTTTAGTGTTTATCTTTACATTTTTGTTATTAAAAGTACGTGTCATCTGTCCTAGGATCTCGTATGCTTATTTCAGAGATAGAAAATTGAATCCTTGTCCTGTTTTTTAGCATGTAACTCTATATACAAGGATATTTTACGTGATTTAGTTATGACGTCACTGTAACTGGTGGTTGTAAACACAGACATTGCTAAAAGGCATTTAGCAATGATATGCAGCGTGATCATTTTCTAATTTGTGTTTCATGAGATGGTTTTCAACATTTGTCTGGGCCGTGCCCAACCCCCCCCCCCCCCTCCCCCCACCCTTGGTGCAAATTTTCTTCCGTTACGTTATCCCACTGATGACTAAATTTTTAAAAATTTGGTCATAAACTCTCTTTATATGGCACCAAGGCTTTATGAGCTTTTCGAGTGACCACCTTCCTGTGGACACCCTGGACACGTATGTGACCCGTCCAATTTCAAAATTTGTGATCGCACTTTCTGTGTTTGTACGTTTCCTTGATAAAGACGTGTTGGTCAAAATGTTAATTTCAATTATTAAAAGCAGACCTTCCATTAACCCATTTGTGCACGTGGGTCATTTTTGCTTTATTGTCCTTATATTTATTTACTGTATAGTACACATTTTATATTTCTATGACTAGTGGAACTCTAGGAATGATATGGTCAGTTGTCTTACTATTTAAGATTTGCTATGGTACCAACTGTAAGATTCCAAATGGTGATGGTGCCATGGCAAGGTTGATTTGGAGAAGTAAGATAAGTATTTAAAGTTCAATTTATTCAGATCGATAGTGTTAACTATATTTTTTATACGGGTGTGAAAGTTGGATACTTAATGCAGAAACAGAAAGACAGATTCCAGCTTTAACAAGTGCTACATCCGTTTGTTAAGAATTAGTTATATAGAACACAAGACAAATACATTTGTCCGGCAGCAAATAAATAAACTTGGAGACTATCAAGAAACACTTTTTGCAGTGGTGAAACGGTGTAAACGTGTATGGTTTGGATATATAACGAGACACGACTCTCTCTAACATTATTTTGCAAGGAAGAATTCAAGGGTAGAAGGTGGAGATGGGAACAGAGAAAATCCTGGATTGATAACATCAAGGAAATGTCTAGACGAGGTTTTTCTACACTTCTCCGAATTGCTGAGGACCGAACTGTTTGGAGAGCTTTTGTGTGCGGATGTATCCAGTGTGGCACCCCTATGACCCTGACGGGTTATTGGTCTTATTATTATGATTAGTATGGTATCAATGTACAGTATTAAGTTTGAGTTAGTTCGGCATCCTTTTGTTGTAAAATAATGCACTCATATATGATCATCCGCTGAGATTCAAACTATAACTACATAATTTGGAAGCTATTTTATGGATAAAATGGGTTCATAAGTTAAAGCATTTCCGTCAATAAACTCTGATTACTACATACGTTTCCTCTCAGTGATGTGACACGCCGCCTGACAAGATTACCCACATATTTACTTAACTCTGCAGCGATATTCCTCAGGGATATCCACAAATGCACTTGTGAATAAGACTTCGCAACACAGATCGGACCTGCAGCCTCTTTAGTAGAAGGCAAATTGCTTAACCTTTATTCGAGAGGGAAACTTACACTATTACTGTTCCGGAAATTGTATTTGGAAACTTATGTTAATAAATGCACGATGTATCTTTTTGTGTATATTTTTCTATACATGTATGTGTGTGTGTGTTACAAGGACTACTTGAAGACATCCCCCAAGAACTGCAGGATCAACCCAAGCTCTTGAAGAACCATAGTTCTTGTCTGGCACGTTCACATCTGTGATAGTATTAACAGTTGTGAAAATTAAAATTGGTAGCATATCCTATCCAGGACGTAGCTATCAACCCAGCATTTGTTGGCTGTGGTGATTTTCTAGGCAATATAAATACGTTCAGTAGGTTGCCATTGCTTTCTGTACGGTCCGGATGCACAATCGCCTGTGGTGAGGATCGAACTCGGTACCTTTGCCGTCACAGACGCGCTCTGTACCACTTCGCCACAGAGCAGAACAGTTGTGAACAGATTATAAAACTGCAGGCGAGTCAGAAGAAACCAAAACGACATGAGAGATGAAATTGTTTTCACTCAACTCAAGACCTAGACTGCATTTCAGCACACACTGCAACTTGTTTAATTTTCAGAGCCATAAGCCATCTGATAACTCGTAAACAAATAAACCAACTGTCGGAGTCCAGATTAGACTTACGGGTTCATTACGGGCATATGTGGCTTCTTTTTTAGCGGAACAAACCATAAGCTCGCACAAAATCAAACCAAATATATTTTCCTAAAGGAGTAGGGGCAGTATACTATTATTGATTGATGGGGTGACATCATATTTTAGTTTTTGGGAGGGTTTCTTTACCGTTAGGGAATTTACGGTTGGGGTTAGATTGATAGTTTTACATTTATACGCTGTTGGTTTCACGTTACATTGCATTTTCACTAAATTCGCTGAATATAAAGTCATTGGATGACCCTGACCGACTAGACGACTAGTCTACTAGATCTGATGTTAACGTGAGATTTCTGTGACGGTACGGAAGATGTACACACTGTAACCGAGATTACAGGGGTTTTGCGCATAGCATTAACAAAGTTCGATTGCTATCATGTGATGTGGCAATGGTTCCTGGACACCTGCACAAATCTCTACTTTATTTTTACGAACCCTATAGGAAATTCGTAGAATTCGTCTGTAACATTTGTACTCGAAAGCCTGTAATCTTCTCTCTATGTCCGCAGTGAGTGTCTAACTCTCACAACCATACAGCACAACAGAAAGCACAAGCGACTTATACAGTTTGATTTTCACTCCAACACTGATGTTGCTTTTCCAAATCACCTTTAGCCTTGACAAGGAAGCTAAAGCCATCTCCAGCCTTACTTTTAGTTCTGTATGGTCAAAATGTTAATTTCAATTATTAAAGGCAGACCTTCATTAACCCATTAACAAAACTGCAGGGAACTGTCGAAGGGGGAAGAAGCAGAGGAGAGTAAATAAAGGCATGGACAGATAACATCAAGGAATGGAAAGGACAAGATATTTCCACACTCATCCGCATTCGCTGGAGAAATCTGTGTGCTGAAGCATCCAATGTGGTAACCCTACGACCCTGAAGGGTTATTGGTTCATTGACTGATTGATTGATGTAATGTGGCCACATCTGCCCGTAATGTACCGACTCATGAGAAATCACAAATAAATAAATATAATTTGATCGTTTTCACTACCATGCTTATCGTCGCTTGCGAATGAGATACACCATCATTATAATGGGTGTTCTGGTATTCATGTAATTGTATGCTTACGTTATATCTGTGTATGCATTGATTTCTCTTTGTATGTGTGTTTATTACATAATTTATACATACACTTATTATTATTATTATTACAAGTAAGCCCTATTTTATATACATGTATCTATATGTTTGTTCGAGTATCTATGTACATGTACGTACGTTTATGTATATGTAGTTATATATGTAGGTCTTTATGTGGATATGTATGTATATATCCCATTTGTATGTTTATGAGTATTTATGTTTCTTGTAGAAGACCTTACTTGAATATTGAATTGAGGGAAGGCCAGCAAGAGGTAGTCAGAGATACAAGTACGACGGAAACATCATGATATGGACAGAATACAATCTATCACAGTGCATCACCAAGGCATGAGATAAAAATTGTGGAAGTCTGTTGCAGCCAAACTTCACTGTAGAGTCGGCTCTTGATGATGATACTTCTTATTTATCCATAAATTCGCTCATCTATCTAGACATCTACTATCTATTCATTCTTCTGTCTGTCGTCGATCTGTCTGTCGCCGATCTGTCTGTCGCCAATCTGTCTGTCGCCAATCTGTCTGTCGCCGATCTGTCTGTCGTCGATCTGTCTGTGGTCGATCTGTCTGTCGTCGATCTGTCTGTTCCTGTCCATCCGTCCATAAATATGTTATGTGTATATATTTTCATTACATTTTCTTACTGTCGACGCTATTATTAATCATGTTGTAAATTTGCAAAAATTCTGAAATGGTTAAATGGTTCTGTTTTATATTACATTTCTACCGTTTTTCCACTTAGTATGTTATGTTTAAATCTACTGCCATAAAATCACCTGTACAGTGTATAACTCTACTGCCACAAAATCACCTGTACAGTGTATAACTCTACTGCCACAAAATCACCTGTACAGTGTATAACTCTACTGCCGCAAAATCACCTGTACAGTGTATAACTCTACTGCCACAAAATCACCTGTACAGTGTTTACATTTACTGCCACAAAATCACCTGTACAGTGTATAACTCTACTGCCACAAAATCACATGTATATTGTATAACTCTACTGCCACAAAATCACCTGTACAGTATTTAAATTTACTGCCACAATATCACCTTTACAGTGTTTAAATCTACTGCCACAAAATCACATGTACAGTGTATGTTATGTTTACATTTACTGCCACATAATCACCTGTACAGTGTATTGGAATCGTTGCAACCTGCCCACAGTTGTCGTGCATAGATAGGGAATCTTTAGAGACTCTGTTGCCAAGCTAACTTCTGGATCATATGGTCCAATCACGGCATGGAGTTTCAAAGCTGATATACCCTTGTAAGCTGTGGAGAAACAGAGTAATATAACTGCAAAATATTTTTAACAAGATCGTTTGTGCCTAGAAGTTGGTGAATGTATTTTAGGTATGTTGATTATCCTCTTTGCAAACCCACACATAGGTGCTCAGATCTCCGCTTCAGTAAATCTCTCAGGGTATACCGGCTGATGGTTCCGGTTCTATGTTGGTTCACTGCTCTTTTTGAAATTTTTGTCAGCGGTTCTCTACAGACCACACCCATCCTCACTCCCAATTCGCGCATTCTCGATATTGACTCATGCTCATTCATCTCAAAATCCTCTGATCGTGAGGACTCACGGAGAGCAATGAGTATGTCTGCTCAGTCCATAATCTGTTGTGATGGTGAGGCTAGCTACTTGGTCGGCACGTTCGTTTTCCTCCACGCCCACGTGTCTTCTGACAAAAATAAGCGTGAGTTTTCATAGCATGCTCTCTCTAATGACTTCACCCATCCCTACGTACATTACCTGTTTTGACTTTTTGAATCATATTCAATAAATAATTTAGTATACACGCAGCTAACACAGAGACATAAATCTGCTAATACAAGCAGAAAAGTTTCAATGTATGACAAGTCATGCAATGAAGGAAAGATTCCAAAATCTAGCAATGGGGCGACTTAAAAGAAGCAGCTTATTCCACCAAGCTAAACGACTCCATAGACAACTTACAGATGTACCTGAAGTTGACAGCCCTTTAATGTCTGTACCAGAACAAACCCCTTGGAGTAAAAGGCATGTAATGCCAATATACATTCATACCCATGTGAAAGGAATACTAAGCGAGGACGAACAGAACAGTGTGCAGCGAAGGACAGTCACCCTCAGTTTCCTGGACGAGGAATATCTACAAGATATATGGGTCTGAGTATACACAGATGGGTCAGAACAGAATGCAGTGAGGGGTGGAGGTGCAGGTGTATATATAGAATATCCACAAATGTCTAGAGATACAATCAGAACACCAACAATAAAATTATGCAATAATTATGATGCAGAAATTCAGGCAATTAGGACAGCAACTGAAAAACTGCTGAACTCAAATCCTCACCCACAGCCCATGGTATTCCTGACAGAAGCAAGGATAGTACTTCAAGCTCTCCAGTCTGGAAAACTAAAAGACTTGCAAAAACTATTTAATTAACTGTCTTACCAGTATAGGGTAACTATGCAGTGGATACCCTCTCACTGTGGAATACCAGAAAATGAAAAGCAGACCAACTGCTAAGAAAGGTGCTGCCGAAGACCAGATGTAATAATCACCTACTATCAGAAAATACAGATGATCAAGTCAATAAGAAAGCCACAAACACCAACACAAGATGACTATCACATTATGAATAGATCAGGACAAGTTATAATTATACGCCTCAGAACAGGACACAACCGACTCCGCAGTCACATGTCGCAGTCACTGCCCACAAGTACACATAGTTCAAGATTGGCACCACAGCCATGTGCACATGTGGGCAGGCAGCAGAGAGTACCAAGCATATACTTCAAGATTGTTCTGAGTATGTTCTGCGGCAGATATACTGAGCAGAGGAAAAACACTAGAATCAAGGCTCTATGAGCCACTGTATGAACTACAAAAGACAGGATTATTAAGGAGACAGGATTACAGATATAGACATGTTTCAAGTGAGCGAAAGAAGAAGAAGAAAAGTATGCACGCATGGGAAAAGGCTTGCGATTCCAGCCAGTTAAGCGCCTGCGTTACTGCGAATACTTCCATTGTTAGGCTGCTTGTTGTTGCAGTTGTTGCAGTAAGGTACCACTGGCTTCGTTCTTGATTCTTTCTTGATTCTTGATTATAAACTGGCCTCACGGCACGTGGGGCATTCCCATAAGTGATCCGCCCTCTGTTCCAGCAGCCATTCGACTCGATGGAATTTTGAGTCTAATGTTGCCGAAACAGACGTCGACATCAGGGCACAACTCTGGCCCTTGCGACAGGTTTCTTTGTTGTTCCGCCAACCCACGCCATGCCTGTAACTAGTTCAAAAACAACGTCGGCTTGTCGGAACAACAAGGTAACTGTTATCGAAGGTTACGACTACGGGATTGTATAGATGGCGTGCCATGAAGCTTCTATAAGAAGATAACCTCAATATAAAGGCATGTCATCTACTAAGGTTTTCTATTGCATTGTTGGTTTGTCTAGTAAGCCATTGGTGAGACCCACAGACGCAACCGCATGCGCGGTTGTACTGTTTCCACTGGCTTCGTGTACTATTTTTCCTTTTGATCTGACAGTAAAGGCCCATGCACGTCGGTGGTAACGGATGATCGACCCATCCGTGTAAATCACAACATCTGTGTCATCAGCATTCTCGCAGATAAGTGCCTTGACCTCAGCATCCACGCTTACGGGGGCTCAGTTGCCTGCACTCTCTATTGAGTGTGATGACGGTCTTGACTGCCTCTTGAAAGACCGTAGGAATAGACCGTAAGAATTTCCTCTCCAGGAGTTATGGCTTCTGGGGCGCAGATATGTTTAACGGTATCCTCGGCCCGACCCATCAACGATTTGTCTCTCTTCAACATGCTTCCCTTCAGAAGAGGGAGCTCGCTGTGTAGTGGGTGGTCTATGTCAGAACTCTGAGGTATACACGAGAAGGCCACATATCAATTCTATGAGATATGCTCGGAAAACAAAGGAGAAATTTCATAGTCAAGGATCCGCATCACTTCGTTTTGAATTCTCTCCAGCCACTATCACTGCCAGTCACTCGCAGAAGTTGGTGGAACACTACATCTATGAGTGATCAATGAAGAACCAAACCAATAACCCATTCACATCACATTTTAGCCATGTTAAACTGTTACAAGTTGAAATACTATAGTAGCAGCATGCATTCTATAAGATTAGGCAGAACAAATGCTGAATCAATCACAAAATCTAGCAGAAAAATAAGGAATCAATCACAAGATCTAGCAGAAAAATAAGGAATCAATCACAAGATCTAGCAGAAAAATAAGGAATCCATCATAAGTTCTAGCAGAAAAATAAGGAATCAATCATAAGTTCTGGCAGAAGAAACATGCCAGGTGATCTCCTTAGCGCAGTGTTTAAGCCGTTTGCCTTGTAATCTAGAAGTCAATAAAATTCATGGAAAAATCAGTTCTTTTGAAGAAGAATTTCCTTAGAGTCTACAGGACTGTGTTAAAGACGAGTGATTCGAATGAAGCGCTTTTATAGAAATGGTAATCATAATCAATGGAGATGAGAAATGGCAATCATAATCAACGGACGTGTCTTTCTTATAGCAAGAGACACCAAATAATCAGTGCGTCTTGCTGTAAGAAAGACATCTGCAAATAATCACATTTATATTTTATTTCCTGTTTCATCTTTATGTGTTTCTTGAAAACAGTACCGTAAGGTAAAAAAGGTTCTTGTTCTGTTGTTTATTGATTGTCATTTATTTTTACATTGATAGTTAGGTTTCAACAGTAAACTTAATGCTTTATACAGTATTTATGGCTACAAATTAGATCATTTTGTAACAGGGCATCTACAAAGTATATCATTTTGTAACATGGCATATACAAAGTAGATCATTTTGTCCACATAGAATTACATCACGATACAAGCAGGAAATCATATAATCTTTTCATATATATATATATATATATATATATATATATATATATATATATATATATATATATATATATATATATATATATATATATATATATATATATATATATATATATATATACTGATGAATCTGTGATTAGGCATGTTCGCAGTGCTTGGGCCTTCACAGCTCAGTGCGCAAGTAAAACGATCAAGGATGAAAGTGGTGTCTTTGCGGTCACTACGAGTAGTATGACCATGGAGACTATGGCGATGACCAGGGCATTAGAGTGGCTACGCACAGAGAAGGTATCGCAGGTCTGCATCTTGAGTTACTCTATGAGTATGATTAAGAAGGTACAAGTGGGTCTCGTTCGCGAACAGTGGATTGAGGCCTTGAGAAAGGCGAGCCTGATAGTGGTTACATTTATTTTCGTGCCGGGACATGTGGTCGTTCGATTGTGCGCGATTGTGGCACAGGGCGATGGGGCAATCGATCGCGCTGACGTTTTGAATTCCTTAAGAGATAACACGCGAGAGTGAGACTTGTGGACGATGATTCCCTTTCAATGGCTAGGATTAAAGATCAGGGATTGAAATGCGGTGTTGCTAGAACATTTTGGAGGGCGTAGAATCAGCATAGAACCGGTACTGTCAGCAGAAGTGTAATGGCGGATACACTCAAGGAGAGATCGGAGCAACTATGGACGTGTCCAGTTTGCAGTGATGATGATCCGACGACTAACTAACTAACTAACAAGCAGGAACTAACTACCAGATATATCACGTCACAGTAGCAATAAACAAACATTGCAGAGATTCACTCCATAGTAATACTAGTTTTCTATAAGTTTTTTAAGCATTACTGATGAAAACCTGTGGCACTAGATGTCAAGACTTTGAACAAATGTTCACCAGTATAGCTAGAAAATACATGAGTGTGGCATATATTATATAACTGTCTGCTAATATGATTGGGCTTCTTCTTCTGCCTTTGCTCTCAACCTTCAGCAAATTAGCGGGAAGTTGTCAGGAGAACGGAATTAGTTGTGGCATGGTTTACAGCTTGGATGTGACATCTGCGCCTTCGACCTAACACATTCGACTTCCGCATGTCTTCTGAGTCACTTTGATACCTATGGGATAGGACAGCCAACTCCACTTCGAAAACTCTTTAGTCACCTCTTACGACATGTATGGAAGACATGTATAGTAAACAGTGTTGTTAATCTAGATTCCCCTTTCGTGCTTTAACAACACAAGGAGGACTGTGATTAGGCAAATTTCGTAGTTAGTATTTGTCGAGACCTTCGAAATATAAGACCTATTGTTAACAGGAGAAACAGCTCTCTAAATGGACTTCCCGTATAATTTTCATTGGTCACTATGATTATACTTTGCGTCGACAGCCTATTGAAAATCTCGTGAAAAGTCAAATTAGTCATTTTAGAAGGCTGCTCTCCTATTAGACAATGGGTCTTACATTGGCAACGATCCCTGTATTTACTTGTATCTAGCTATCTATGTTTTGTCACATTACCGTAGTGATTTTGTCACAGGCCGTTTACAAATAAAACATGGAGCATCTAATATCAATGTTCTTTGTCATATTGTGACCATCGACAAATATAAGAACTACTGGTTCCTTGAGAATTCATTCTCTGTCCGAAATAGCTTTGCATTTGACTTTTCCTGCGATTTTCATAAACATACATGGAGAGAAACTACAAGTAAAACAGTATCAATATCTTGGACACATAGTCACAAATGATGGCATATGTGAAACAGAAGTTAAAAGGAGAATAGGAATGGCTAAAAGTACCTTCAATGACATGAGGAAATTATTAATATCTAAACAAATTACAAACAAGTTAAAAATGAGAATTATAAAATGCTACATCTATTCCATATTAATGTATGGCTCAGAAACATGGACACTAAATAAACAATTAGAAGACAAAATTGATGCCTTTGAGATGTGGGTATATAGAAGAATGGGGAGGACATCATGGAAAGAGAAGAAAACAAATAAAGAGGTGCTAAAGACACTTAATATGAAGAAAGAACTACTAAGAGAAATAAAGATCAGGCAAATAAAATACTTTGGACACATTAAAAGACTTTATTGAAGACCTTACGTGAGGGTAAAGTCAAAGGGAAGCGAGCAAGAGGTAGGCAGAGATACAAGTGGGAGAGTAACATCACACGATGGACAGGTTACAGTCTAGCAGAGTGCACTACCAAGACAAGAGATAGGAGATGTTGGAAATACGCTGCAGTCAACCTTCGTTGCGGAGACGGCACTTAATGATGATGATGTGATTTTCATTGGGTGTCGACACAAACTGTACACAATGTGTCCAATGAAAATTTCAGGACTGTCAGCTAGACACAACACGTTGGAAGGAATATTTACAAAGAGCTAGCAGGTCTTATTTTTTGATGGTCACTGTCATATGCTATCTAAAGCTTGCTCAAAACAAACATGCATGGCGAGATACTCTTCAAACTCTGTGAAGTCTGAGGACGCTGTAAGGATAAGCAAAAAAAGGCAATAGTTGATACTAAATACCACTGGTTGCTATGCGAAACAAAGGCAGATTACTCATTTAAAAAAATATGTTAATACACATATTTCCGGTTGTAGTGCTTATACAAGGACTGATTACTTACTTTTCTCTATTTTATCAAATGCTGTATTAGTGGTACCAATGTCAATGCTCTGAAGAACAACATCGACATTTGATTGTGTGTTGTCTAATGCGGAAGTAACAACAGCACTCCATGAAGGAATAACACCTAGAATCAAACGAGATGTAATTAGGCTATAATTATTTAATACATTTCTGGGATTCTTCTTCTTCTGTGTTCGTTCTCAGGCTCCTGCAGATTAGCAGGATGTAGTCCGGAGAACGGAATGCGCTGTGTCATAGTTTACAGCATTGCTGCGATATCTGCGCCTTTCGGCCTGACACATACGACTTCAGCATGGCTTTGGGTCGCTGACTCTATAAGGGATGGGACAGCCAACTCCATCCCATAACCTCTTTAGTCGCCTTTTACGACATGAGTGGAAGGTAAACAGTGTTGCTATTCTTTGCTCCCCTTCGGGCCCAGGCAACACACAGGCGATTTCTGGGATGACATTTGGTTGGCTTCGTTTTTCTGTTTCTTCGTTCTTTTGTAAGGGGTGGTAATGGGAAAACGACTTATGAACCATAGTCATTTCAAACCGTTTTCCTATAAGTACTCAGTTGCCTAGTCAGTGGTTGACCAGAAATCGCCAGACTAGCGTCGCCTTCACACTTGCTTAGTAGTATTTTAAAATCATTTTTTAAGGAGGGTTATTGATGAGTTCACATGACTGTACAATTGACAATGGACTTGGTTAAACACAGAAAGTAAATATATTTCTATATCGGTATAATCATCTCTTTACTTCCAGTGTCAATAAACATATTCCAAGTTTAACTACTTCCAGTGTTATTAAACATATTCCAAGTTTAACTACTTCCAGTGTTAATAAACATATTCCAAGTTTGACTACTTCCAGTGTTAATAAACATATTCCAAGTTTAACTACTTCCAGTGTTAATAAACATATTCCAAGTTTAACTACTTCCAGTGTTAATAAACATATTCCAAGTTTGACTACTTCCAGTGTTAATAAACATATTCCAAGTTTAACTACTTCCAGTGTTTTAAACATATTCCAAGTTTAACTACTTCCAGTGTTAATAAACATATTACAAGTTTGACTTCATTAGCGATATCTTTATATTTAAAAAATATTTTTTTGGGAGGGGGTGGGGGGAAACGGTGTTCCTCGCTGCGTAGTCGTTAAAACTGTTCCATCTGTGTTTAAGAGGTGAGGGTTTGGATCCCACTCGAGATACCTTCTTTACAAAGTGGATTTTTTCTTTCTGAGATGGCTGGAAGCTACGTAGTCACTTTCAACGATTGATACAGTCTCTCTCTCTCTCTCTCTCTCTCTCTCTCCTTTCTCTTGCTCTCTCCCTCTATATTTTGCTGATTATTTAATATGTCCAGGAATGTTTGATTAGTATTCTTACACCATCTCAATCTTTCTATTCATGGCTGACATCCAATTTTGATTAGTAATCTTACTTCATCACAAACTTTCTATTCATGGATGGCATCCAATTTTCAAACTCTGGTAGGTCGAGTAATTTTGAATGTCATATTGCACACATTATTTCCATTTCAAACTCAGCGAACTCGCAGAAGACGAATGTGTTTGGCAATTAGTGCAAATAAAACGCCGATACAATGCATTTTCATTGTCTAGACTACATCCTTCTTGAAATCTAATAGGGCCCATTTCCTGCTACAAGAGAGATCTAGCGGGAGTTTGAGAATGGACGCTAAAGAAGAAGAAACTTAGTGAACAGCAACTTTACAGAACCATATAGAGATGATAGTTGTAATAATAGTATCAGTAGTAGTAATAGTAGTAGTAGTAGTAGTAGTAGTAGTAGTAGTAGTAGCACCAGCAGAAGTAGCAATAGTAGTAATGGTGTTACCAGTTGTAGTAGTTTTTAAAATACGACAAAAAATGTCAAGGGTTGGGAATTGGGGTGTAATACACTACAAATTGACAATACTAAACATCGCCACACAAAGAAAACTCACCGATTCTAAGTGTACTTATACAGTTCACAACAGATGACAGTGTCAGAACTCCACAAACTGCTACTTGCCAAGACGACCTGCTGAACGTACATGGCCAGCAGCTGTTGTGCTCAAGAAAGATCAATCTTGCCTTCGACATTGCCGCTTGCAGCTAGTCCCTCAGTTCTTGTGTTGATATTTGTATTCGCATGTAGGTAACTAATTCCTGTGAGACGATAATATATACTGTAAATTGTTAGTGAGAATATTATGTTTTATTAGAGTTGTGTGTTAGCAACCAGTTTACAGATCTGTTCAGCAAGTAAGAGAAGACACAAGCAGCAATATGTCTATAAAACATTAAGAAGAATACGATGGGTTTATATCAGACTTGGGTCAAAGGTTATGAGCCCATGGACAGCTGGATCAGCAACGAACCAACCATATGAGACATGAATTTAGACTAAATGAAAACCTATACAATCAATAAAATTGAGACAAGATGAAAAAAAGAGGAAGACCAAGAGATATATTTCGCAGAACAACCATCAATCATGGTGTGACTATAAGTCTCAACAATATGCAAGAATTACGCACAGTAGCATCATATTGCTTGTACTGGAGAGCTATGGTTTCTGCCCTATGCACATTTTTTGGCGATGAAGAACACACATAGATAGACAGAAAGACAGACGGATAGAGGAATGGATGGATGTATGGATGAATAGCTGCGTGAATGGATGGATGGATTAAATAATTTTCTATAAATAAAACACTCACACGAGAGTTTACTTTTGTTGTCAGTAAGTACAAACGATGAAGCTCTTGTTTTCTATATACAATTGGGTGTTTCCTCTAGAGTTTTATTACGAGCGATGAAGCTCTTGTTTTCTATGTGCATTGGGGTGTTTCCTACGGAGTTTACTTGCATACCCAAAAGCCCAACTCTCTGCGACATGCAATGCTTTGAGAAGAAGCCTCCTACTCAGGGGTGTTTGTACGTGGACGACATGCTCTACCATTATGTATATAGATATCAAGCCTGATAAAAGTCTGCAATAATTTGGAGGGAATTGTTAATGCTGGAGTGCTTGTACACTGATACTGAAATATTCATGTGCAATAAATATAGAAAGGTAATAATAGGTAGGTGCTAATTATAAGCTTTAACACTCGACGGTGATGTCATGATAGAAATTACAACTCACATTGCATTAACTTCAAATGCCTTTAACAGACTGTCTAATATCTGGAGGTCAAAGTCAATCAGCACACTCACAAATATACGCGTATGTAATTAATGCGTTATTCCGGTGTTGTCATACGGATGTGCACTGGCTTCGCATATGAGTGGTCGTGGGTTCATTCCCCAGTTGAGGTGGAAATGTTTTTCAGCGCGTAACGGCTCCCGGGTCGACCCAGCCTTACATGGGTACCGGATTAATCCGGGAAATAAAGACTGCGAGGGAGAGGAAATGGCAACCGCCCTCAATTGCAGAGCCTCTGAAATGTGAGAGCGCTAACATCTCATACCCCTACGGCATTAATAAATACTATGGGTTACTTTACTTTTACTATATGGATGTGAGAGCTGGAAAAGTTCTTAATCTTCAGAAAAGATACTACTGAGTTTCAATAACAAATGTCTTCGTAGGATAACTAACACCGATTGGAGTGAATTCAAATCAAATGATAAAATCAGAGAAGAGACACATTAAAACTTCATGACAGATGTTATTAGAAAACGTCATTGGTCCTACGCTCAGACTTCAACAGAATACACCACCAATCTCTTGAATGGATACCTATAATCAAAAGAGCTAGGGGTAGACCAAAAGAAACACGCAAAATAACAATACTTAGAGAAAGTAAAACAAATAATATTCATACTATTCAAGAGCTACACAGAATAGCTTTGAACAGACATAATTGGAGAGATCTTACCTCTGCCCTATGCACTAAAGGAAATTGACGATGATGAATTGTAAGCTGAGTTATGAGCCAGCGACATAGCATATAATTTGCCATAAGTGCTTAGCTGACTAGTCAGTGGTTAACTAGAACTCGCCTGACTAGCGTCGCCTACTTGCTCAGGAAGGGATGGCGTTATTCCTCGACCTTTATAAAGCATGAACCTTGGTACCTTACTTCCTAGTGGCTGGGTGAGCCACGAGAGTAATTTTTATTTAAAACCACAAATAGTCGGCCTAACGAGTAGATTAGAAACCTGGGTGTGCTGGTTATCGGGCGAATGACTTACCACTATATTTCCACGGCACCTAAAATCTCATCATCATCAAACCCGTAACCCTTCAGGTCGTAGGGATGTCACTCTAGAAACAACACCAAAATTTCGTCATGCCTCTCTGCTCTTAGTTCTGTGTTTAATTGTGGAGAATCTTAATCCTGTCCAATCTTTAATATTATCAATCCATACTTTCCTTTTTCCCACTTCTTCTTCTTTCATTCTACCTTCAAGTGTTCCCTGCAAGATATTTTGGAAAGAGAGCCATGCTTCATTACGTGGTCAAACCAAGTTTGCGACGCCTCACCATTGCCATGTTGGCTCTTGTTAGCCTGCAAGAGTATTTATTTTGCTTCTCACATATATGTTGGTTTTTTTTTCTATGTAATGGATACATAATATTTGTCTGTAGCCTTTGTTTTCAAAAACCTGTATTCTCTTCTCCATTTCTGCTGTAATTGTCCAACTCTTACAACCGTACAACAGAATATTTATTATTAGAGTTTTATATTGGTTTATTTTCACTTGTGTGCTTATTATGCAATTCCATATGATATTCAATCTGGACATCGTAGCCGTACCTGTTTAAGGTCCAGTCTTTATTTCTTTGGTAGTGTTTCTAACACTGCTCATATCAGATGCTAAATATTTCAAGGTATCAACTTCTTCTAGTTTCTGTCAATAGACCAGGATGTTACCTAAAGTCGTGTTGTCGTCTATGTTTGTCAATATTTGACTTTTCTCGATGTCTATTTCCATACCATAAATTTAACAAGTTTTTTCAAGCTTAGAAGTAACTTCTTGAAGTTCTTTCTCACTGCCAGCCATAGGATCAATATCATCTAAAAACCACAAGTTGCACTGAGGACGGCCACCACTAGAGATTGTTGTTTGATTGTTCTGTAATGTCTTTTGCAAGATGTGTTCCAAGAATATATTGAATAACACCGGTAATAATATGCATCCTTGTCGAACTCCTGCAGTTGTTTTGAAAAACTCTTCCAATTTCATCATTAATTAAAATAGCACTAGTTGCTAGCTTGTATAGTGAATCAATGATTTATATTATTATTTATGTTAAAATTTAAATTTCTCATAATCGTTCTTAGTCTTTCATGCCATACTCGATCGATTGATTTACTGAAATCGATAAAATTTTTAAAAGATTTCGTGATAATGTTGTAGGTGTTTCTCAATGATTATTTAGATGTTAAAAATTTGCTCTATAAAACTTCTGTTTTTACGACAACCTGCTTGTTCTTCAGCTAGTAGATTTTGTTTTCAATGTTTAATAATATCCTTAATGTCACTTTACATGGATAAGTGATAATAGTTCTATAATCTATGCACAATTTTAAATTCCCTTGCTTTGGCAGTGGTATAACCATCGCCTAACATATATATCGATATATCAATAGTGGATATTGATATACATAACCTTTACCTTTACGTCTCTTTTATGAAAACTTTATTGACAGACATGGGGGCGATGATATTCTTCTCAATAAGACCCAGTGGTGCCTTGCCTCCTCTCTGCATCGGGCGTTTATTGTCTTTCATGGGTAGTATTTTCACAGAAAATTGAAGCCTTGATAGAGAGATAGAGACGAGATGTCAGAAGGCAAATGCAGTAACATACCAACTGTTACTACTACTTCTTCATCCCAAGATCGAGATGGAAGTTAAAAGACAAATGATTTACAGTATATTCCTACTGATTTACAGTTGTGTTACCAGTGCCAATCCTGGTCTCTCTCATCTTCACATTACAGAAAGATAGCGACGTGTCAGATAAAATGCTTGAGGAAAGCTGCAGGAATCACCAGGCATGTCAGTTTACGAATGAAGACATCAGGGAAAGAATAGGTATACAACCTTGCATAGAATACATAGAAAGGCAGCAGATCAAGTGGTTTGACCACATTATGAGAATACATCAAGTTATCCGGGAAGGCATATAACCAAATGATATCAGGGTACAAAGCCAGAGGAAGACCACGATATAAAAACAGAACAATTACACTTAGCACTACATAACACGACCATTATACTTAGCACTACATAACACGACCATTACTCTTAGCACTACATAACACGACCATTACACTGAGCACTACACAACACGACCATTACACTTAGCACTACATTACACGACACAATCTTTTCACTTAGCACTACATAACACAACACGATCATTACACTTAGCACTGCATTACACGACCATTACATCTAACACTACATAACACGACACGACCATACACTTAGCACTACATAACATGACCATTACACTTAGCACTACACGAAGCAATACGTAACAACACGACCATTACATCTAACACTACATAACACGACACGACCATACACTTAGCACTACATAACATGACCATTACACTTAGCACTACACGAAGCAATACGTAACAACACGACCATTACATCTAACACTACATAACACTACACGAGCATTACTCTTAGTACCACATAACAAGACCATTACACCTAGCACTACAGACCTATTAGAAGAGATTGTATTACCCGGTCCCAATCATCATCTGTATATCTTCTGACTGAAGCTGGTACAGTCTGAAAGATCTACTAATGACTGAAGATTCTATTAATTGTATGAAAGATCTACTAATAACTGAATATTCTATTAATTGTATGAAAGATCTACTAATGACTGAAGATTCTATTAATTGTATGAAAGATCTACTAATGACTGAAAATGCTATTGTCTGAAAGATCTACTAATGACTGAAGATGTTATTGTCTGAAAGATCTACTAATGCCTGAAGATGTTATTCTCTGAAAGATCTACTAATGCCTGAAGATGCTATGGTCTAAAAGATCTACTAATGACTAAAGTTGCTATTGTCTGAAATATCTACTAATGACTTAAGATGCTATTGTCTGAAATATCTACTAATGACTAAAGATGCTAAAGTCAAAGAAAGTACTTACCTGCACGACTAAGGCTGCTATTGTCCTGCACAATCGTATTCAAACTGTAGCTGTGTCGTCACAGTATTGAGTTAAGTATTCCGCTCGTGTGGGAGGGGTGTGTCAGTTGCCAACTGAGAAACATAATTATATATAATCATCTATAAAATATGTGTTACGTCCAACTACTTACTCACCGACTTAGTAGAAGAAATATAGTAATTGGTGTTTGTACATATACAACTGTGTGTATATGTGAACGTGTTTGTACATATGAAATTGTGTGTACACATGAAAGTCGTTGTACATATGAAAGTATTTGTACGTATGAAAGTATTTGTACGTATGAAAGTGTTTGTACATACGAAAGTGTTTGTACATATGAAAGTTTGTGTACATATGTGAGATAATGTTATAACTTTGTAATAATAACAATGCGAATATGTGAACCTACATCTCATTTGCCATATCTGCGCCATTTATCCAGGCACATCCGAGTTCAGCAGGGTTTTTGGGTCACTTTTAACCCTACATGATATGTACCAGACAACTCCACGTCAAAACTTCCGTAATCACATCTCACAAACAACATTCATGGGATGTAGAACGTGCTTCTATCATTTACTCTCCATTCGGGTCCTGACAACGAATCAGCGACAATGAAGACACGAACCACTTCTTAAACAATGTGCTGTAACTAAGGTAACGTGTAATTGTTTTACACGTGATTTACGATCAGAAATAAAAACTCCTATCCAACTCATGAACTTCTATAAAAAAAAAAAATGTCCTACGATAGAAACTTTATATGCCAATCTCTATATCTAGAACTAGTTATAACTTCATGACTTTTATTTGAATTCTAAGGGAAAAGATTTGCTAATGTTTCAAGGTTTCAAAACGTTTCCTGATAAATGCTGAGATATTAAAACGAACTGAAATATAATATTGACTTTAAAGAATAATTGATAAATGAGTGCAGAAAAATTGCTCTCGTTTCTTTTAAATATATGAGTATGAATGAAGTGAATAGAAACAATAGCGATGCTTATCAAGTAGGTCTAAGTATATCTTCAAAATAGAAATGATATGAAATGTTATCAAGTATTAAAGATCAGTTAAAACTGGGGATTTATTCTAACATGTTATATATAACAAAAGACAAATCATAAATTAAATCTTCATACAGACATGGAAACTAACTAAAGAACAAGAGAGAAAGCTTCTAAGTGTGAAATGAGATGTCTAAGAATAGCAGCAAACAGAACAAGAAGAGATCATCTGAAGAATGAAGAGATTGCAAGAACTGTTGGAACAACATTTTTGATCAAATATATTGAAAAAGAGACTGAAATGGTTCGGCCACTTAAAGTGAATGAATCTTCATTGTCCAATGACAAAAGTATACAACATGAAAATGGAAACCGCAAGATTTAGAGGAAGACCACGAAGACGGTGGATTGAAGGAGTTACAGACAATCTGAGACTTCACAATAGCACTGCATATCAAGCGACCAAACGTGCCATAGCCTGGAAAACCGTTTGTAATTCAATTCTGCGACGCTTTACAGCGAAAGCAGAGAAACAACAATAGTTAGATATATAGATAGATTAAATTATCTGATGAACTACCTACTGCCTCGCAAAAGAGACAATGGCGTATCACACATTAAGAGATACAACTTCAAAAACAACCATGGTGCTTCCTTCCAGTGTGGTCTGATTGATCAAAGGCTATGGAAGCACGACCACAAAGATGATCAGACAGAAGGTGGTTCCATCCATCCATCCATCCATCCATCCATCCATCCATCCATCCATCCATTGATCCTTCTATCTATCTATCTATCTATCTATCTATCTATCTATCTATCTATCTATCTATCTATCTATCTATCTATCTATCTATCTATCTATCTATCTATCTATCTATCTATCTATCTATCTATCTATCTATCTATCTATCTATCTATCTATCTTATCTATCTTATCTATCTAATCTATCTAATCTATCTAATCTATCTAATCTATCTAATCTATCTAATCTATCTATCTATCTATCTATCTATCTATCTATCTATCTATCTATCTATCTATCTATCTATCTATCTATCTATCTATCTATCTATCTATCTATCTATCTATCTATCTATCTATCTATCTATCTATCTATCTATCTATCTATCTATCTATCTAATCTATCTATCTATCTATCTATCTAATCTATCTAATCTATCTAATCTATCTATCTAATCTATCTGTCCATCCATCCATCCATCTAATCTATCTAATCTACCTACCTACCTATCTACCTATCTACCTATCTATCTATCGATTTCACAAATGCTATAAGGTGTCATGGAGTTAAAGTTTCCGGTCCGAGTCCATATTTTTGGGTGTTCCCTGTTTAGACCGTGGTTTTTAACAATCTCTCTGATTGAATCTTCCCATCTTGTTCTTGGTCTTTCAATTTTCTTTGTAGCCGGACTGTCTGCTGTTGTACGCCTAGACGGCTGTTTGTGATTGAAATATTCACAGAATATATATTCTTGCCCTTGTCCATCCATGTGTGCCGCTAATGCGTCACGAGGAACCGAAGTCTGCTTCCTTATGCTGTGATACCACTGCCAAAGTGCAGTCTTGGTGTTCTAGTATTTCTCCGATGTCATCTATCCATCTTCGTCTGGGTTTTCCCATGTTTCTCTTTTCAGATGATCTTTTATTGAAGGCTATCGATGGAATACGATATGGTTCCATTCTGATTAGTGGGTCGAACCATTTGATCTTTTGTGTGGTTTATGTACTCTTTGCGCGATATTGATTCCAACCTATTTTTTTTTATAATGTCCTTGTTTATTCTATTTCTTTCTGTTACGCGATATGTTGTTGTATTTCATTTCGCATACAGGCAGTTTTTGTTCACGTTTCTCTGTCAGGGTCCAGGTCGGGCATTAGTAACACAGTGTCAGAATAAACAATGTGTTAATAAACGTTCTCTTGGAGAACATGTCGATATTCTGGTGTTTCAGCAGTGTTGCTGTGTTTGCTTTCTGGCGTATTTTATCTATTTATCTATCTAGTCTACCGTATCTAGTTTTACAGAATGTGTAATGGTTTATTTTCATCTTACTGCAGTAACATAGATCCCATTCTCAGCAGAAGCTGGCCACACTTATGAATAAGCACATTAATGCTCAGTCTTCAGTTTAATATATTAATAGAATTGCACGATTATGTTGTCCTTCATGAAATTACAGAAGTAATATCTTTAGTCTTATGTCGATCCTGCTTATTTGAGTTTAAATTAATGTTTTGTTTTAACTAGTTTTGTGGATTGTGCGTAGTTAGGTTTAGATTGCTTCATTAATCTATATCACTTGTTGACAGAGAAACACCCCCTTCCCTTTGAGGGTGATGTATCTCACTTAGATTCTTCTTCTTCTTCTTTCGTTCACTTGAAACATGTCTATATCTGTAATTCTGTCTCCTTAATAAAACTCACTGTCTTTTGTAGTTCATACAGTGTCCCATAGAGTTTTGATTCCAGTTTTCTCACTTAGATAAATCTTGGTCTATTATATCAAAGATTGTTTGTGTAAAAACTCTACTTATAACAAGACTGAGTGCTGGGTATGACTAGAACCGATGCTATAACCATATATTTCTCTGAAACAAGAATTCCTGTATAGAAACAACCAGCAGGGACTACTGGCAGAACTGTGACGTAGATCTACAGCAATGGTATCTCAACGGCGACCAACGTTGTTTTATAATTATGATGATGGAGATAATGATGAGGCTGATGATAGTGAAAAGAGTTGAGATAATGTACGAAAGCTCAGGATGAAAGTGAACCTTAACGGCGCGGATTCATATCCAAATATGGTCATGGAAATCCTGCTTGCTTTCATAGAGTATCGTTTTCAATATTTGCCGACCGTTTAACGACAGCACAGAAAACTAATCGTATTCCTCAGTCGTAACTAATCGTAACCCAAAATGATAACCATCTAATGTGGAACAATGAAGGACCCCCTAACGAGAAATACAATATAACAAACGCGAATTATGTCAAATGATAAACACTGCTCTCCGTGAAATAAATCAGGTATCCACCCTTGTTTCCGAATCAGTCATCAGAAAGAGGAACAATTGTTTCTATGGCATTTGTATGTTTTCATAAGCGTACGGAATTTCTAGCAAATGTTCAAACTGTGTACAACATGCGATTACGACCTATATGAGTAGAGTCCAAACTGTGTACAACATGCGATTACGACCTATATGAGTAGAGCCCAAACTGTGTACAACATGCGATTACGACCTATATGAGTAGAGCCCAAACTGTGTACAGCATGTGATTACGACCTATATGAGTAGAGTCCAAACTGTGTACAGCATGTGATAACGATCTATATGAGTAGAACCCAAACTGTGTACAACATGCGATTACGACCTATATGAGTAGAGCCCAAACTGTGTACAACATGCGATTACGACCTATATGAGTAGAGTCCAAACTGTGTACAGCATGTGATTACGACCTATATGAGTAGAGCCCAAACTGTGTACAGCATGTGATTACGACCTATATGAGTAGAGTCCAAACTGTGTACAGCATGTGATTACGACCTATATGAGTAGAGTCCAAACTGTGTACAGCATGTGATAACGATCTATATGAGTAGAGCCCAAACTGTGTACAACATGCGATTACGACCTATATGAGTAGAGCCCAAACTGTGTACAACATGCGATTTCGACCTATATGAGTAGAGCCCAAACTGTGTACAGCATGTGATTACGACCTATATGAGTAGAGCCCAAACTGTGTACAGCATGCGATTACGACCTATATGAGTAGAGCCCAAACTGTGTACAACATGCGATTACGACCTATATGAGTAGAGCCCAAACTATGTACAGCATGTGATTACGACCTATATGAGTAGAGTCCAAACTGTGTACAGCATGTGATAACGATCTATATGAGTAGAACCCAAACTGTGTACAACATGCGATTACGACCTATATGAGTAGAGCCCAAACTGTGTACAACATGCGATTACGACCTATATGAGTAGAGTCCAAACTGTGTACAGCATGTGATTACGACCTATATGAGTAGAGCCCAAACTGTGTACAGCATGTGATTACGACCTATATGAGTAGAGTCCAAACTGTGTACAGCATGTGATTACGACCTATATGAGTAGAGTCCAAACTGTGTACAGCATGTGATAACGATCTATATGAGTAGAGCCCAAACTGTGTACAACATGCGATTTCGACCTATATGAGTAGAGCCCAAACTGTGTACAGCATGTGATTACGACCTATATGAGTAGAGCCCAAACTGTGTACAGCATGTGATTACGACCTATATGAGTAAATTCAAAACTGTGTACATCATGTGATTACAAAATCTACGTGAGTAGGGCACACAAATAATCATATGATAATCAGTGGCCTCAACATACATTGGAGTACATCGTTTTCTTACACGTTCATTCACACACTGCTACAGGGCGAAGTTCAGATAAGGGAATGCGTTCTGTCATAGTTTTCAGCTTAGATGCGATATATGTGAATTCCGTCTGACACATCCGACTTTAACATAGCTTCTGGGATAACATAGCCACTTTTATCCACTAAGGAATAAACATCCAGCTTTAATTATAATGTATCCCTAGTACACCGTACTACAGTTCTCATGCCTCATTTTTGACTTTTTC
The DNA here is from genome assembly GCA_034231615.1 of Meghimatium bilineatum. Classification (NCBI taxonomy): domain Eukaryota; kingdom Metazoa; phylum Mollusca; class Gastropoda; order Stylommatophora; family Philomycidae; genus Meghimatium; species Meghimatium bilineatum. Next base: position 38,422,690 of record CM067312.1, read on the forward strand.
CAATCTATCGTCCTGTGTCTGTGACAGTGTTAGTAGGCCGAGGCAATACTCTATGACAGAAAGCACCATCACTTGCAAAAGCAGAAAAAGTACCCATTGCTGCATGTCGAAGGTCGCTATAACTTTGATAACAATGATCCCTCTCTTAACCTTCTGAATCTAAACCATATTTGTAATGCGTTTGTTGAATGAGAGACTTCTATCAAAGGTTATCCCAAGATACTTAGGGTCCTGTTATCTTTCAATGAATGAGCCAATGCAACAAACAGCTGGCAGTGTGTCACTGACCAGATCATTATTTAAGGAGAACCAGACTACCGTTGCTTTCGAGAGATTTATCCGTGTTTATGTTCTGCACCATATCGACAATTGATTTAGTCAACTCCAACACTATCAGCGATATATGTTCTGTTCCTGCCCATGCTGTATAGTAGGACGTCATCAGCGTATGTTAGAACTCTACTATTATTTGAGATGTGCAATTGAGAAATTTTCAGCGTATACACATAAAACAGTACTGGGGACAGAGGAGATCCTTGTCCAACAATCATCCAACACTACACTTTAATCATCCAGAGCTATACCTCAATCCTCCAGCGCTATACTTAAACAAATAATGCAGAAGAGGCTACGAAACAAGACGTTTATGATAAGTTTCATGGAACAATGGAGAAAACACCAAGATATGATATAAAATTTGTTATAGTGGATATTCACTCAACGGTATAGAACATCAAAGACCTTCTGAACATGGCACTGGAAGAAACTTGGCAGCTAACACAGAACCGAGAGGCTTACAGCGTTGCATTGAGGACAACGTTCTGTAAAGTATACCTCACATAGAAAGAAAATTACGAAATAACTATGGCGAAAAATGGTCGAGGAACTAAGAGCGAAAATGGAAGGGAGGTATGGATTTTGTCCAACTTCTGCAATTTCACTGAATTAATTATTATTGGAGGAAATTTCCTTCCCCACAAAAGTATACACAATGCTACACGATGTTGACCAGATGGACATACCAAAATCAAATTGAGCAGTTTGCAATAAATCGGAAATAGAGGAAATGTTTATATGATAGTATAATGAATAGAGGCGATGTTTAAAGGATATTAGGATGAATATAATTGTTTATAGGATATTAGGATGAATATAATTGTTTAAAGGATACTATATGAATATAATTGTTTATAGGATGTTAGGATGAATAGAGGAGATGCTTAAAGGATATTAGGATAATGTGCTATAAGATATCAGAGAAGCTACATAGATACAATTTGCTAGAAGAAATCAGAGAAACTGCATAGATAAAATGTGCTAGAATATATCAAAGACACTACATAGATAAATTGTGCTAGCAGAGATCAGAGTAACTACATAGAAAAATTGTGCTAGAATATATCAGAGAAACTATATAGATAAAATTTGCTAGAATATATCAGAGAAACTACATAGTAAATTGACTAAAGACGTGTAGCGAACAAATGAGATTTGAAAACATTATAAAATATCACCAGAATCCTGGCAAGTGACAGCAAAACCATGACACACAGCAGGAAGACAATAATGGACAGACCATCACAAACGATGAAAGAAAAGAAGCAGCGACGTAGATGAGTAGGATATTTTTAAGACACCTTGAACCCAGTAGTACATCACCTTGAACCCAGCCGTACATCACCTTGAACCCAGCAGTACAACCAACAAATATATAACCAGTGAATATACCCACACAGCTGAACTGGAGATCACTCTATTACACTGAAACTACAAAGGTATAGTTCTTTGGTGAGCTGGAGAAGGGTGCACGATATCAAAGTGGCCAAAAGAAGTGCTACAGGGACTTATTAAAGAACTCACTTAAAGCCTCTGAAATAGACCACGATACATTGGAAGAACTTGCACAGAATAGATCTACAAGGCGTTCTAAAATAAAAAAAGAGCGCATCATCTTGTGAAAAGTGGAGAAATGCAGCAGCTAAATAGCGGGGAGCAGCTAGAAAGTCACGGATAGACCGAAATCCGTCTACAGCCGTCATTCCATGTCCGAACTGTCCAAGGACATTTACAGCTCGAACAGGGATCATTAGCCATCTACGAACTCATAATCAAGGACATAACTAAAATTGAATTTGCAAAAGTGGATGTAACAAATGGTCATCATCACTTGTGATGGACGATCAATATAGTGAACACATATAGAACCAGAAAATATACACACACAACTAAACGGGAGATCACTCAAGTATTGAACATAACTAAACGGGAGATCACTCAAGTATTGAACACAACTAAACGGGAGATCACTCAAGTATTGAACACAACTAAACGGGAGATCACTCAAGTATTGAACACAACTAAACGGGAGATCACTCAAGTATTGAACACAACTAAACGGGAGATCACTCAAGTATTGAACACAACTAAACGGGAGATCACTCAAGTATTGAACACAACTAAACGGGAGATCACTCAAGTATTGAACACAACTAAACGGGAGATCACTCAAGTATTGAACACAACTAAACGGGAGATCACTCAAGTATTGAACACAACTAAACGGGAGATCACTCAAGTATTGAACACAACTAAACGGGAGATCACTCAAGTATTGAACACAACTAAACGGGAGATCACTCAAGTATTGAAACTACAATTGTATGGAAAAGCCGCGTTTCATAATATATTTCTCTGTTTCTTTCACTTCGATCTCTACATCCCTTTATTTCCTCTACACCTATCTCTCTCTCTCTCTCTCTCTCTCATTATGTGTATCTCGTCTACTCGAGAGTAACATTTATCTAAATAACAGATAAGACCACGTATGAGAGAATAGTGCTACACAAAAACAATTTCAAATGTCAGATATCGATACACGCTATATCACATCATGAACAATGCACGAGTACGTCCCTGTTGTGTCTGAAGTCTTATTGTATTCTCATTCCACCCATTCCTCTGACAGGGGAGAATTATTGCTGTAATAAATTAGCTTACCATGGGCAGATAGAAACTAATGACGTAATTCTGAATTTCATTCCAACTTTTTTGGCTGTATGTATAGAAATACATACAGAAATACATATAAATAAGAAGAGGGGTAAGACAAGGATGCATTTGATCGCCATGCCTATTTAATATCTACACAGAAAATATCCTTAAAAATATAGAAGAAATACCAGGACTCAAGATCAATGGGGAAATAATAAACAACCTTAGATATGCAGATGACACTCTTCTTTTAGCAGAAAGTGAACATGAACTACAAAGACTAATAGATCAAATCAATAAATCAAGTAATGAATATGGACTGGATATAAATATTAAAAAAACAAAAACCATGATAATCAGCAAAGACACAGAAGAACAAGAGCTAAACATAAACATACATGGAGAGAAACTACAACAAGTAAAATATTATCAACATCTTGGACACATAGTCACATATGATGGCAGATGTGAAACAGAAGTTAAAAGGAGAATAGGAACGGCTAAAAGTACCTTCAATGACATGAGGAAAATATTAACATCTAAACAAATTACAAACATGTTAAAAATGAGAATTATAAAATTCTATATCTACTCTATATTAATGTATGGCTCAGAAACATGGACACTAAATTAAAAGACAGAATTTATGCCTGTGAGATGTGGGTATATAGGATAAAAGGGAGAATATCATGGAAAGAGAAGAAAACAAATAAAGAGGTGCTAAAACACTTAATATGAAGAAAGAACTACTAAGAGAAATAAAGATCAGGCAAATATAATATTTTGAACGCATTAACAGACCTTATTGAAGACCTTATTTGAGAGTAGATTCAAAGGGAAGCGAGCAAGAGGTAGGCAGAGATACAAGTGAGAGAGTAACATTACACGATGGACAGGTTACAGTCTACCAGAGTGCATCACGAGGACAAGAGACAGGGGGATATTGGGGATCTGTTGCAGCCAACCTTCGCTGCAGAGACGACAGTTGATGATGATAAAAATACGCGAGTAGGGTGGGGTTTTGGAGAGGGGTGGGCGGTGTTACAAATATCAGAGACGAGAGAGAGATAGAGAGGGATAGAGAAACTATATTGTTCCCCGTTATGGTATAGGGAGATGTAGAAAGTATAGTAATAACTGGCAAGATTGAAGAATAGAGGGGCAGATCGCGGTAGTGTGAGAAAATAAGGCAACATGTTGTCATGACAAAGCTGTGCATCCGGCGAGGTACATAGGGTGGTAATGACAGTCAAAGTGTCGGGTTCAAATCCCGCGGCAGGTAATTGTGCATAATGACCGCTTAGAAAGCGATGGCAATGGTCCAAAAAATGGTTGATAACCGCTGATACAGATGACATTCTATTAGCCTGGGGAGATAATATGTAGCACACAATGGGGACTTGGTCACTATTGGTGTTTAAATGTACGGGCCTATGCGTCAACAATCCATTTTTGTTACCGATCCCACCCGTGGCTATCGACAGTAAAGACCTAACAGAATTAAGTGGGACCCAGTTCGTTATGTTTTTGACTATTGTTGGGATTTTGATTGATCGCTATTTATATACTTGGAGTCGCATGCCACAATTCGTCGTAGCCAACAAATAGACTGCGCGGAAATTGGCCTCCTAGGTCGTGTTTACGCTTTATTTGGAGGCCTGTGGTACAGTCGATCGCCATGCCCAAACATGTCAACAACTGTCAAAAATTCAGGGATACCCCTGCTTAGTTATGTTAATAAATTTAGCCCACTTCGCCCATTTAAAAAAAAAATTAGCAGGAAAAGTACTTAAAAACTTATTTGATTCACATTTGTAGACACATTTCTAAATTCATGCAATGTTCTTCTTCCTCGGTGTTCATTCTCAAACCCCCGCTGGATCTCTCTTGTAGCAGGACCATGTTCCTACTAGATTTCCAGCAGGATGTAGTCAAGAGAATGAAACTGCGTTGTGCTGTCGTTTTTATTTGCGCCAAAGGCTCGACACTTCCATCTTCGGCAGCTGTTTTTTGACGCTGTGTGCCGGCGTGCTGTAGAGGGCGTCTGAGACTACAAGGTACAGGGTTTGAATCCCCACTCATCCAGGCAATTGTACATGCAATCGGTTAAGAAGGCAATAGCAAACTACTGAACGTATTCATATTGCATATAAAATCATTGTTAACGTATCCTATTCAGGACGTAGCCATCAACCCGGTAATAATATTTTTTCTAGTGATTTTCTAGTCAATGTATACGTTGAGTAGTTTGTCATTACTTTCAGAACGGTTCTCATTCACAATTGCTTGTGGCGGGGCTAGAACTCGGTACCTTGGCCGTCACAGATGCGCTCTGTACCACACCAGAACCGGACGTAATAGAATCGGAACAAAGCCGGATGTTATAACATCATTACAACCAAACAGTTTTTGATGGCTATATTTTGTTTGGAATATTCTATCAAATTTTATTTTTTTGGTTTATTGTTGGAGCAACATTTGGACAGGATAAAATTATTCACATCAACAAGAAACTGAGAACATAGAAACATAACATGATTTTCGTTGTGATATTTCTAGAGTGGCAACCCTAACGACCGTGGAGTATAGTCATGACCGTCAAGAACATAAGACTCATTGGGAAATGGGAAATCGAGCCTTTTTAATGACTCGTGTGACTATTTTTGTAATTTTCATTGATCACTATAATTATACTGTGTGTGACAGCAAATAAACATCAAGGAATAGTCAAAAAAGTCAATTTAGGGGCTGAATTTCCTATTTGCCAATAGATCTCATAATGTAGACGACTATGATCTAATACAAGGTACCCACAAATACTGTAGAAAACCCTGTTGAAATGATATTTTTGCGAGCTACATTATAGCAGTATCTGAACATGGCGTCATATTAGGAAATACATGTACGATACCGGGTACCTAATTTGTAATTCTTCTTCTCGCCAACAATAAATCAAGCAGGAACTATTGAAACTATTACCATAGTGTTTCGGCAGCCTGAATGGGAGCAGAGAATAACGATATTGTTACTTGCCAAGAATTTCGTAAGAGGCAACTAAGGAGGTGGGGGGGGGGGTTGGCTTTTCCAATACACAGTGGCCGTGGTGATGGCGGTGGTGTTAGACTGAAAGGCGCACATTTCACAGACAAACTTAAAATCATGACACAAATGAATCCATTCTCTGGATTATATTCTGCTAATCTACAGAAGTTTCAGAATGAACGCAGAAGACGGTTGTATCTATCATATCTAAGTCAAGCGATCTGTTAGCATATTTTAAAGTCTCGTGTTGTACTGTAGCGAATGGAGTCTGCATATTCTAATACTACGTATTGCACTGTAGCGAATGGAGTCTGCATATTCTAATACTACGTATAGAACTGTACATAGCAATCAAATATTTTGTTTAAAGAAGTGCGTACACGTAATCTTCTCGTTATTGTTGAATCTATTTCTGATCATCAGAGACTGAATAATGCACAAAATAACATACCAGGGGAATACGATTGACGATTATTTCAGCTTGGTTGAGGGGGGGGGGTCTAGACAACACAGAGAACATTTTACCGGTTTACCACTATCATCAACATAAGCGGTATATGAAAATATCGGTAAATACAGATTTAGTCTGTAAGTAGCGAGAAATGTCACATATATACAGCCAGTAAGTAGGAAGAACTGTTACATATGTGCAGCCAGTATTAGGAAGAAATGTTACATATCTGCAGCCAGTAAGTAGGGAGAAATGTTACATATGTACAGCCAGTAAGTAGGGAGAAATATTACATATCTGCAGCCAGTAAGTAGGGAGAAATGTTACATATGTACAGCCAGTAAGTAGGGAGAACTGTCACATATGTACAGCCAATAAAATGCCTATGGAGAAATGTCATATATACAGCCAGTAAATAGAGAGATATTTTACTTATATACAGCCTGTAAGTAGGGAGAAATGTCACACATACATCTACTAAGACTAAATATCACATATGTAGATGTATTTGGTATGGTGAAATAGAATATATAAAGGAAGGTATAAATGTCACATAAATACCGTTAATAGTTAAGGAAGAATGTCGTATAGAGATATACAAAAAGTAGTGATGAATGTATCGTAGAAAAAGCCTGTAAGTAGGAGTGTTGAATGTTACCAACATATTCCGTCATAAAGTTGTAGTGAATGTCACCTAAATATACCGTCAAAAAGTTGGAGTGAATGTCACCTAAATAGATATATATGTATGTAGGTATGTAGATAGATAGATATGTATGTAGGTATGTAGATAGATAGATATGTAGGTAGGTAGGTAGATAGATAGATATGTAGGTAGGTAGGTAGATAGATAGATATGTAGGTAGGTAGGTAGATAGATATGTATGTAGTTAGGTAGATAGATAGATATGTAGGTAGGTAGGTAGATAGATAAATATGTATGTAGGTATGTAGGTAGGTAGATAGATAGATATGTATGTAGGTAGGTAGATAGATAGATAAATATGTATGTAGGTAGGTAGGTAGATAGATAAATATGTATGTAGGTAGGTAGATAGATAGATATGTAGGTAGGTAGATAGATAAATATGTATGTAGGTAGGTAGATAGATAGATATGTATGTAGGTAGGTAGATAGATAGATAAATATGTATGTAGGTAGGTAGGTAGATAGATATGTATGTAGGTAGGTAGATAGATATGTATGTAGGTAGGTAGGTAGATAAATATGTATGTAGGTAGGTAGGTAGATAAATATGTATGTAGGTAGGTAGGTAGGTAGATATGTATGTAGGTAGGTAGATAGATAGATATGTATGTAGGTAGGTAGGTAGATAAATATGTATGTAGGTAGGTAGATAGATAGATATGTAGGTAGGTATGTAGATAGATAGATATGTAGGTAGGTAGGTAGATATGTAGGTAGGTATGTAGATAGATAGATATGTAGGTAGGTAGGTAGATAGATAGATATGTAGGTAGGTAGATAGATAGATAGATAGATATGTAGGTAGGTAGATAGATAGATATGTAGGTATGTAGATAGATAGATATGTAGGTAGGTAGATAGATAGATATGTAGGTATGTAGATAGATAGATATGTAGGTAGGTAGATAGATAGATATGTAGGTAGGTATGTAGATAGATATGTATGTAGGTATGTAGATAGATAGATATGTAGGTAGGTAGATATATAGATAGATATGTATGTAGGTATGTAGATAGATAGATATGTAGGTAGGTAGGTAGATAGATAGATATGTAGGTATGTAGATAGATAGATATGTAGGTAGGTATGTAGATAGATAGATATGTAGGTAGATAGATAGATATGTAGGTAGGTATGTAGATAGATAGATATGTAGGTATGTAGATAGATATGTAGGTAGGTAGGTAGATTGATAGATATGTAGGTAGGTAGGTAGATAGATAGATATGTAGGTAGGTAGATAGATAGATATATATGTAGGTAGGTAGGTAGATAGATAGATATGTAGGTAGGTAGGTAGATAGATAGATATGTAGGTAGGTAGATAGATAGATATGTAGGTAGGTAGATAGATAGATATGTAGGTAGGTAGATAGATAGATATGTAGGTAGGTAGGTAGATAGATAGATATGTAGGTAGGTAGATATAGATATGTAGGTAGGTAGATAGATAGATATGTAGGTAGGTAGATAGATAGATATGTAGGTAGGTAGATACATAGATATGTAGGTAGGTAGGTAGATAGATAGATATGTAGGCAGGTAGATAGATAGATATGTAGGTAGGTAGATAGATATGTAAGTAGGTAGGTAGATAGATAGATATGTAGGTAGGTAGATCTGTGGATATGGAGAAATATAAACATGCAGCAGGAATGCAGGTAGGTAGACAAGCATAAAGACGGACAGATGGATGGTTAGATAAATATATATATATATATATAACATTAATAAATAAACGATCAATATTTTTCAATAAGGTAACTTGTCATTACTCTGTATGATGAAGACCGATTGTCAGCGTTCTTTTGTTTCGTGTAATCTGGTCTTCTGATAATGCCACAGTTTTTACACTGATGATCAATAGTGATGATTGTGTGATTGTTTTGGTCTGTGTATTTGATCTAATGATTTCTGGATGTACAGAATGCAGCATCGGTGACTACGATACGGGTGAGTGTATGGACTATGGAAATGTTAGCAATTAATGGCACTTCCTAAGTGTGTATGTTAGGGAGCTGGCATACAGTCAAGTATCTAGACACATTTATAATACAGCTGGTCAGTTCTTTATTCAAATAAAGAATAGGACAGAACCAGTCAACTTAACGATAAAAAGAAGGAAGAGAAATATTCTGTACAATTAATCAGTATCAAAGTGTATAAGCGAATTCGAGAGTTATGATGTTATGTTGAACATATTTGTTTCAACAGATGTCATACATAAATTGTAAACAAACAGATCAAAGTGACCAGGGGGCTTCTGAGAAGTGTGTTTCTTTTTAGAATAGTGATGAAAGTACCATATTCGGCTAGGAAAACTAATGTTCAGGGCCCCTCAGAGATGGTGAAGTAAAGAGACAATAGCTGATGTTTGAGGTAGACACTGTTCGTGTCTGAAATATATTAGGATTTCAAGCAATTGTACAGTTTATATTCATGTGTGTGTGTGTGTGTGTGTGTCGTGTGTGTGTGTGTGTGTTTGTTTGTTTGATTGTTTATTTGATTTTTTATTTTATAACACCAGAAAATGCGAGAGATTAGCACTTACTTCCTATGTGCAGTGGAGTGGTTTTTCTGAGCTTTCTTTCATACCATGGAGACTACAGTTTTCGGCTAAGTGCAATGCTTATTGAAGGAGCCTTCTACTCAAAGGGTGTATATAATTGTATAGATGAAATCCTACAAAGCTTCAATGAGAGGGCCTGAATATAACGTCATGTCATCTAGTAGGGATATCTGTTGCATGGATGATTTGTCTAGTGTGCCATTAGTGAGACCCAAAGACGCAACCGCATGCGTACATATAATATATATATGTATATATATATAATGCGTTGTATAATGTCCAATCATGGGTTGTCCGGTAGGAAATATAAATATATGAATGAATGAATGATAATTATGAATGCCTTCAACTTTATAATCAACAGAGAAAAGTGATTGTATCAGGGAGTGCCATCAGATGTAACATGGAAAAGTGATAAGAAGTGATTGTATCAGGGAGTGCCGTCAGATGTAACATGGAAAAGTGATAAGAAGTGATTGTATTAGAGAGTGCCGTCAGATGTAACATGGAAAAGTGATAAGAAGTGATTGTATTAGAGAGTGCCATCAGATGTAACATAGAAAGGTCGTTTCGCGTTGGGTTAGTTTTACTTAAGGGCGAAGAACTTGGTTCTTATCCCTGTGATATTTCGATACCAAAATACGTTCATTACCATAGTAATCACATGGTCCATTTCTACGTACATCATATAGGCATATATAGAGAACCATAAATAGATGCAATCTTCCATCGAAAATATTTAATTAATTTAATACCAATTATCGCACATCGTATGATATGGTGACACAGGCTATGTAGTTCCTTTATTACTACCAAAAAAATAAACATTATACATGTATATTAGGTTTAAAAAAGTACATTAAAAATTTTTAGCGCCGTTACATTGTCAGTGTCCTACGTAGCAGCTTATTTTTGGTTGCAAAATTTGGTTGCAATCGGTGAAAGATTTTAGGAGCATATACGTGTACAGACAGGCGGACAACAAAACAAAGTCTTTTATATACATTCATCTTTCTCTCCATTTTTTATAGTAAGTCTTTCAGTTTTAGATTTCTTCTGCACAATTCCTGAACTGTTTATATTCGCTTGTAAATATTCAAAATTTGTGACATCCTTTAGTTTTCCGATTTTAATTTGTCTTTTTGGTCGTGTTTTGACTTATGAGTTTTCATGATTTGTGTTTCCTTGAAATTTATGTACACTTTCAGGTCCTTGTGTCTCTCCACATCTGTATGTGACGTGTATTTTGCAGAACTCTGCCCTCACTTCCACAAGCCTCACAGTTCTGTACAAGCTGTCCACCCTTTTCCTGTGTCAAGTTTAGAAGGCTTCGATATCATGTGTCTATTATCATCTATTCGATATCATGTGTCTATTATCATCTGTTCGATATCATGTGTCTATTATCATCTATTCGATATCATGTGTCTATTATCATCTGTTCGATATCATGTGTCTATTATCATCTATTCGATATCATGTGTCTATTATCATCTATTCGATATCATGTGTCTATTATCATCTATTCGATATCATGTGTCTATTATCATCTGTTCGATATCATGTGTCTATTATCATCTATTCGATATCATGTGTCTATTATCATCTGTTCGATATCATCTGTTCGATATCATGTGTCTATTATCATCTGTTCGATATCATGTGTCTATTATCATCTGTTCGATATAATGTGTCTATTATCATCTATTCGATATCATGTGTCTATTATCATCTGTTCGATATCATGTGTCTATTATCATCTATTCGATATCATGTGTCTATTATCATCTGTTCGATATCATAACCTCTGTCTGCCTCTAGCTCCCCAATCTGGAATGTTTTCCTCCATGATTAATCGTTCTAAACCACCGTGACTTTGTGATGTCCAAGGTATGCAATCTGCGTTTTTGTATAGTTTTGAGGAGCCTGATCTCATCTATGTTCAGGCTCTTACAATGTCTGTGGTGGCTGGTTTTTCTCTATATGTTCTTATGATTTTTGTAGTGTCTCATTTAAAATGCTGATATTTTGTTTATATTGTGGATGCCATTTACCCAAGTCTCACAACCATGTGTTGTCACTAGAAAAATATAAACATTTAACTATCTAGAATTAGAATGAATGTGTTCTCTTTACGATGTTCGATTAGCGGTTGTTCCTTCCCGAAAGTAATGACAACCTACGGAAATATTGTGCCTAGAAATTTCCAATGAATTAAACACAATAGCTAAAATAAAACTACATATGTTTGGTAATATAAAGTGACACAACTGTTTAGAAAGACAAATAATGGGGGCAGAGAACCTGGGCGGAGGTCGAAAGGCAGACCAAGAAGACGATAGACTGACGTCATTAAAGATAACATGAATACGTCGTTGGAAAATGCAAGCCAATCGCACGAGACAGCGAAGGGTTCAGGTAGTTCGTTGGGAAGACATCGTTCTGGAGAGAATACGTCACATGACAACAAGGATAGAATATGTGTTATATAGGCCAACAAATACCAGACTCTATGAAGGTAATGTGGTATATACAAATACCAGACTCTATGAAGGTAATGTGGTATATACAAATACCAGACTCTATGAAGGTAATGTGGTATATACAAATACCAGACTCTATGAAGGTAATGTGGTATATACAAATACCAGACTCTATGAAGGTAATGTGGTATATACAAATACCAGACTCATGAAGGTAATGTGGTATATACAAATACCAGACTCTATGAAGGTAATGTGGTATATACAAATACCAGACTCTATGAAGGTAATGTGGTATATACAAATACCATCCTATATGAAGGTAATGTGGTATATACAAATACCAGACTCATGAAGGTAATGTGGTATATACAAATACCAGACTCATGAAGGTAATGTGGTATATACAAATACCAGACTCATGAAGGTAATGTGGTATATACAAATACCATCCTCTATGAAGGTAATGTGGTATATACAAATACCAGACTCATGAAGGTAATGTGGTATATACAAATACCAGACTCATGAAGGTAATGTGGTATATACAAATACCAGACTCTATGAAGGTAATGTGGTATATACAAATACCAGACTCATGAAGGTAATGTGGTATATACAAATACCATCCTCTATGAAGGTAATGTGGTATATACAAATACCAGACTCATGAAGGTAATGTGGTATATACAAATACCAGACTCTATGAAGGTAATGTGGTATATACAAATACCAGACTCTATGAAGGTAATGTGGTATATACAAATACCAGACTCTATGAAGGTAATGTGGTATATACAAATACCAGACTCTATGAAGGTAATGTGGTATATACAAATACCAGACTCTATGAAGGTAATGTGGTATATACAAATACCATCCTCTATGAAGGTAATGTGGTATATACAAATACCAGACTCATGAAGGTAATGTGGTATATACAAATACCAGACTCATGAAGGTAATGTGGTATATACAAATACCAGACTCTATGAAGGTAATGTGGTATATACAAATACCAGACTCTATGAAGGTAATGTGGTATATACAAATACCAGACTCTATGAAGGTAATGTGGTATATACAAATAACAGACTCTATGAAGGTAATGTGGTATATACAAATACCAGACTCTATGAAGGTAATGTGGTATATACAAATACCAGACTCATGAAGGTAATGTGGTATATACAAATACCAGACTCTATAAAGGCATACCAGTGGTTAGTCAACTGTTTTTATTTTGGCAGCCTGAAATGAGCTATTTGTGCGGTATGAGAAACAGAAAGCAATTTTTTAGTCCTTTGTGGCATTAGCACAAGTAGTGATACAAGTAGTATTTATTTAGTTCTGAAAAAGAAAGCATACACTACTTTCATATTATTCTTGTAAGCCAGAGAAATGTCTTGGATGGCCGGTTTTGACCTGTGGGTCGTATTCTGTCCAACACTGAGGTAGATCAATAAGAAATATTTTTTAAAAATATTTGGAGCCAGCTGTTTATCAACAAATAGAAAGCGATTGTAAATTGATTGAATTAAGAAAAGCGATATCAAGAAGAAACAAAGATTGGTTCGTGGGAATATAAACAGAGAAACCAGTCAGATATGGATAATAAATCATGTTTTATTGATTTTATTAACAGTTTTTAATATTTAATGTTTATCAATATCTATTATTCGGCATATTAATGTAATCTATTACTGAGTATGTTAGTAGAAGTAATGAATGTCTATTACTCAGTATGTTAGTAGAAGTATTAATATATATTACTGGCCTTATAAACAAACATGAAAGATAAATAAACGAAGACGGCAAGAGTTGATTAGTGCAATTACAAATACGATACAATTGCATAAATACGATACATGAGCTGGCACTTGCACCTTTTATAGTCTTACATTTTACGGAGCAAGAATTTAGGACGTGAAGCACACACAAGAAAGTAATAATAACTAGGTACAAGAAGTAATACATAGGTACAAGTAGTAATACACAGGTACAAGTAGTAATACACAGGTGTCATGTGACGTATTCCTTCCAGAACGTTGTCTTCCCAATGAACTCTCTGAACCTCTCTCTGTCTTGGGCGATGTGACTTGCATTTTCTAGCGATGTATTCATGTTATCTTTAATGTCGTCAGTCCATCGTCTTCTTGGTCTGCCCCTTCTCCTCTACCCAGGTACTCTTCCCTCCATTATTTGTCTTTCTAAACAGTTATGTCTCTTTATATGACCAAACAGGCGTAGTTTTCTTTTTGTTATTGTGTTTAGTAACCAACACTCTGGAATATTCAGTGTGTTTATAATATCTGAGTTTCTGATTTTATCCTTCCATGATATTCTAAGTAATACACAGGTACAAGTAGTAATACATAGGTACAAGTAGTAATACACAGGTACAAGTAGTAATACACAGGTACGAGAAGTAATACACAGGTACAAGTAGTAATACACAGGTACGAGAAGTAATACACAGGTACAAGTAGTAATACACAGGTACGAGAAGTAATACACAGGTACAAGTAGTAATACACAGGTACGAGTAGTAATACACAGGTACTAGTAGTAATACATAGGTACAAGTAGTAATACATAGGTACAAGTAGTAATACATAGGTACAAGTAGTAATACATAGGTACAAGTAGTAATACATAGGTACAAGTAGTAATACATATGTACAAGTAGTAATACACAGGTACTAGTAGTAATACACAGGTACGAGTAGTAATACATAGGTACAAGTAGTAATACATAGGTACAAGTAGTAATACATAGGTACAAGTAGTAATACATAGGTACAAGTAGTAATACATAGGTACAAGTAGTAATACATAGGTACAAGAAGTAATTAAGAATAAAAGTAGAAAAAGCTTAATGTCAGAGCATGTCCAACACAGAGAGTGTCGCAGTAACCAAACGAATAAACAGTTATTACCAAATAAGGTATAAAAGTTACTATAAAATCATAACTATCAATGTTAAAAATAAATAACTAGCAACAACCAAAGAATAATGACATTTTTTGCACGTTACGGTCTAACAGGGACCTTTCTCAAGAAACACATAACAATTAAAACAACACACATAACCATAACAATATTTTAAACTGGGATGACTTGGACATGTTTTTCCCACCACAAATCATTGCCAAGTGAAGACGCGCCATGCATGTCTAATATATGCCGAAATGCGTGCGTTCAATATGTTTGCACATTATCAATAGACAGAAATAGCCATAGATCAATGAACAATTGCCAGGGGTGATGAAGTAATGTATTAGATTAAATTTAAAATATGAAAAATGCAAAATCAGAGTTGGGAGCCCGTAATGAGCAATGTTAAGATGGTTAGGGTGGGGGTGGGGGTGGGAGAGAAATAAAGAGGGAAGGCAAGAGTATATGTAAACATTTATGAAATTTGTAGCTGGGGGAACTACCAATAGACCTAGAGATTATAGAAATGTGTAGTGAGGATCAGTAGTTGCCAGCGCCTGGATAGATGATTCATTAAAATATACACATATTTACATACAATTACACAACTAAATATATATGTATATATTGGATGATCCTATGTATTATATATATATATATATATATATACATATCTGAATATAAACATTAATATCTATATATACTTATATACGTGCACATATACATACAAATATATATACACCAAACAACAAATATGTATAAAAATACATACATGAATAAATGCATATATGTACATACATACATATACATGTACACCAGTGTACATGCCACAAACGTACACATGCTAACACAAAAATATATACATACATATATACACACAAACGTATAAACAATACATCTACAAATATATATCTTTTACCTAGTCAATACATAGATGTATGATAGATACCCACACAAAATGGATAATCATGTAAATGAATGCACACACAAGTAATGTTGACACAAGAATCAGTGTACATAATTAAACAGAATGCAGATACGTGCATTAATATAAACAAGCACTCACATAAATATATTAGCAGGCATTCACATAACATTTTCTCACATAAATACATACATTAACATGAACATTCGCACACATAGAGATATATACATGTATTACTATAAACATTCATTCACATGAAAATATTCACATGCATTAATATAACACAAACATTTGTACACATACAAATGTGTGACCCAAAGTAGTTGTATAGGTAATAAGTTATGTCCCATGGCAGCAACCTGCCGTCGGGGATGAAGATAGCTCTTCATGGGCTAAGCCGCAGCAACTATTTGGTGGGGTGGCCAGTTCCCGTCCTTGCTGTTTTTACCTCCCCTAACTCATGCGTCAGGTCCAGTACTCATTTACAGCTGAGTCGACTGGAGGAGTGGTCGTGTCAAGCGAGAAAACACAACGATTATTGTTTTTGTCCAGTTGTCCAGTTTTTTTGTAGTTGTGTATGTAAGATAAAAGTAGTAAGACATTAGAACAGTAGCAATACATAGGTACAAGTAGTAATACACAGGTACAAGTAGTAATATATAGGTACAAGTAGTAATAAATGGGTACAAGTAGTAATACATAGGTACAAGTAGTAATACTTAGGTACAAGTAGTAATACATAGGTACAAGTAGTAATATATAGGTACAAGTAGTAATAAATGGGTACAAGTAGTAATACATAGGTACAAGCAGTAATACATAGGTACAAGTAGTAATACATAGGTACAAGTAGTAATACACAGGTACAAGTAGTAATATATAGGTACAAGTAGTAATAAATAGGTACAAGTGTAATACATAGGTACAAGTAGTAATACATAGGTACAAGTAGTAATACATAGGTACAATTATTGTAATATATAACTAACCATAATTTATAACCCTAACTCCGGCCCTAGAAAATGAATATTTTAAAAACATAGGGATAAAATAATAGTTCTAATATTATCCAAATTTAACCTGTCAGAAAATATGGTGACGAAACATTATCTCTAATATTATCAATACTCAACGTCGTAGATAAGCTTGCCTTATGGTGTGGAGTTTACCTAATTTTGAAGCCCTCTGTGAAAACTCGATAAATGGGCGGTTGTTATCAACCTTTTGATTAAGTTCCTAGTACTAAAATTCATATTCAAATTTGCTAAGGGAATGGTTTGGACACCCCAAACCCTTCTGTTATCTACGGGCCTGTCAACACTTAACCATTATAAACAAAATTGTTGACTGCTAGCAATACCACCAATACGTTTCAAAACTTACTTTTTCTCCAAAATTCTTGATGAAGAAATAGATATAATATTTGAAATAATGATCTTCAAAATGTTGAATGAAATACTATAGTTATAGTAGCATCAAGACTTACCATTTCCTAGAATTCCTTGATGAAATATAGGGCCTACTCTTTGTAACAGTCGGATAATATTTGAATCAAATCACAAATTCCTTCTAATTGTTAACTATTCAATGTTCAGAAGTTTCACATTTTCTTTGCATCAAGTAGCAATGTGTGTGTCTTGTGATGTACACCCACACAGAAACAAGAAATACTTGGTAGAAAATGTCTCAGACAGGAGTTATTTAACAGTCTATTGTGTTTAATATTTGTAATACATACCATGTTTGTAAAACACGGCACTTAGTAGTTTTGTTTGCGAATAGAGATAAAATGTTCGTATTGCTGAATGCAGTGATAAGTGAGGTTACATGTACGGGAGATGTGAAATCAGTTACAGGGCTGTGTGTATATCGACCGGTTTTTGGGTATGTAAGCGATAGCCCAGGTTCAGTCAAACAAAATAAACGATATGCTGCGAGGAAAGAGCGAGGGTTTTACTGCTGGGCTCTTGTGAGTTGCTAAATATGGGAACACGAAGTGGACTTGCTGTGCTATTGGTGCACAAAGAAATATAATTGTTAGCCTCACCTCTGTATACATACTATGGAGGTCGTGGTGGCAGTATTACCTGAACATATGTATATATCTATTCGCTAATCCCTTTGTTGCCTTCAGCATCAGGGGTAGAATAATTTTCTGGAGATGGCACTCCAGAACATCTTCTCCTGAAGATTACCTGAACCGTTTTTAATAGTAGCTTCGGACAAAATAGTAGCTATCAGTCAATAGTGAGAACAATCTATGTTATGAAATATAACACATTCTTTTAGTCTTTTTATTCATAGGAAAGGAGGTAGTTTATTCACTGGCTGTATGCTGACCGCCTATTGTTTCTAAAATCAACCAGGAGGTTTTTCCCAACTATCCGACCTAAGTAATTATCACTAAAAATAGTTCAAAAATTGAATGACAGTCACTATAAACCTATCCTTTAAGTCTATAGTTCGCAGTTGTCGAGGTTAGTTATATGATTGGTCCGGCTATCCAAATAAGATGACGTTGGTAGTGACATTGATTGCGTATTGTTCACTGTTCATAAACTTGGCGGATTCATTGCCTAGTGCATTTACACAATTTAACAAAGGGTGTGACTTTGATAACATAGAGTTCACAGTTTATTCACTAAGCCATCCCATTTGCTTGAAAACGGGCATCTCACACTCCCGAAGACGATTTCTACCAAAGTAACATTGACTGCCTGGGTCTTCAAGAAAAGACAGCAGGTCCATCCACATTCAAGGTCTCCGACTGATTGTATCCCGAAATAAACTCGAAAATTGAGTAACACTTCGCACAGGTTGACTCGGTAAATAAGACTTCAAAAAGAACTCTGGTAAGACTTTATTAAAAACACGCTGCAGTTTCAATAAAAGAAACTAAATATATTTCCTCTACGATGACAAATAAGCTGGAAAAATGAGCAACACTGCACAAAAGTTCATCCGGTAAGTAAGACTTCAAAAAAGCAGGAACTCTAAAACTCTGGTAAGACTACATAAAAATACGAAGAACATAAGAGTTCCTAACACATCCAACATGTGACGAATTCTTCCGACATTACGTTGTACAGCTTGCGCTCCAAAAATCCTCGTGACAAAAAAGTATATAGAGTTCGAGGAATCATGTCCTGCTTCATGGACAGTCTCCGATTAATCCTTCGCTACATGGCTGAGCTGTTACGCTGTTACTCAGTTGCAATGAACGATTGATCACTCAAGATTGATTGCAATCCGTTATGTTCAAGATTTTTTAAATGTATTTGTGGATCTAGATCTTGATGAATACTATTCGTATTTACGCTTTTGTCCACAAATATTTTCCTATTAATCTAGTTTTATTCTAATATGCGACATTCAAGATTGTCAACAATCTTTTCCAGAATATTCTAAGTTATATGCATCCTTTCTTAAACTAACAGTTTTTGGATATTTTATTCTCCCCCACCATTCTCGTGTTTCACGGCTGGTTGAATATTCACGCTAACTAACTCCGCCAATAATCCTGTCTCGTCAACACTTACTAACAGTTATTTTCTTACGGTGCCTAATATTTTCTTCTTTACTTTTTAAAAGTACTATCTAAGCAAAATAAAGGACAGCTGATTTTAGTAATTCTCCTTCGTCAATTTTCTATGTCCGACTATGAAATGCATTATACTCTGTTCACTCTAAGAATGAAGTGGGTCAGGGCTTCTGATTTGTTGTTAAACACAGAATGCATTAATCGATTGTTCAGTGCCAATAATGTTTTTAAATTTCTTTTTTAAATGTTCTTTTTTAAATGTTGTTTAAATATTGTTTTTACAAATCATCAGCTGTTTAAAAAAAATCACCCGTTGTCGCGGAGTAATGTGGGGGTGTGTTTTGACCTACTTCATTCTTAGAGTCAACAGAATATATAAAATGTACTTTAAAATATACTATTGTATGCACTATGAAATGTACTGTAAAATGTGATATGAAATGTACTATAAAATGCGATATGAAATGTACTATACTGATTCAAACACCATAATGGAAAACATAGCTAACATGTCATTGTGCAAACTCTCATTTATTTCACATGTGTGCCTGTAGTCTAGATATCGGAAAGACTAATTTTCATTAATTAAAGCCCATATACCCTTCTACAGTCTTTCTCTGGTACATTCCAGTGGGGTTTCAGTATTTGTATTAGAATCCGTGGGACACACATAGTTAACACAATTATGAACCTTTCTTGTTGTTATGGACAGTGATAGATAAATTGGTAACATCCTGCACAGTTACACAAAACAATGAATTGGTTGATGAATCAAGGGAAGAGAACAAACCGAGTGTAATCAATAGCTCAAGGGAAGATTACACATTTCTGATGACAACGTGTGAAGGCGTGACAGTCGGTATTAAAGGTCATTGCGCAGAGTGTGTTTCCTGTAAGGGACGTCACGACAGAAGGCTATCGTTTACATGCATCATTTCTTTGACTAATAAAGGGAGTTGCAATAATAATCAATTACAGAAAAAAATCGAATACAGGTAACTGTGTTCTTTATTTATAAGCCAAAACGAATGATCAACAAATGAATCTATGGTACATATTTAATTATTGGGGTCTTTGTTACCTCTAATAGTTTAACGTAGTGTGTCCTGATATAGCCTAATTTGACTTTGTCCGCTGGTTGAAAAGGGCACGCCTCTCCAAGAGAGAGGTAAACTCATTAACCAACCTACCTACAACAAATGAATCCACAAATAGGGGGCTTATATAGGCTATCTATGTAATCAGAAACGATATTTTCAATGCACATTTACACAGTGTAAAACTACTTAATCCTGCGTGTAACTGTGTCTTCTATTACAAGAAATAAATGAAGTATTCACAAATATATGTATATATAATCATAAACTATAGTCTCCACACACGCATACAGATTGTCAAACTACATAAAACTACATATAAATTATCAAGCAATCAAGTGGAATACTGAGCGGCGTAGGCGATCATGTTTCTCCACAATTATGTCTCTTGTATTGTATAAGTTCAACTGATGATATTTTTTGTGCCATAGTGCTAACCCATCCAGAAACACCTCTCTTTGTCTTTCTCTATCTCTTCTCCCTCTAATATTTTCTATGGTTACTAAATGTTCAAGGTTTGTTCTACTTATCGCATGTACTAAAATAGTGACTGTCTGTTTTTAATTTTTGTTATAATTTGTCTTTTACTCAAGCATCAATGACGACATCAACATCATTTTTCTGAACTGTCCATGAAATGTTTGTCAATCTTCTCAAAAAACCACATCACAGTAGTTTATAATTCACTTTTAGCCTTTTTGTTTGCTGCCCGTGCTTTAAATTCATTTTTAAAAATTGGTACGATATATCCTAGCATTTGGAATCGCATGTGTATCAGTCTAACAATTCGTGAGCAGGAACAGTGGATAGATGCTATGAAGAATTCCTATGTGCGGAAAGATACTTTTATTTTCATGCCGGGACATGCGGGAGTCCGGGGTAATGAGAGATCAATAGCTTGGCCACACACGCGGCTACTACGGCTGTTGGCGTAGTGATGCATTGAGACATTTTGAATTCCCTATGGGAAACGCAAGAACAAGTGACTGTATAAGAGACGATGACTATTGCTCCATGACTAGAATAAGGGAGCTTGGTTTGAAATGTGATGTCGCTAGAAAGCAGCGGTTTCGTGGGCGAGATTGAATGATTGTCAATCAATGACGTAATGGGACCTTCAGTTAACGTGTAATGGTGGATACACTCAGGAGAGATCTGGGCACATATGGACTTGTCCGGAATTCAGTGTTGATGATTTAACGACTAACTAACTAACTATCTAACTAGCTAACTAACTGACTGACTTACTGACTGACTGACTGACTAGCTAACCAACTAACTAACTAAAATAATTCGTGAAGAAAAGCTTCAGTGTTTCATGATCTAATAATATGAAGTATCTGCACTATATGCGTACACGGCATGTATTATAGCATAAAAATTGTACTATGAATAAATGCCTGTAAAAGAAGAATCAAGTATAAAATTATTGACACAACTAAACTGTAAAATTGACACAACTAAACTGTAAAATTGACACAACTAAACTGTAAAATCGAATGAAAATAAATCCTGCTCTTGCGATCACTGGTTATTGCGATATTGAATGGAATTTTAACAGCAGACATTTTAAAACGCAGTCATCTTACATGGCATTCATAACGAGAACGATGCTCGGAAAATAAGACATAACTCTCCAGGTGACATTGTTTCCTGAGCGCAGTCTTTTTTATGAATGATTTGCCTCGAGATTATGTGTAAGTTGCCCTGCTGCAGCCACGGGTATGTTTGAACAATGTGAAATATCTCGTATCCATCGTCATCTTGGGAATACTCTTACCCATGTTACTAACAACCATGTCTTCCATTATTAATGTTTCTATTTATATGCTGTTATGTCTCCTTATATGGCTAGAATTAACCTTAGCTTTCTGGTTACGGTGTTCTTTGGGAGGGAATTTCCGTCGACATTTAATGTTATTAATACTTCATAATTCGTCTATTTCCGCTATCAATGGCATTCTCAAAATCCTTCTTCAAAATCTCATTTCAAATGCAGCAATTATTTGTGCCACTGATTTATTAAGTGTCCATGTTTTTCAGCCTTGGCTAGCAGCAAGATCACATTACAAAAGAATGAAGACATCAAAAGGTAGGAGAAGACCAAGAAGAATGCGGATTTAAGTATTTACCAACGTTCGAGACGTCACAATATTATTGTATATCAAGCGAGCAATCGTACCACAGTTCGAAATCCGATCGTTATTCTTCTTTTTCAGCGTTCATTCTCAAACTCCCACTGGATTTCTCTTGTTGCAGGACAATGGTCCAATTAGATTTCCAGCTGGATGCAGTCCAGAAAATGGAAATGAGTTTTGTAGTCGTTTTATTTGCGAAAATAGCTCGACACATCCGTCTTCGGCGGTGATCGTTATTCAATGTGACGCCAAACAGCAAAAGCAGAGAAAAGACAATAGTTAAAAATTCCATAACCGTGAATACATATACATAACTTTCCTGGTTTGGCCACATTATGACAATGCATCACACTTTGACGTACAGGCACATAGCCAAATGAGATTAGAGTACAAAGCCAGAGGAAGACCACGGAAAAGATGGATAGAAAACGTTAGGGACATCTTGAACAAATACGGTCATAACACAGCCGATGCCACACATATGGCCTTGGACCACAAACTCAATCTCCAATCACGCCTACGCTTAACCACAAGTATGGATCTTAACCACGGATTTCGAAACTTGTTTGAGAGTGGTGATATCACTTGGCAGGGAGTGCAGAGAGTGGTGTCCCACAGCTGTGGAGAAAGGGGTGCAGGCTTTGATCAGTGGGAATGCCAAGGGGGGGGGGGATGTGATTGTGTACACTGATGGATCTGTGATTGGGCATGTTCGCAGTGCTTGGGCCTTTACAGCTCAGTGCGCAGGTAAAACGATCAAGGAGGAAAGTGGTGCCTTTGCGGTCACTACGGGTAGTATGACCATGGAGATTATGGCGGTGACCAAGACATTTGAGTGGCTACGCACACAGAAAGTAACGCAGGTCTGCATCTTGAGTGGCTCTATGAGTATGATTAAGAAGGTACGGGTGGGTCTCGTTCGCGAACAGTGGATTGGGGCCTTGAGAAATGCGAGCTTGAAGGCGGTTACATTTATTTTCGTGCCGGACATGTGGGCGTTCGAGGCAATGAAAGAGCGGATCAACTGGCATCGTGTGCGATTGTGGCAAAGGGCGATGGGGCAATGGATCGCGCTGACGTTTTGAACTCCTTAAGAGATATAACACGCGAGAGTGAGACGAATGTGGATGATGATTCCTTTTCAATGGCTAGGATTAAAGATCAGGGATTGAGATGCGGTGTTGCTAGAGGTGAACATTTTGGAGGGCGCAGAAGAATGATGGTCAACCAGCATAGGACCGGTACTGTCAGCAGAAGTGTGATGGCGGATACACTCAAGGAGAGATCGGAGCAACTATGGATGTGTCCAGTTTGCAGTGATGATGATCCGACGACTAACTAACTAACTAACTAACTATGGATAACAAACCACCTGGGGAAAGACAATAGACAGTAGACCTTTCCTGAACGAAATCGCGTCAAAAAAGTACGCACCAAACAGCACCGTTATGTAATAGCACAATACTTGCACCATAACAACAGGACGGAAGTGGATAATATATACATATATGTAGGTGGTCTTTGATACTATATTCATTTGATATAATTTAATATTGAGCATTATTTTCTGACTCAGCAACTGAATCTTTTATGATTGATATGAAGCCGTTAATACGTTAACTCTTTGTGTCTGGCAGATGGAAGAGGAGGGCGATGAAAGTGATAGTAGGTAAGTCATTTAGTTTTAATTTGTGTGCAGTGCTAGTGGTTCGTCTTCATTATTCTTTGATGCTATGGTAAAAAAAAATGCATTTCTTGACAGTCTTTTCAACAAATCAATATCTGCGTTATAGGAGGAAAAGGGGGGGAGGGGTCCGAACTTCAAATGGGCTTTATAATTCCTGGTGTAAAAACACCATAATTTAGAATGTTAACAACTATACTGAAAATAATTAAACATAGCACCCAAATTTCTTTAAATTAACCTAAACAAAATGAAAAGTTTCACTAGTGCCATTATATTCTACCAGTGGCCCTTAAATGGTTCTGGGATTTCATAAGAAGGGTGGTACCATTCATTGGGCTACCGTATCGAGTGTCACCATCTGTTGTAGCGCCACCTGGCACATCGTTTGGAGCTGACTTAGCTACATTTAATTGTATAAAACACATCTAATGATGATCTCCTTTTATCGTTCATTCATAAAACACACACGCATGCGGTTGCGTCTGTGGGTCTCACCAATGGCTCACTAGACAAACCAACCATGCAACAGAAAACTCTTGTAGATGACATGCCCTTATATTGAGGTTATCTTCTTATAGAAGCTTCATGGCACGTCATCTATACAATTAAGCTTCTCATACTTTTATTTTGTTGTTTTATGTGTTTTTGTTATGTGTATATATGTATTTGTCGTTGCATCTGTGGTTGGGAGGGAGCCAGAGATGTACTGCGCAGCACTGGGGAGTAGGAAACTGACAATACTGTTTTTTCCTATGGCTGAGGTCCATCATAGAGGCACAGTGACTAAGGACGTAACAATCCTTTTGACGTGAACATTTGGTTGCATACCTGGAGCAATAGAGAAATTCGGCATAACCAGTAGTCAATTGGTGGCGGGGAATGGGCACACTCAACCCTATTTGGTTGCAGTGGCTCGGAGCAGTGCATAGGTTGAAACCTACCTTCCTGGTGGTGTGATAGTTATTCTCTCGCTCTGTACCGGGGTAGGCCAAAATTCCACAGACTTCCCAGCAATATAATGCCATTTTAATCGCATTGGGTCAAAGGGTATGAGGCCATGGACCGCTGGATCAGCAACTAACGAACCATAAAACTCAACAGCGAACTTTCTCACGAAGTTAGCAGTCACACTGATTTCTCACGAAGTTAGCTGTCACACTGATTTTTTCACCAAGTTAGCTGTCTTTATCACGCTGGTATATTCTCCAGTTTCGCTTTTTGCTATGTTGGGAAATGGTCATATCTGTGGTATATGAACTCATAAAATAGCATGTTTCGTTCAATGAAGTAGGGTTCAGCAGTGGCGTAGCATGAATTTCTAGAGTGGGGACGCCGAGTGACCATTGTTTTTAGTAGATATGTAGCCCCCCCCCTTTTCTTATTTTACACCAGAAACACATATTTACTCTATATAAAAACAAGTATATAAAGTCTGTTCTTCTTTTCTGCGAAAATGTTCAGTACCCAGGACCGATTAATGATTTAAGGTTGGGGTGTTCATACAAAAAGGTCTTTAAAATTCCCGTTAGACTGGGATGTACACACGATAAGGGATTGCTATTACTTTTTAGGTAAAGCACCTCCTTGAAGTATACATATCTACGGTCCTGTCTGTGCTCTCTCTCTCTCTCTCTCTCTCTCTCTCTCAATAAATGTTGATTCTGCTGAAAGGGCGCTTAATACGTTTCTTCTCAAGTGCCAATGAATTCAAACATGACGTTCGTGGAATTTCTGAGATATGTTTTGATTCTCTTCATGGTGCGCATACTTCTTTCACTGCCTGACTGTAGTGCTAGGTATAATCAATACTAAACGGAGTAGTTTTATTACTTTCTGATATACTGAATCTAAGCCATTTACAACAAACTAACCAGGAGCTCTTTAGGAGGTAAATGCGTTATCTCATCTGCATTTACGTTATAAAGTTCATTTTCTAGTGGGTGCTATCAAAGAATCAATACTAACTATTCAATATAGTCTGAAGGAATTCTTTGATGTAATCTTTGAATTTACTCATATACTAATTCAAGAAATTTTAGATGAAGAAGATCTACAAATCTGCTTTTTATGTGTGTAGTTATATACTCATTGCATCGAATATATAGAACGTCAGCAGATTGATCACCTTGTGAGAAAGGACACAAGCCAATTACCAATGAGATCTTATATAAAATTATCATCTAGATACAGAACCATAGGAAGGCACAGAGAGAGATGGATCGATAACATCACGACCACCCTCCACAAATACGGACTCAGTACGACTCAGGCATCACATCTGTCCTTGAAAGGAAACTTACAGCTCCGATCCCTGCGCTTAACGGCAATTGTGGATGTCATCAACCAGCTTCCACCTGGAGATAGACAATAGTTATACACTACACAATTCACTACCAAAAAAACACACAAAAAACTTAATAGCTTATGCATAGATTAAATACCGTAATAGATATGGAGTTTCACATTTTCGCTTCATCATCATACATTATTTCTAAGTATACAATTGGTCTGAAGCCAGCCTTTTGAAAAGACAAATCGCAAGATCAACGAGTTTTCCCACTGGGTCTTTGTAGAAGATTTATTTTAGTATGCCAAAGAATATTGGCTTCAAGGGCGGATAACTTTCAAATAAAGAACAAACCAGTTATTATCTTTCTGTAATGTCTATAGTCATCATCATCAAGTGCCGTCTCCCCAACTTCAGAGACATTACTAGAATGCAAATTGGTACAATTTCTGAACGGACTGTATTGTGTATTTCTCTTTGTTTTATGTACTCTGTAATAATATATGTAATATATGATAATGTAATCTAGTTTGAACTCAATTTCCTTTAGTGTGTCAACAATGGACACGATTACGTGACCTATATATATATTCTCTGCTGAAGCGGATGTGCCAAGCCATTGGCGCAAATAAAACGGCGACACAATGTATTTCCATTTTCTGGACTACACCCTGATGGAAATCTAGTAGGACCATAGTTCTGCTACAAGGGAGATCCAGTGGGAGTTTGAGAATGAACGCTGAAGAAGAACACATATATTCAGCTTATGTGTGTATAATAAAAAATTTCATTGACCGTTTTTCCCCCAGTTTTCATGAAATTGTTGACATTAATTAATTGTTCTTCTTCTTCCTCTTCTGCATTCATTTTCAAACTCATGTTGGTCAAACTCCTTTCACACACGCAAACATATATACATACACACATACACACTACTTCATTTAACTTCTTTTACACACACTCTCTCGCTCTCTCTATTTTGTTTGTTTCCCCAATACGTTTTCTCACATTTATTCACTTCTTCCTTTGTTCACTCTCTCCCTCATTCATTCATTCACTCTCACTCTCAGCAACGACTGTGGGGAGAACAGTGACGACACTCAGGCTGATGTTGACAGGAAGATCGCTGAAATGTTGCAGAACCAGCAACAATATATACAGATGTGTGACTCTTCATCTAAACTTTTACAGCTTCTGTCTCGCCTTGTGCCAGGTATGTCGTTATCATCTCAACTTTTACAGCTTCTGTCTCGCCTTGTGCCAGGTATGTCGTTATCATCTCAACTTTTACAGCTCCTGTCTCGCCTTGTGCCAGGTATGTCGTTATCATCTCAACTTTTACAGCTTCTGTCTCGCCTTGTGCCAGGTATGTCGTTATCATCTCAACATTTACAGCTTCTGTCTCGCCTTGTGCCAGGTATGTCGTTATCATCTCAACATTTACAGCTTCTGTCTCGCCTTGTGCCAGGTATGTCGTTATCATCTCAACTTTTACAGCTCCTGTCTCGCCTTGTGCCAGGTATGTCGTTATCATCTCAACATTTACAGCTTCTGTCTCGCCTTGTGCCAGGTATGTCGTTATCATCTCAACTTTTACAGCTCCTGTCTCGCCTTGTGCCAGGTATGTCGTTATCATCTCAACTTTTACAGCTTCTGTCTCGCCTTGTGCCAGGTATGTCGTTATTTTCTACCACATATAGACAGGATTGCATTTTATATCTCTGTGGCTTAGTGGCGAGGCCACTTGCATTGTGTACATGAGGCCGCAAGCTAGATATCGGACCATTACGTATTATTTACGGACACATTCATTTTTCAGACTCCTTGTGATTATCGCTTGAAGACACAGAGTTACATCCTCTTGCTGTCATCCCCATAATAAGAGAATACAAGATATACACTAGGCAAACGTGTGTTTGTGGGTCTCGATGGATGAGTATAGAATTGCACAACTGTTATGTGTCATGCCTGTTGTAAGAAACGGTTAGGAAAGTTTGTGACAATGCAGCTGACTGTCCCATTTCACAGAGGGTCAAAATGAGCCAGAAGGAATTTCGAAGTCGGATTTGGCAGACCGAAAGTCGAAGCATTGAAATCAAGGTGTTAACCATGAAATAACGCATTCCACTCTCCGTGCTGCATTCTGCTAATCTACGGGAGTGTGAAAACGAACTCGGAATAAGAAAAATGAAGAAGACGAAGAACAGACAAACAGCAGCACTATCCAGGGATGATATATAAAACAGGATTCAACAAAGGATAAGTTGTGTGCCGGAACAACAATTATTCAGGAACTATTTTAAAATGTAACGAAACACAAGCAGGAAAATAGAATGTCAACATCAAATTGATGAAGTTAAAGCTCTTCTTTTATCTATGCTTATTTTATAAAGCTCATTTACGAAAGTTGACTCAGAGGTATAGGCGATTCTCCTGGCAGGACGTTACGGCCCTGCTATACTATTGACAGGCGTAACCGCCCTGTTATACAGCTGGAATGAAATGCCTCCCTTCAGGGAGTAAATATGTATCTACATCCCCTTCCCCTTATAAAATAACCATGCCCTTGAAAAAATCTTATCTAAGCTGTCACCTGGTTCGGCAACTCAACCCGTATTTTTGTCAGGAAATCCCTGAGATGTCTCAAGCTACATGATAACAACTGAAGGGATTACTTTTACGTCACCCATTGTTTATCTATCTGACGAGGCGCTTCGCAGCAAATGATCTGTTCCTTGTGTAGGAAGGCCATTTCTTAAACACTTTTTGTGTGTTCCTAGGTCCAGGCCTAATTTCTCCGTATGAGTCGTTTTGGGTAACGGCGACAGTCGAATTAGACTCAGGATTGATACACCTTCCTGGACGAGGAGCTGCTATTCCATACATGTCAGTGGTCTGGGATTTGATCTGTGCATTTCTCAAGAAATCGCCTCGTCTGTTTGAGATGGCATTCCAATCCATCGCTAGCGAGGTCTGTGTATTTTGACTATTCGCCATTGCGTATATTACCAAAAAGGTAGTAAAATACAAATCTCGGACGAGGAGCTTCACAGTGGGCCCTTTGATATTAAACCAATTCTCTCTGTATGAGCCATGTTGGGCACGACTGACAGTAGAGTTGGGCTAGGTTTGCAGTGTCGTTAGAGACTTGCGCCGCCCCCTGCCCCCCCCCCCCCTACGTTGTCCGCAGTGTCCAGATTCCGAGTATCAACACTGCTTCTGTCAAACTTTTGTACAATGCGCTCCCCGACATTTGTGCAATGCTTATCCTCTGTGTACTATGGGGTGCTGTATTCACAGCTTTCTTCCGTACCCAGGAGTGCATGTTCAAGTTGGCGTATACAATACCTGAGTCATGACTCCTACTTTGAATGGGGTCAATTGTGGTGGGACACGGGGGCTTCTGTGTGTTCTTGAGCATGAACAGCACTTCTACCAGTCGGTCTCGTGCTTGACCATCGTAGCACGGTTGCCACTGAATCGACTCGAGTACGCTACGCTGCCCTTTAGCGGGTGTTACCTTTTCCAGATTCGTGTGTGTACTCGTAAGATACCCGTATGTTAAGGACATTGACAATGTTTCTCCTTTTTAAGCAGGCCAAGTCGCAATGCACAGATGCCACGCATATGTTGAATATAATGGCGTAGAGTTTCTGATATATGTCCAGTCTCCTTCAGGCAATTCTCATTCCATTTACACATCCACGGATATGAGTATAAAGTGTTTGCCAGGAATACACCAAGAGCGGCTATATTTATGTTTCCAGGTTGCACCATGAGGAGGTACTTTTAGGATCTTGGTTATCTGTTAACCCTGGGTCCACACGAAAGTAATTCGAGACTTGTTGCACCCCTATCATCATCATCATACTCATCATCACCATTATGAAGTAAAGGCGCACAGGAAAATACCGTTTATAAGGTGAAGAAGGCTTTAAATAAATTAGGGTAACTACTTGTGGATAGCCATGATTATTCAACTTCCCATTTCGCAAATGAAGATGAGCATGGCAGTGAAAATAGGACAAGTTATGATTTGTTTGTATGTAATCAAATGGATGATGTGTGCAAGCCGAGCTGTGAAAATCCTGCTGCAGTGTGAACAGGATTGTGGTCACTCTTGAGATGAGAAAAAATAGTTTTATCCTTTCGATTTTGTATTTTGTGAATAACCTTCAGTGTTCTACTCTGTCCAAAGATCTTAACAACCACAATGTTCTCACCATGTCAGTCCAGACAGCTGAGAACTTTAGTTTCTCAAGTGCTTGAGTCAATCTTGCAGAGCTTGAGAGATGTCTTCAGGAGCTTGAGTCAATCTTGCAAAGCTTGAGATATGCTTCAAATAGTCTTTGAAACGTTTTTGTTTGTTCTCCACTTGAACTTTTAACTACACACAGTTCACAATAGATCAGGACTCCTTGGAAGACGCTTGTCTGACATGCAGACGACGTGACCAGTACAACAAAGTTGTGACGCTCTTCTGGCATGCGGACGACGTGACTTGTACAACAAAGTTGAGGCCAAATTTTATTTATTGCAAAAATTTTCAAAATTGTGTACGTTATCTTTAGAAAATAAAGATACACTAAATTTTCAAATATCATAACTTGAATTCTTGACAATTATTTTCCATAATTTATCAATCACTGTCGGAGTCACTATTTCAGGACAAGTTATGAAACTTGACAGCGTCACTGATGACAGTGGTGAATCCTCAGCAGCAGAATCAGAGTCAGCGTCTACGGCACGATCGCCCGTAACTTCAGACGATAATTCAGGTACGTCAGATTGTACTTACCATCACTATGCTTCTGTTTCGTTAATTTAATAGCGAACTGTTAGCCAGCATTAATTTGTCACTAACCGAACTGTGAGCCAGCATTAATTTGTCACTAACTGAACTGTGAGC
Organism: Meghimatium bilineatum; assembly: GCA_034231615.1. Taxonomy (NCBI): domain Eukaryota; kingdom Metazoa; phylum Mollusca; class Gastropoda; order Stylommatophora; family Philomycidae; genus Meghimatium; species Meghimatium bilineatum. The sequence continues at coordinate 38,454,457 of CM067312.1, forward strand.
CAGCATTAATTTGTCACTAACTGAACTGTGAGCCAGCATTAATTTGTCACTAACTGAACTGTGAGCCAGCATTAATTTGTCACTAACCGAACTGTGAGCCAGCATTAATTTGTCAATAAACAAACTCTGAGCCAGCATTAATTTGTCTTTAACCGAACTGTGAGCCAGCATTAATATGTCACTAACCGAACTGTGAGCAAACATTAATTTGAAAATAAACAAACTCTGAGCCAGCATTAATTTGTCAATAAACAAACTCTGAGCCAGCATTAATTTGTCACTAACCGAACTGTGAGCACGCATTAATTTGTCACTAACCGAACTGTGAGCCAGCATTAATTTGTCAATAAACAAACTCTGAGCCAGCATTAATTTGTCACTAACCGAACTGTGAGCCAGCATTAATTTGTCACTAACTGAACTGTGAGCCAGCATTAATTTGTCACTAACCGAACTGTGAGCCAGCATTAATTTGTCAATAAACAAACTCTGAGCCAGCATTAATTTGTCTTTAACCGAACTGTGAGCCAGCATTATTTTGTCGCTAACCTAACTGTGAGCAAGCATTAATTTGTCAATAAACAAACTCTAAGCCAGCATTAATTTGTCACTAACCGAACTGTGAGCAAGCATTAATATGTCACTAACCGAACTGTGAGCAAACATTAATTTGAAAATAAACAAACTCTGAGCCAGCATTAATTTGTCAATAAACAAACTCTGAGCCAGCATTAATTTGTCACTAACCGAACTGTGAGCACGCATTAATTTGTCACTAACCGAACTGTGAGCCAGCATTAATTTGTCACTAACCGAACTGTGAGCCAGCATTAATTTGTCACTAACCGAACTGTGAGCAAGCATTAATTTGTCAATAAACAAACTCTGAGCCAGCATTAATTTGTCACTAACCGAACTGTGAGCCAGCATTATTTTGTCACTAACCTAACTGTGAGCAAGCATTAATTTGTCAATAAACAAACTCTAAGCCAGCATTAATTTGTCACTAACCGAACTGTGAGCAAGCATTAATTTGTCAATAAACAAACTCTAAGCCAGCATTAATTTGTCACTACCCGAACTGTGAGCAAGCATTAATATGTCACTAACCGAACTGTGAGCAAACATTAATTTGAAAATAAACAAACTCTGAGCCAGCATTAATTTGTCAATAAACAAACTCTGAGCCAGCATTAATTTGTCACTAACCGAACTGTGAGCACGCATTAATTTGTCACTAACCGAACTGTGAGCCAGCATTAATTTGTCAATAAACAAACTCTGAGCCAGCATTAATTTGTCACTAACCGAACTGTGAGCCAGCATTAATTTGTCACTAACCGAACTGTGAGCAAGCATTAATATGTCACTAACCGAACTGTGAGCAAACATTAATTTGAAAATAAACAAACTCTGAGCCAGCATTAATTTGTCAATAAACAAACTCTGAGCCAGCATTAATTTGTCACTAACCGAACTGTGAGCACGCATTAATTTGTCACTAACCGAACTGTGAGCCAGCATTAATTTGTCAATAAACAAACTCTGAGCCAGCATTAATTTGTCACTAACCGAACTGTGAGCCAGCATTAATTTTTCACTAACCGAACTGTGAGCAAGCATTACTTTGTCAATAAGCATACTCTGAGCCAGCTTTAATTTTTAAATAAACAAACTGTGAGCAAGCATTAATTTGTAAATAAACAAACTCTGAGCCAGCATTAATTTGTCACTAACCGAACTGTGAGCAAGCATTAATTTGTCAATAAACAAACTCTGAGCCAGCATTAATTTGTCACTAAACGAACTGTGAGAAAACATTAATTTGTAAATAAACAAACTCTGAGCCAGCATTAATGTGTCCATAAATAAACTCTGAGTGAACATTAGTTTGTCACTTGACGAACTCTTAGCGAGCATTAATTTGACACTAATCGAACTGTGAGCAAGCATTAATTTGTCAATAAACAAATTTTGAGCTGGCAATATTTCTGTTAGAGACACGATTTCAGTAAATACTCTAATATGTTGCCTAACGCAAAGATAAGAAAGAAATGGCTTAGAATGAGCAAAGTAAGCAGCGATCTTTTTAAATAACCTCTTTCAAGATACCTTCACTGCTCTCTTTTATCTTATAATGATGTTGTAATATTCATCTATAAAGTCGTATCATTTCATCACTTGTATTGTCTGTACATACATTGCTTACTATTCTGCTGATTGTCCGATGTTCACTTCCATACATCAGAATTAGATATATATGTTTGTTGTTTGTTTGCGTTCGTTCTCAAACTTTCACTAGATATCTTCTTTTGCAGGATAATGACCCTGCTAGATTTCCGCAGAACGTATTCCAGAGAATGGAAATGCGTTGTGTAGCCGTTTTAATTACGTCAGTCGTCCGACACATCCGTCTTCGGCACGGTTATATATAACTTCTTAGAGCTCTCTTTCTCACAACACATGACAAATGTATTATATAGGATGGTCTTCATCTTTTGAAATATCGCCTTGCTTGATCAATTCTATATTTGACTTTAATAAATCTTTCATCGGTTGCTGTAAGCGTACAGAAATACTTGAATATGTTGACTTGTTTCATACTGATCCTATCTACTTTGATCTATTTGATTATCATTACTCCAGGTTTTCTGATATTCATACTAAACTCTTTTTTTTGGCTTTTTTTTCTCATTTATATTTATAATTTCCTGTAACTGTGTCTCATTTTCATCTGCGGAACCAGAATTGTATCATCAGCGTACTGCACATGAGTGCAGCATAGGTCAAGGTACATCCAGTAACCCCTACCGATAAAAAAAAATCAATCTGCAAGCGTAAAAATATTTATGTTATGCTCTGTAATGAATGCATACGTTGTATATTGTATACTTACAAGTATGCTGTAATAATGTAAAGATAATTTGTAGATTATATTACACGTATTTGACCAGGCAATTTCGGGTAAACAAGCAGCTCTTATCCTAGAACAAGACATTTGAGGATTCATCTAAAAGATATTAACGTTATATTAACGTTATATTAACGTTATGCTCAAGTAATGTTGCTATATTAACACTCTGTTCGGAATTTATAAAGAGCAAAGGGTAAATCCTAAAAGAAAGTGAACAGGGTGCTAAGAATAACTAACTATCGATATAAAACAATAATAAATAACATTAAAATATAGAACAAGAACAATTATCAACGTATCGGTCCTATTGGGACCTTTATCAAGAAATAAATAACGGTCAAGAAAACACAACTGTAAAATAAATTAATAACCAAGAGGACTGGGACAATTTAAATCATTGCCCAGTGATTTTTGGTGAGGAAACCATTGTCCAGCCATCTTGGTTATTAATATATTTTACGGTTGTGTTTTCTTGACCGTTATTTGTTTCTTGATAAAGGTCCCAATAGGACCGATACATTGATAAGTGTTCTTGTTCTGTTTTATTGTTATTTATTATTGTTTTATATGGATAGTTAGGTATTCTCAGTAACCTGTTTACTTTGTTTAGGATATATCTTTTATTTGTCTGGTTACTGCAGCACTTTCCATTTTGTCGGACATCCCCCGATATTTGAATTATGTATGTTTATAAAAAGCATAGTATTACATTTGCAGGATGTGTTGTCTGGGCTGAGCCGATCATGACGTGCCAACTAGCATCATCACTGAAGCCATACTGCAATGATGTTCGAAGACTTCCACCAGGAGTCAGACCAGAAGACTTGAAAAACCAAAATAATCAAACTGAAAATCGAACTTCATGTGGCAAAGATCGCCTTTCTGGAGCTGATGGAAACAGATTTCAATGTACAGGCGCACGAAAAATGTGTGTTCCTCAATTCAGCAACACCCATGCAATGGCTGCAGTCAGAGTCGCCAGCACACAGACTGCTGGTAAAGGAAACAATCCAAATCCTTCATCGGCAGATGGTGAGTACTTATGTTTCTTCTTATCCGTTCTTTCTCAAACTCTTTCTGATTATTAGATTGGAGTCTGGAGAACGTTTTGTCATGGTTTGCAGTTTGGATGCAATATCTGCGTGTCTAGACCAAGCTCTTTCGAGTCTGGCTTTCGAGTATGGCATGGCTTTCGAGTCACTTTGATTGTGCATGTGATGGGACGGCCAACCCCCAACCCTCTTAAACCTTCTTCGTCGGCACTTACGATATGGCACTCACAATCTTGCTAATATTTGCTCGTCTTAAAGTCCCCGGAAACACTATGTCGAGTTATGAATTGATGATGGAATTTGAGTCTAAATAAAAATGCAGAACGAGAGACATATTTCGTTTATTCAGTCAACAATGATATGTGGTTAGAGATCTCACAGTAATAAGAGACATTTATTAACAAGCATTTAAGGTGGATTACTTGTGATTTTACCTAGTTAGCAAGCTTGACTTCCTTGACGTTTGAGGTAATAACTAGCATGATTGCTAAGTAGGGACATGATTTTACCTAGTTAGCAAGCTTGACTTCCTTGACATATGAATTTGTGTTGCGCTTGGCTGAGAGGTTATAGTGTTGGTCTCACATTACTGAGATCTAGAGTTCGATCCTTGGTAAGGACTGGATTTTTTTTGGTGCAATTGTAAATTTATAAAATGACCCTGTACATGACGTGGCAACAGCAAGAGCATGCAGCCTTTATCACCCAGCTACCAAATTCCTCTCTGCAACTCAACGGGAAACTTGCAATATTTGACAGTTTTTTGGTGCCGTATGAATTAATAACTAAAATGATTGTTAAGTAAGGAGATAATTTTTTTTTAGTATAATTTAGAAACACGGTTATTAATTGGACAGCTAGGGAAATGTTGTTTATTATATATTAACATAACTGTTGGCTATGTAGAAACAGTATTGTTGATTGACTAGGGACATGCTTGATGTTTGGGTAGGAATGGGATTCTTGATTTGTGTAAGAAAGGTTATGTTGCTGATTAGGTAAGGACGAAATGAATGACTGAGTAAACATGGAATGAGATTAAGAATACTGAGTACTGATTACTGAATACTGATTGTTCCTGGGCTCATTCCTCAGTTGAAGCAGACTTTTTTTTCCAGATAACAATGGCTCCCGGTCGTTTCAGGTAACAATGGCTCCAGATCGACCCAGCCTTAATTGGGTACCCTGAATTAATCCGAGAAGTAAAAAGAGCGTGGGAGAGGAGATGGCTTCCGCCCTTATATAGCTGAACCACTGAAATGTGAGATCGCTAGCATCTCTATCTAAAGCGTTAATAAATGTTGTGGGTTAACTTTACTTTTTCTATATGGTAAATGAAAATTATTTTTTACGCCGTTAAAAAATAGGTTTTAAGAATAAAATAAATATAAAGAATCAGTCATTTGTTTCTGTACATCAGACCAAAGAAGCCGTTTCAGGAATTTCAACAGCTTCGTTCACAATATGGAACACTCAAACCTAATTCATTAACACACTTCATTCATATATCTAACCTCACCCCTGCAACCCCCCCCCCCATTCTGTGGAGTGACACCTTTTTTTTTACCTCTCCTGGTTTAGAATGAATACTATTTTTTCTTTCTATAACTAATCACCCTTTTTCAGCCGTTTTTTGTTACATCCTTTTTTACATTGCTGCTAAATTTATTGGGATGGTGTCATCATCATCAACTGCCGTCTCCGCAACGAAGGTTTGCTGCAATAGATCTCCAACATCCACTTTTTTTGATAGTGCACTCTGTTAGACTACCATCTTGTATAACCTACCATCTTGTAATGTTTCTCTCCCATTTGTATCTCTGCCTGATGGTGTAGAAATTTGTCTATTCAGGAAAGTGCTTTCACTTTTATTTTTAAAACACTGTTTTTCCATGTATCTTGTACGCTAATCTATTCTAACATGTAATCAAGGATAGGCCCTAGTCTTATTGTATCTTGTACGCTAATCTATTCTAACATGTAATCTAGGATAGTCCCTAGTCCTATTGTATCTTGTACGCTAATCTATTCTAACATGTAATCGGGGTGCAAAGGGAACGCATTGCTCTAGGCGGACCCAGGGTTAGCAGATAACCAAGATCCCAAATGTACCTCCACGCGGTGCACCCTGGAAACAGAAATACAGCAGCTCGAGCTGATTCTGGCCAAATCATTTGGGGATCGTGTCCGAGAATGTCGAGGTAGCAGATGGAAAGAGATTTGCCTGCACAAGAGACAGACATATCTCCGACACCACCAGCATCACCACATATAGCGACACTGTCGACATACAGTGAAGCTAGTCAGTCCAGTCCGAACATTGGAGGGGCGGCCAATGTAAAATGCACGTAAAGGTAGATGCATAGCGAGAGACATTCATTTCATACCGAGTACAATGAAACAATGAAAGGGCAGAACAGCGCTAGAGGGCAGCTGGAACTACAAATAGAAAGTGAAAAGTCCCTAGGAAAGGGGAACTACAAGCTCCGTCAGCTCGAGGCGAGCTTCTAGTTACCTGTGTTCCTTACAGACAGAGACCCAGACCCATCCATTGGCGTTTGGTAAAGCAAGACGACCTAACCCAACTCTAATGTCGAGCCTTCCTAAACCGGAAATATGCTCGCGAAGAGAAAGGGTTCTGTACCCGATGGGCTTAGGCAAGAAAGGGACAACGATGGTAGTCCTGGCCCAACTCTACTGTCAGGTTTTCCTACACCGGAAATACACTCCGGAAGAGAGAAAGGGTTCAGTACCTGATGGGCTCAGGCGCTATTGGGACAAGGACGCTCAGCTAGAGAACGCCTTGCTCTCAAACGCGTGGTGTGAGACTAGAACTTGGACAAGGGGTACACGATGTCGGTGAACGACACCTCGGCTAAGAGGGCGAAAGAGCCAGGGTCCAACTCCTCTGTTGAGTTCTTCCCCTTAAGGAACCAGGCTCACGGATGAGAAACGGTTCAGTACCCAATGGGCACAGGCACAGCACGTCCAATTACACGAGGCAAGTTCATAGACAGTGGAACACCTCGTTCGAGTCAGACGAGAGCAAGAAAATCGTCTGGGCGAAGAGTCTCCACTACGCGTGCCTGGAGACAGATATAGAGGCTGTCACAGGCTAAGGGTAGCCCACCCTAATTGTCAAGGCATGCCGAAATCGGATGTGCTAGGCCTACAAGGCGCATAACGGTGGCACAACGTAATCACGCTCCCGGCGGAAATCGCACGGATATCCGTGATGGTTACAATGGAGCGAACGAAAAACAAACAACAACATGTAATCAAGGATAGGCCCTAGTCTTATTGTATCTCGTACGCTAATCTATTCTAACCTGTAATCTAGGATAGTTCCTAGTCCTATTGTATATTGTATGCTAATCTATTCTAACCTGTAATCAAGGATAGGCCCTAGGCCTATTGTATATTGTACGCTAATCTATTCTAACATATAATTTAGGATAGATCCTAGTCCTTTTGTATCTTGTACGCTAACCTATTCTAACATGTAATCTAGGATAGGCCCTAGAACTATTGTATCTTGTACGCTAATCTATTCTAACATGTAATCTAGGATGGTCCCTAGTCCTATTGTATCTTGTACGCTAATCTATTCTAACATGTAATCTAGGATAGTCCCTAGTCCTATTGTATCTTGTAAGCTAATCTATTCTAACATGTAATCTAGGATGGTCCCTAGTCCTATTGTATCTTGTACGCTAATCTATTCTAACATTTAATCTAGGATAGTCCCTAGTCCTATTGTATCTTGTATGCTAATTTATTCTAACATGTAATCAAGGATGGGCCCTAGTCCTATAGTTTTCAGGTTCACTTCTGTCTGACTCTGATGTAAGGTCTCATATGTGCCTATATTTTTCATCTGCATGAAGGTTCTTTAAATTATATTTCCCGTTCTTGTGTATGTAACCAAATCTTTATGAAGGCTTTTTGGTCGAAACATCGATTATATGTATTTGTTTTAGTTTGTTTCATTCGTAAAATTTACTTGTATCCTTTTTAAAAATATTTTTTGTTTTCCATTTTAACATATTTATTAGGGACATGAATGTTAATTGGGTATGAACGATATTGTTGATTAGGTAAGAACTTTATTGATGATCCTGTAGCGCTATAATCATTGATTGTGTAAGGACAGGATCGTTGCTCTTGTAGTGACATGTGGTTAACTGTGTAGAGACATAGTTGCTTTGAATGTATGAATAATCAGATTGTTGACTGGTTAGAGAATTTGATTGAGCTTGGTTTGTTTTACTTCATCAATTGATTAACTATGTTTTGTGTGTTCTAGGACATCGGTCGGACAATGTAGGCGAAATGCACGTTGGATCTACTCACGAAGCTTTCAGCGACGCATTGTCTAAGATAACCAGCGCTGCAGACACAATCAAGCGTGCTAGGAACATCCTGGCAGCTGTCAACACTTGTCGTCAAGCCAATAATAACAACAATCCAGACAATTCTGGCAATGGTAGTGGTGTTGAATCTCGGGCATCAAATTCTGGACATAACAATCGTGACATCGATCCAACCAGACAGGATAAAACATCAACAGACAAAAACAGCGCTGGAGAAAAAGCTTCTGGTGGTGATGTTCAGATTACGCCCATAGAACTACCATTACAGCTTCACAACGGAGACAGTCAGCAAAACAACTTCCCGACTCCGATTTTAGTTAAAGCAGCAGATTCTCATGAAGACTCACATCATGTCAGATCAGAAAAAACCGAATATGTAGCAAGCACATCGAAGGAAATATCCGAGCTGCCTGCTTTTGTAACCGAAAATAGTTTACCCTCGGATAATCATTTCTCATCTCTCCATGAACAAATATCATGCATTGGTGAGCTTTCTTCACAACAACCCGCAGCAAGGCAGGACAGTGTACCAAATAGACGTGTTAGTACTTGCAGATCACATTGGGACACTCGAACTATAGCAACTGAATTTCAGACATTGAGATCAGTACATCATCCGCGTCTTAACGGACAACTATACCGGTATCCACATGTAAACACTACATCCCAGCAGCACAATGAACGAACCCAGCAGTCGGTATCATTGGGAACTACATCAGCGGAGAAGAAGCTTCCTCCACCTCCGGTTAATATACCTATTTTAATTAAATCAGCTAAATCGAAAATTCATGAAACGCTGATATTAAATTTCAGTGCTTATGATCTACAACAGAACACGAACAAACCAAAAAATAGAATAAGCATTACTCTTAATTATTTTCAGACAGCTTTGGAAAAAGCTATGAGCAATCTGAAGAAGCAGGAAGCTTGGAGAAAGTGTCAGGCTATTATGAATGCTGATGAGACTCCAACAACAGAAGATGTAACAAATTCATTCACAGTTACAGACGTTGATAAACAAACTGCTTCATCTAATCCTCGAGAGAGAGACTCTGCCAGTAGTGATACTGCTAACGCTGTGTTTAGCGACCCAATAGGTGAAGTTACTAACGGTGCTGACGTTAATACCGGTGGGGATGGTACTACAAGCATAGCAGATCTGACCACTGAAGTGGAGACCATATTCTACGTTCAGCATCGTTCTCCAAATAGGTCATCCATGGAAGCTGAAGGTACAGATACCCAGGGAATGTTATCTAGCAGTGAGGTGGAAGTAAAAAATGACGTATTTCAAACTGACAGTCCCAGTCCAGGGCAGGCCAATAAGATAGCTTCGTGTGATAACCATGAGAATGGTAACAGACTCAAGACTCCACACATTGTTGATTCCTCTCACTGCCAGAGATGTCACAGCCATGCCTCTATCACAGTAATGTGTCATGATATGTCACATTTAACAAGTGCTCAGTCGGCTCCCAAAAGTTCTGACAGCGCTAAATTACACGATGCATCATCTATAACAGGTACTAAAACAAGCAAAGGCAAAGAAAAAAGGGAATTTCGAAAAGAGAAAACTGTTGATTCTGAAAATATGAAGGCTCACAAAAATGATCCGATAGACACACCAGTTTTAAGACAATTTTCTACCGTGAGATCGAACGAGGCGATTACTACTAACAATCTCCGATCACCATTGCAATGTAACGTTCGAAAAACCAAGTCTGTGGATGAAACTGAACATGCTCATGATGCTAAATGCATTATAGAATATTGTGGGCCGTGTAAGAGTGGTGGAGAAGAAGCAAGACTTGAAGGTGACAACAACGCTGATAAAGTAATTGCTACGAAAGAACGAAATGGCTTTCCTCCAACTTTTCCAGAAGCAGGCGACGCTATTAAAAACTCAGCACAACCCGATGACATAGGCCGCAATATGTTTGATTGCAAATGTTCTGATGCGCTACGAAACGAAATCCAAGTATATTTAAAAACGCATGCCTCTTGTAGTGGAAGAAGTAGTCGACATAAAGTGTCTGGGATGGTGAGAAAGAAAAAATGTTCTGAAAAAAATGAAAAGCTCGCCTGGAATCACCATGATGCTGGAAACATTGATATTCAAGTAGGAACATCAAACAATGCTTCGCTTGATCAACAGAATAACAGGGCTACTGCTGCTTCTGAAGACGAGAAAACGCCTATTGAAAACTGCATACAGTCAGGCGTATACGAAGTACACGCTGTTTCAACAATGGGTGGTACATGCACACACGATGAGGTTGTTGAGATTAACCTTAATCAAGATGAACAAACACCTGCAATATTTTTAAGGAGGAATTGCGAACAGAGGCAGCATAACAGCCTGGTATGCCGAACATCCCTCGAGGATGAGCACAAGAATCTCCAGTCATGTAGCAGGAACTTCAATGACAAGGTTAGAGATTCTATGTCCCCAGTATTAGATTACAGTAATGACAGAAATATACCAGTTGAGGAAAGGTTTCTGTCTAAGCTACCTAAAGAAGATTCGTTAGTCAGTATCGCTGAAAAATCTGTTAGTATTAGGGATGTTCACGCCGAAACTCCACCTAGCGGTGCTTGGGTAAAACAGAGTTCACGATCAATTGGTAGGAGGTTTCGTCGAAGGCGGAGCCGAAACTGTAAAGTTGAGCCTAAAAAAGAAAGCAAAAATAAAGAACATAGGAGAACAATGAAAAAAGAGATAGAACATAGCCCTGTATTGCTTTCTTCAGACGGTCACGTCATTGGACATACCAGATTGTGTAATTTTACGCCACATGGAAATGCTAATCTGTGTTCAACAATTCTAGAAACGTGTTTGAGATCTAGTTCAGTGGAGACTAACTTAAAGGATACGCTCAAATCTACGTCAGAATGCAACTTTAAAACATCATTTTCAGTAAGACATAACGAGACCAGCGAGATCATAAAAGAAGGTCGTGACAAGAATGGAAATGTCAGCTCAGAATCTTCTAAGATCTCCCTCATAGACATTGCAGAAGTCACTAATCGTGAAGTATCCACAGTGGTAACTGAGGCAATAACTGCGCCTGTGATGAACACAGATAGCCAACGAGCTTCTAATGGTATTAAATTCAGGATACGACGATTCTTGTCTCAATGTCTGCGTCCATTTTCTAACTGAGTCTAATAACATCATCTTATTTATAGTTGCTGCATTACCTTACTTCCACTTGAGTACGTTGCAAACTAAGGAAATGGCAAACTGGTGAAGTTTTATCACAGACGACCGAGGACGGTAGCAAGATAAATCAAGAAAATAGAACGCGCTCAAAGAAGATGTTTTCAAAGTTTAGCGTTTTTACCATCATAATAATTCAACTATCATCACCGTCACCGTAATAACATAATGTCTCTGAACATCGTTGCAATTATGGTTATCACTGGTAACATGTTTTAACTTCTTGTTTGTCATTTATGCACACTTTTCCCCGTGAATAAACCACATCTTGGAATTTAATTAAGACTATAGTACACGCAAGAATTGTTATTAAAAAAGTGTATTAGATTATATACAAGTGTATTCTATTATAAATAAGTGTATTAGATTATAAAACAAGTGTATTCGATTATAAACAAGTGTATTCGATTATAAACAAGTGTATTCGATTATAAACAAGTAACAAGTATTTCAAACTCGTTCATTGCACAGCTGGTCAAACTATAGGTGCTCAGCCACGTTCAGCGGATGGAGAACATTACGTATGTTTATAGTTCCCGTTGAGTTGGTGTGTGCGTGCGTCTCATCCATCCCCAGTTTCTAACCATCCTTGTTTATCTGTCCCTCAATTCCAAACTCTTGCTAGTCTCAGAGTTGATGATCAGATCAGGCCTGGAAAGTATATTAATACAAGCCGTTGAACAGATGAAACATATACATATGCCGCCTATTCGAATCACAGTCATCCTCTGTGGACATCGTGAAGCATGAACTGATCTCATCCTCTGTGGACATGGTGAAGCATGAACTGATCTCATCCTCTGTGGACATCGTGAAGCATGAACTGATCTGATCCTCTGTGGACATGGTGAAGCATGAACTGATTTCATCCTCTGTGGACATCGTGAAGCATGAACTGATCTGATCCTCTGTGGACATGGTGAAGCATGAACTGATCTCATCCTCTGTGCACATTGTGAAGCATGAACTGATCTCATCCTCTGTGGACATGGTGAAGCATGAACTGAGAGTCCGACACAATAACAACCATGTTCACCTAATGGTACTCTGCAGGGACATCTCATTGTAGCCCCAGTTATATTCATTACTTTTATGGATAACTTAAACAACAGTTGTAGCATTAAAACACAACAATCTTAGACCGGCACAGCATAAAAACAGAATCTGTAACACATAACAAGCAATGAGTTTTTATTGATCAGTTAAAAACCGTGACTATGATAGTACGTATAGGACATTTCAACAGAATTAATGAAGTCTTCATTCGTTCTTTTCTTGATTATTTTCCTTCATTCTGTTGGTCACTATTGATATACATGGAGTCGTATTCCAAAAATAGACAAGGCGACTCCTAGTTATAAATAGTGACCAACGGAAAAAACGAGAATAATCAAGAGAAAGAACGAATGAACGCCTAATTAATTCGGTTGAAATATCTTTATTGGAGCCAATCACGGTTAACACTATCATCAGCTTTGACATATAAAGGTATGTCTATAAATTACGCCCCCTCTCCCCCCCCCACCCCACAAATTTGTTGAAAAGACGAAAAAACTACACGATTTTTAAAATATTTAGAAAATATGTTACAACAATGTAATTGATATATTTACATATATTTACAAAGGCATATTTCAGACGTGAACTTTTAGCAACCTTGTCAACAATTACCAAATTTGTTCAGATCTTCTTCCTTTTCCCTTTGTCGTAATTTATGGACAGCCCCCTAAACCTGACCTTCGTTATAACTGGCACGAGTACTAGCCCATTTACGTCACTGAGTAAGGACAGTCGAGCTACTGACATGTTTTTCATCAGCTCGCGAAAAAAAAACATAAATAAAATGACCAATAAAAGTCATGACTATAGTCGGAATGGCCTAACGCAGTGACTCTGCAGACAGTACAGTTATATCGGAAGGCAAGCACTAGCTATGTATAATGTCATCTTGCTCTTATAATGAAGGATTTCGAGAAAAGAAATCAGAAAACAAACACTTAAGGTAGTTTCCTGTTTGTATTTATCTTTTACTGTGATTATGTCTTGGTTTTCAAAATTTTAGATATGTTTATTAAATTATTTGATTTCTGCCTATCCATTGGATTTTGAATTGTATCGAGTTATTTTATGAAGTATACATCTTGTCCGCGGAATCTCCGAGTGTATTGTCAGTTTGGAAAATAATAATACAAGAATTATATAGGAATAATAGAATATAGGAATAAAATAATTGTACCTCATAGCAATTTCGGTCGTGGTGGTTAAGTCATTTATATGTGTCTACGACGTTTCGTGTTAGAAACTAAACGATAATATCTGGTTCACAAGTGCAGTTTTACGAGGGTCCCAGGCGATTTACGGAATTAGTTTCTCTGAGGCATAGGTTCCCAATCTTTTCCGAGGTGCAACCCCATTTAAATGAAAACATTCGACCAGGTTCTATAGAAGCAAACAACCCGCGGTAGCAATTACGACCACGGTAAAGGATGGGGGTGGTTTTACCCCCCCCCCTCCAAAAAAAAAACCAAAAAAAAAACAACAGCTAATATGCTAATGACCTAATTTTTTGTTAAGCTTATTATAGAGAGGTTACCCTATTTCATCATGTCTTATAGTACAGAATGTCACGCTCCACTTTGCTAAGTACATGCGACTGTTTAAACCTCTCAACTCTCCCCCTCCCCCTCCAACTTTAATATGGTATTGAACGATCAGATGTTATAGAACCAACGTGATTATATAACATAATAGAGAAACGCATTTTGATAGGATAAAATAAAACACACGGGGGATATATTTTTCAGTGTAATGTAATTCAATATAACTTTGACTTACCACATATCTAACGCGATGACTGACAATATAAGTCTTTAACAAATTACAAATTTGCGGTTGAGTTTTCGTTAATGTCATACTCATGTCAATCTCAACTTTGGATATGGTTCTTATGGTGTTCAAATGACGTAGATTTCAAAATCCGCTCTCACAGAGATATTTTGAAGCAAAAGAGAGTTAAACTCCACATAAAACCCTTTCCAACCACGTTGTGCAGTTGCTACTCTTTGATTGAAAACACGTGTTCGCGCCATAATCTCGACAGAAGACGTGCTGTTCTGTTGACAGGGATATAGGAGAAAAGGTGGAATTCGAGGACAATGCAGCCAGACCTATGTGTTTTCTGAACCTTCTTTTGTATTGCTTCACTGATGATTCCAATTAGTGTCGTATGGGCATGGGACCAGATGTAATAACTTTCTAAACGTGATTCTTTATGAATTTGTATCAACAATTTACCATAGAAGACAGTGCTAAATTGCATCAGTCGAACAATTTGCATAGACGAGTTCCAATAAAAGACAAGTGATAAAATTCATGATAAAAGTGGATGTAAATGTGATCATCATCACTTGTGATGGACACACACACACACCACCCAGCCACGCACGCACACCCACACACGAGTGAATGATTCATATGCACACTTGCCTGCAAAGTGGGTTCAACTTTTCCGTTCGAGACGAGCTGATAATTTCGCTACAGAGCCGAACTTTAAAAAGATACTAAACTGTATCAGTCGGACATAGCGGTGTTCCAAAGTGCACCAACATTCCATCAAAACATTCTAAAATGCACCAATTGATAATAAGAGAGACTGCGGTAAAAATGTACAACAATAGTACTTACGGAAAACACAACAATTAAAGATACAACAATTAAAACACGGACTATTAGAATATTGGGTGGGTATAAATGTGAAAAAAATACAGTAACAGTACATAAAACAATTTCTACGTTTCAACCATAAGGTCTTAAATCAAGAAAATACAAGACAAGAATTGTAATAACAGTAGAAATAAATGACAATATCACAAATGGATTTGACGGCAGACAGTTAACTGTAGTGACATCCAAGTAACAATGTTGTACGTACACACAGGAGTTACTGAGTTTTGTGCATCCATATTTCACTCGGTCACGCTTGCTGTGGTGTATTCATTTCTATTTGTGGTATTTTTATCTTTATATGTTATGTGCGTATCTTGAAAACAGGCCCTTTGGTCTGAAACGTCGATTATGTCCTGTGTATTGTCATTTGTATGATTATATTCTGTGTTTTGTTGTGTATACTATATTAATTCATGTAGGCATCCGACAGTGATAGTGTGTCAGTTGTTTTCCAGTAGAACTCCATTACCTGTCTTTCACGTGAGTATTATTTTCATTCTTTTCTACTAGCAGTACTACCTTTTATTGCGTTCATTACATAATGTTGTACGTACACAAAAGAGTGAGTTCTGTGGGTTCATTACAAAACTGAACGACCTTGTCTTTTGTGTTAAGTATCAATCGGGAGCACCAACTAACATAGAAATGTGATCAAAGCCACCAACCGGAAATATGAAGTCTCTTAAATACCCATCCAGACGTAAGTAGTAGCTAATATGCACAACCAAATGTACTAATCACCTATCACAAAAAGTAATAAGTAAGTACACAACCAAATGTACTAATCACCTATCACAAAAAGTAATAAGTAGGTGCACAACCAAATGTACTAATCACCTATCACAAAAAGTAATAAGTAAGTACACAACCAAATGTACTAATCACCTATCACAAAAAGTAATAAGTAAGTACACAACCAAATGTACTAATCACCTATCACAAAAAGTAATAAGTAAGTACACAACCAAATGTACTAATCACCTATCACAAAAAGTAATAAGTAAGTACACAACCAAATGTACTAATCACCTATCACAAAAAGTAATAAGTAGGTGCACAACCAAATGTACTAATCACCTATCACAAAAAGTAATAAGTAAGTACACAACCAAATGTACTAATCACCTATCACAAAAAGTAATAAGTAAGTACACAACCAAATGTACTAATCACCTATCACAAAAAGTAATAAGTAAGTACACAACCAAATGTACTAATCACCTATCACAAAAAGTAATAAGTAAGTACACAACCAAATGTACTAATCACCTATCACAAAAAGTAATAAGTAAGTACACAACCAAATGTACTAATCACCTATCACAAAAAGTAATAAGTAAGTACACAACCAAATGTACTAATCACCTATCACAAAAAGTAATAAGTAAGTACACAACCAAATGTACTAATCACCTATCACAAAAAGTAATAAGTAAGTACACAACCAAATGTACTAATCACCTATCACAAAAAGTAATAAGTAAGTACACAACCAAATGTACTAATCACCTATCACAAAAAGTAATAAGTAGGTGCACAACCAAATGTACTAATCACCTATCACAAAAAGTAATAAGTAAGTACACAACCAAATGTACTAATCACCTATCACAAAAAGTAATAAGTAAGTACACAACCAAATGTACTAATCACCTATCACAAAAAGTAATAAGTAAGTACACAACCAAATGTACTAATCACCTATCACAAAAAGTAATAAGTAAGTACACAACCAAATGTACTAATCACCTATCACAAAAAGTAATAAGTAAGTACACAACCAAATGTACTAATCACCTATCACAAAAAGTAATAAGTAAGTACACAACCAAATG
The DNA here is from genome assembly GCA_034231615.1 of Meghimatium bilineatum. NCBI lineage: Eukaryota > Metazoa > Mollusca > Gastropoda > Stylommatophora > Philomycidae > Meghimatium > Meghimatium bilineatum. The sequence goes on from CM067312.1 coordinate 38,471,577, forward strand.
TACTAATCACCTATCACAAAAAGTAATAAGTAGGTGCACAACCAAATTTACTAATCACCTATCACCAAAAGAAAGTCACCACAAAGGGGATGTCAGGTTCATCTTCTTATAGCTTACTATCCGCTATACGGATATATACACCTGCCATCATATTTAGGTTGACAACTAGATATATTCATTTATAATAAGAGAATGTGTACAATTGGTGACAGGACACAGTGTACATGTGATCAAGCGAACTGTGTATCAATTACTTCAAGAATGTACTTACGTTGACACACTTAGGCTCAAGAGATGACCGTCTACGGTATAAGACCTATTGGTTAATGTAAAATCCAGCTTTCTAAAATGGCTCCCTTAAGTTTCATTGGTTGTCACACAAAGTATAATCACAGTGATCAATTAAAATGACCGGAAGAGTCAAATGAATTATTAAGAAGCTTGATTTCCATTATCCAGTAGGCCTAATATTGATCGGTCAAGCTTAAGTGATGACATTACGATGATCATGTACAGATGACATTCGACCGGGCCCAACTCACGATCTGAGGATCTAGAAGGCCGGTTGTCATTATTGATGTAAGTTTAATTGGTCTGCCTTGGCTAATTTTGCTGTGCGACTCCAATTATATAAAGAGATAAATGTTTCAGTGTACAGTAACAACCCTAAACAGGAAGTAGGTGACTGGAGTAACACAGGGCAAATGTCAAGATTTACAAAAATCGGTAGATGTGTTACCAAAATAAAACATAACACAACCTAACAACGAGATACAGGGACAGACCATTATATAGTGTCATCCAATGAATAGTCCTAGCCGGATAATAATAATAAAAAAGCACCGAATAAAGGCATGTTTACGTCTAGCAGTTAGGTCTTATATATCAACTGACGGCCACGGATGACATATTCTTCCCAGAACGTACTCTTCTATATGAACTGATCTTCTCGCACCAGTTGAAATAGTTGAAATAGTGAAATAGTGAAAATGGGAAAATCACTTTCTCCATGCCAGGACAAGCAATTAAAAATGTGCAATATAGGAACTATCTATCTCGGCCAACCATTTGTTGTCCTCAAATTTCATTTGAAATGTATGAACTATCTATCTCGGCAAATCATTTGATGACCTCATTGTTCATATGAAATGTGACACTGACCTGCTTCCTGACAATCTGTAAAGACGCAAAATTCCATCAGCATCAGAAATTCGTATTATTCTACCCAGGTGTGTAGTTTTCACTTTTTTCTGCAACATAGAACAGTTTCAACAAAACGTCATCTGCCACAAGACTTATTTAAAAAACAAAACAAATCGAAAATAATGAGAGTCAAGAACCACTACAGCCACTAAATATCCATGAATAAAGCAAATTACACGGACACGTGTCAAATACGTGTTTGACATTTGCGTCAGATCTTTGATATCCGATAATACTGGAGATACCCGCCCGTGACAACGTTTGACCTTTAGTAATGAGTCCCAGTTGTAATTAATGTCATAACAGTTGTTAAGCAAACAAGAAAAAAACAGAAACATGGGGGAAATGAAATTAACATTCTTTTAACTGACATACAATAATAACAATTGGTAGGGAAGTGCAGGGATGAGCAATATAGCCCACCGGGAAAATCCGGTACTCCAAGGAATTTTTACCAGTTCGCTAAGATAATCATCATCAGGTGCCATGCCGACTGGCGTAGGCGGTCATGTCTCTCCACAGCTCTCTGTCAACATTATTATGTATCAAATTCGTTGTTGTTTCCTTGCCGTGCCAGGTTGCCAATCTGTCTAATAATGTTCTCTAAACCTGCCTGCCTCATGAAGTGGCCAAAAAAAGAAGATTGCTAAGATAATATAAAAAATTAATAAAGTAATCATAATAAATAGGACAATATTTATTACAAATACCTACCACGATTAATAATGAGATAATGATACCAACTATAATTCTTTGTTTGTTTGTTAACCCCGGAATTGAAACCGATTCCTGGGGTTCACGTTCTAGCGATTCCTGCATACTTCCTATGTGCAGTGGGGTGGTTTTTCTGAGCGTTCTTTCATACCCAGAAGATTTCAGCTTTCGGCTTAGTGCAATGCTTATTACAGGAACCTTCTACTCTGAAGGGGGTCTACCAACTATAATAAACAGGATAAAACCGAAAACAGGTGACGTTTAGATCATATAACGAAATTATATATTAGTTCGAAGGAAGATCTTATAATCGAAACATTAACTGTTGTCGTCCTTATCCTTTTCATTATAGTTGCTTTGATTATTTCTGTAATTAGTATTGGTATGTATTTGTAATGGATACCTACTTGTTTAATGTAATCACATTATTACTTGTGTAACTGCGGCCCATATCTGATTGTTGGAACTTTTCTGGCTTCTTGATTAATTAATTTTTGCTCAGGGCTGAGTTAAGAAAACATTATTTGTAACTCTAATGGACTAAATGTAAAGCTTGCTGGTCCCACACGAGAAAAGCTCAATCCGGTTTGCCGGTCTAAACAAGGTTGCTCTAATCTAGATTGTAAAAACTTTAATGATAACTGCTTCAATGTGTCCATCTATTGAAATTAGTTAAATAGGCGTCCGTGTGTTCTCATGGGCCCGAGAGGGGAACAAAGAATAGCAACACTGTTTACCTTCCATGCATGTCATAATAATCGACTAATGAGGTTATGGGGTGGAGCTTGGCTGTCGCCCATCCGATATTTAGGGTCCATGACTGAAGCCGTGCTGAAGTCGGATGGGTCAGGCCCAGAGGTGAAGATATCGTAGTGCAGCTGAAAACTGTGACACTTCGCACTACATTCTCTGGCCAATATTGTGAGAATCTACAGGAGCTTGAGAATGAACACAGAAGCCTTTTCTCTGTCATTTATAATTTTCAAATGAAAGGTCATCAAATACTTACGTAAGACATATCAAGCCACGTTTAATGTACAAAGTCCTTCCCATGCAAGTCCTTCCCATGCAAGTCCTTCCCTTGCAAGTCCTTCCCATGCAAGTCCTTCTCATGCACGTCCTTCCCATGCAAGTCCTTCCTATGCACCACCGTTTTCATCATAGAATATAAGTGATGTAACACGTCATGCTCTCATTCAGTAAGCGTTCTGAGACAACTGCAGTACTTTATCTTACCATAACATACACATACATGTATGTGAGTTACTCATCAGAATTTGGATATCGACAATAACAACAACAACAACAACAACAACAACATATGTGAGTTATTTACGTGATTGTTTCATCTCTAAATAAATGGCTGCGCTGCTAGTCCATACTAGTCCAGGGCAGTTGTTTTACTGTGTCTCTCAAATTATACCTTTTATTTTTGTTCTAATCCCGTTATGTTGTTGTTTGTTTAGTTTTATAATGGTCGGGAGGGGGGGGGGAGGTCGTAATCTAATTCTAATGCACATTCCTGGTCAGCAAGCAGAATTCTAATATAATTATAATGCACATTCCTGGTCAGCAAGCAGGATCCTAATCTAATTCTAATGTACATTCCTGATCAGCAAGCAGGATTCTAATCTGATTCTAATGCACATTCCTGATCAGCAAGCAGGATTCTAATCTGATTCTAATGCACATTCCTGGTCAGCAAGCAGGACTCAAATCTGATTCTAATGCACATTCCTGGTCAGCAAGCAGGACTCAAATCTGATTCTAATGCACATTCCTGGTCAGCAAGCAGGACTCAAATCTGATTCTAATGCACATTCCTGGTCAGCAAGCAGGACTCATATCTGATTCTAATGCACATTCCTGGTCAGCAAGCATGATCTTAATCTAATTCTAATGCACATTCCTGGTCAGCAAGCAGGATTCTCATCTGATGCTAATGCATATTCCTGGTCAGCAAGCAGGATTCTAATCTGATTTAATGCACATTCCTGGTCAGCAAGTACAATTCAAATCTACTTCTAATGCACATTCCTGGTCGCAGACAGGACGTGGGAATCCATATTGTTGACATTCCTGGTCAGCAGGTAGGACGTGGAAACCCATTTTGTTGAGTTTCTAAAAAGCTGATATTCTACAATTACGTAATTACATTCCAGACCATGTACGGACTTATTCCTACCATCGGTAGATAACATTCAGATTGATAGTTGGATTGTGTAAACGGAGCTCACCCCCCCCCCCTTTAAATAACTATTCAGCCTTAGTATTAAGATGTAACTCTATAAGCTTAAAATTTGTCTGCAAGGACGTGAAATGCCATCTTTCATACTCATGTCCTTGAAAATTATATGGTAGCAATATAGATCATGTTGAAGCTACACTGATTTCAATTTTTCTGAACAAGGTGTGAGGTTAACACACCTACCTATTTTTGTATATCTTGTCAAATTGAATATTACCTGATAAAAAACGGCGTCTGTAAGAGAGAGGATGCATGTAAACAGGTAATTATGTATTTTTCCACTAACCTGTACTGTACTACATTCATATCGATGTTTATCACTTTGTTTAAAGCGCTAATTTTTTCAATCCCGCTTCAAGTGTGCTAGGACTTTGATGTTCAGGATAAAACCAGTACTATTTTATTTCATCTCTTGGAAATCCAATTTCAACAACCAAGGAAGAAACTCGGCGGTATGGGGGTGTGGGGGACTAGGGTTGGTACCGTATTTTGTGAAGATCAAAAACATTCTATGTTGGTAACAAGCAATATTAATTTAGTTTAGGTGAAAGGATTGGTGCGAAGTCATAGTTTGCCTAGTGTGCCGTAATTTTCAGTTTCGGCTCTGACATCAATTAGATTAGTTGAGCCATGTCAGTCTCTAATAAAGACCTTTCAAAAGAATTAATTAAGACCCTATTCGTTACGTTTTTTAAATTATTGTTGGCATTTTGGTTGGTCACTATTTGCATACTTGTAATTGCATGCCAAAAATAGCTAACGCGACTCCAAGTATATAAATAGTGATATATATAAATATAAATATATAGATATAAATACATATGTACAGCAATATCTTAGTATAAATATGTCTGTTACATAAGTTTTTGTTATTGTAGTGTTTTAGTTTCTTGAAACGGTCCCGTTTGGACCGTAACGTTGAACAGTCATTTCTATTGCGTTTATTCTTATAATTTGTTTTAATTTTGTGAGTTTATTTTGATAGTTATTAGTAGTATAGTAATATCTTTAACTTTATCAGTCTTTATTTCAAATATTTTTCTTGCGTGGCTTCCTTTTAGTACAATTTGTCTTTTGTTGTTTCCTTTTAGAACAATTTTTTTGTGGTATTCTTTTGAGACAATTATCCGTATTTTCCCTTCTTTGATGACAATTTTATTTTTATTCATGTTTTCCCGCCCACGTGAGGATAAGAAATACTTAATTACATTTTTTAATGGCGTTGCTATAGAGATCTTATTAAACATCATTCAAATAGCCCTCTGCACCTCCTCCAGTTGGTCTGCGGAAGCGGAATTTCTTTCCCCATATCCTACAGGTATAAAGGTTCATATGACCCACGTTGAGAACTGCTGACATAGATTATGATTAGTCAGAGTGTATATGTATGTGTATGTTAAAGGAGGAAAGAAATAATATATAAACAAAAGAAGAGGACTCTGTACATTGCGAGGAAATAGAAACTTCATATTTGTAATGTAACATTATGAAGCGCTAGATGATGCTGTGAAAACGAAGGATCGCGGTAGAGAATTAGGTTTTGGACGTTACCGCCCAGTGGTTCTTATACTGATTTATAATTAGTCATATCATATAGCACAATAGAACACCATGCTAAAGAGCGTCGGTGCCAATACGCAGCCTTGTTTGAAACCGTTAGTTACTGGAAACGGGTTGGAGTGTGCGCAGTCATTTTGGACACAAGCTATCTTGGAAATACCGTCATGGAACTGGTGAACCATATTGATGAATTTTTCGAGACATAAAATTTGGCCATGATCTTTCATAAACAACTGCGATTCACAGTGTCTAAGGCCTTAGTTAAGTCGACAAATATGGTGTAGAGACCGATGTTCTGTACGCGACCCTATTTTATGTATCTGTCTGGCAGTGAAAATCATGTCAACTTTTGTTCTGCCATGTCAAAGAAAGTCACATTGGCTCTCGCGAAGGAGATTTGTATCCAGATAAGCTGAATATCCTATAATTTTTCTAATAAAATAGTTCACGTCAGTAGATAATGGTGTTAGTGGTTAACAATCTCTGAAAATCTTAAAAGCAGGTTTTCGGAAATAAAAGTTAACACAAATTTCACGAAAACTAAAAAATAATATTTTCCCAAGGTCTTCTTTCTTTAGCTAATTGTGATGCCGCTGCTATAGTGCAGCCTTAGTGTTCTAGTATTTCTCTGATGTCATCTATACATCTTCGTTTGTGTCTTTCTCTGTTTTTAATTTCATATGATCTTTTATTGAAGGCTATCGATGGAATGCGATCTGGTTCCCTGAGAGGGGACATAAATATAATATTTATAGATAAAGAGTTAATCTGGCGGTCGTGGTAGCTGCATTACCAGAAACAAGTCCTCCAATATGTTTGAATGTTTGTAAAGCTCCAACACAAACAGATTGGACTAATGTCCATGTTTAAAAGTAGAGTACCTCACTGTAAGATGTACATTTTACATAAACAAAATAGAAGGTGCAAAATTTAGTGATCATTTTTTGACTTTTCTACCTTTCATCAACATGCAGAGTTAAGTTATGAGCTTCAGATTTTGTGACTTTTCTACCTTTCATCAACATGCAGAGTTGAGTTATGAGCTTCAGATTTTGTGACTTTTCAACCTTTCATCAACATGCAGAGTTAAGTTATGAGCTTCAGATTTTGTGACTGTTCAACCTTTCATCAACATGCAGAGTTCAGTTATGAGCTTCAGTTGCCGAGAAATCATGATCTTGAGCCTGGCATCATTGAGGCGTCCATATCAATCCGGTTCTGGACCATGATCGTGAGATGTACGAGATATTACTGTCCATTTTCTGATTCTTGACAAAGGCCTCTGTATCGGAAACATGAACGTTGTACCAGTTTATATTACAGATCATAGGTTTGTTTTTCTTTTTAATGTTTTTTCTTTTAGCATGTAAATACATATACATAATTATAGTACTAACAAAAGGGAAAATTAGAAGACCGCAGATAGGATGTGAACCAGGTCTGTTGAGTTGGCATATTTACGCCTCGCAAATTTAGTCAACACTTTTTACCGATCTTCATCATGATGGCAGAGCCTGGTTTAGATTATGTATACTACGTTCAGATTTTTTTGTCTATAAATTATTGATGCTTCTAAATTATATTATTAATTTAGCAGAAAGTATAACACAACAATGGAGCGCGTGGCCGTACGGCTAGAATGCTGGCCTCAAAATCCTAAGCTCCCTGGTTCAACCCACGGTCGGGACAAGGATTTTAGTATTTTGGAGGTGCAATAAAAAGTCTTCGTGTAGACGTCGTGGCGACAGCTTTGAGCAAAGCGGACTTTATTTCCACAGTCAAAAAAATCCTCCCTGCTCTCTTTAACAGGAAATCACGCAATAATTGTTTGTTTTTCGTTTTTCTTTCGCTCCATTGTAACCATCACGGATATCCGTGCGATTTCCGCCGGGAGCGTGATTACGTTGTGCCACCGTTATGCGCCTTGTAGGCCTAGCACATCCGATTTCGGCATGCCTTGACAATTCGGGTGGGCTACCCTTAGCCTGTGACAGCCTCTATATCTGTCTCCAGGCACGCGTAGCGGAGACTCTTCGCCCAGACGATTTTTTGCTATCGTCTGACTCGAACGAGGTGTTCCACTGTCTATGAACTTGCCTCGTGTAATTGGACGTGCTGTGCCTGTGCCCATTGGGTACTGAACCGTTTCTCATCCGTGAGCCTGGTTCCTTAAGGGGAAGAACTCAACAGAGGAGTTAGACCCTGGCTCTTTCGCCTTCTTAGCCGAGGTGTCATTCACCGACATCGTGTACCCCTTGTCCAAGTTCGAGTCTCACGGCAAGGCGTTCTCGAGCTGAGCGTCCTTGTCCCAATAGCGCCTGAGCCCATCAGGTACTGAACCCTTTCTCTCTTCAAGTGTATTTCCGGTGTAGGAAAACCTGACAGTAGAGTTAGGCCAGGGCTAAATCGTTGTCCCTTTTTTGCCTGAGCGCATCGAGTACGGAACCCTCTCTCTTCGCGAGCATATTTCCGGTTTAGGAAGGCTCGACATTAGAGTTGGGTTAGGTCTTCTTGCTTTACCAAACGCCAATGGATGGGTCTGGGTCTCTGCCTGTAAGGAACACAGGTAACTAGAAGCTCGTCTCGAGCTGACGGAGCTTGTAGTTCCCCTTTCCTAGGGACTTTTCACTTTCTATTTGCAGTTCGCGCTACCCTCTAGCGCTGTTCTGCCCTTTCATTGTTTCATTGTACTCGGTATGAAATATATTTGTCTCTCGCCATGCATCTATCTTTACGTGCATTTTACATTGGCCGCCCCTCCAATGTTCGGACTGGACTGACTTGCTTCACTGTATGTCGACAGTGTCGCTATATGTGGTGATGCTGGTGGTGTCGGAGATATTGTCTGTCTCTTGTGCAGTCAAATCTCTTTCCATCTGCTACCTCCACATTCTCGGACACGATCCCCAAATGATTTGGCCAGAATCAGCTCGAGCTGCTGTATTTCTGTTTCCAGGGTGCACCGCGTGGAGGTACATTTGGGATCTTGGTTATCTGCTAACCCTGGGTCCGCATAGAGCAATGCGTTCCCTTTGCACCCCTACGCAATAATGATAGTTCTTCTGTTTAAAAAAAAAAAAAAAAAAAAATCAAAGGTTTTTTTAATGCAATATTTAATCATGAAATTTCCAATTGTAGTAAACATCAATCATCAAACATAAGAATGTGTAATAGTTGTATCTTCATGATTTAATCATGACAGATTGACTCATCAAACTCATGATATATATAAGTAATGGATGTATCATTCACGACTGATAAGGGGATTATCAGCGTACATAGCATGTGTCTTACATCAACAATTTATATATGTATGTATTTCATGAATTTCAAAAATTGCATAAAATGTAATATTGGCGTCAATGTCACCCTCTCCGAGTTCGACAACTGTCAAACTTTTATCAAACTTTCTTTCCTCTTCCCCCCCCCCCCCCCCCACTTTCCAGCTGTTCATGTAATGGAAGAAAAAACATATTTTTGTTCATGTTTTGTTTGGATATATATAACCTGTCAATCAATGATAATTTATCGTAAGTATTGATAATATATGCCTGCAATCACTAAGTGCTGTCAGCAAGCTGATATTAATTATTACATGCCAGCTTGCATAACATATTGACAGTAATTATAGTAGCAACCATTAATAACGCATCAGCATGCTTTTACATGTGAATTAAAATGAATTGTAAAAAATAACATTTCACATTTATGAACTATTTGCTGAATCAAACATGCAGTATTTAAAAAAAAAAAAAACATCGGTTGCTGAATATTTTGTTTGGCCCAAATTGGTTTATATGGCGTCTAGTAAAGATAGGATAATGTTAGGACTTCGGTTTTTGTTTTGCGAACAAGGGGAGTGAAGTCTCCTTCGAACAGTGTTTGCGATAATAAGCCCCCATGTATGAGCTGCTATCGGAGTTGTTATTTGGAAGCTGTTGCGCAGTCGCATCAATACACAATGGCGATCATTAGCTCGTGTTGTTACTCAGGGTTGACAAGGTCTGGCACGTTCTTGATGGTACCTGTCCACAGGAATCGTTGGTGCAGGTCTTACTGTAGTGGACTGGACACAATTTAAATGTCTAGCAATTTCTCTCGTCGCCATTCCACGGACAAGCATACCAGCAGCTTGCCAATCGCTCTCGTAACGTCAATCGAGGCATGCACTTTATAGTACATTTACAGTACCATCAACTTTCTTCATTTGACGAAGTCGTAAAAATAATGTTTACATTTCTTGTAACACAGTAACATACCTTCATTCGACTAAAACAAAGAATGCCCTTTACTCACCTAAACGTTATTAATCAGTTTGCCACATTTAAACCTTTATTGCCTTTTAATAATCAGAATTTTTGTATTTGCTGTTTTACACCCGAAGCACGGAAAATGCGAAAGAAACATCACATCAATAACACAATATGACTGTGCGAACTTCGTCACGTGCATGCGTTCAGCGTTGAAGAAATGCACACATAAACATTTGAAGCTTGAGAACAAATCACGTTATGCATACGTTTTAATGGTTGTTTGTGTGTGTATATATATATATATATATATATATATATATATATATATATATATATATATATATATATATATATATATATATATATATATATAATAGCTATGGTGAGTTTGTAAAGGTTCACTGCTGATGTTTAAAAATGTATAGCTCTAGAACGAATTGGCTTCATATTTCTTTGCAACAATAAAGTTAATTTACCAATATACATTTTTAATGATAAAAGAGAATGATTTAAGTAGTGCAAATAACACATTCTAATATTTATTTACAAGAAACATAATCATACTGTAAATTAGTACATTTACGGTAGCATCAATTTTCTTTAATTGGCGAAATCGTAAAAATAATATTTGCATTTCTTGAACTGAACTCAATGTACCAATGTTTTGCATTTCTTGAACTGAACACGAAGTACCAAAATTTTGCATTTATTGAAGAATAGAACACCAGGTACCAATGTTTTGTATTTACTGAAAAATTAAACACCAGGCAACAAAGTGCTGCAATTCTTGAAGAACTGAGCACCATGTACCAATGTTACTCGAAACTTCTTCCACCTTTAGAAGATCAATATCAAATTATAACATCCCAGCAGAAATGTTTATAAAGTTGAAATAATAGCTGGGGTACATTTGGATGATACATTGTTGAATCCATTTGCACAAAAACTTCTATACATCTATATTTGATTAAATGTCATTCAAAAGTTAAATTATAGTAACTTACATTCTTCGTGAATACACTAATTCGAACTTGTACAAAGATAAAAAATGTCGATGTAAGAAATCGCTGATTGAATAATTTTAAATGATAAACTCATGATAGGACACATATACCATATAAGATCACACACTAAAATTAATGTTATTGCGAGTAATGGTTATTGAGATATTAAATAGAGTTTGGGGACAAACATTTTGAAACAAACTATAGTAATGATACATTATTTTCTGTAATGATACTCTAATATTCACAAGTTGTCTGTATTTATGATGACGACCTTTTTGCTTTTTGACAGAATGTCAAGAAACTAGTTGGCCAGTGCATAGATTTCATATGGACAACGTTAAATTGCAATTTTCTCTCACGTGGCTGATTTTACAGCGTTTTGGTCCACGGTGGCGAGAATAAAATATAACAATTATGTGCCTAAAGATGCAGATGAATTTTGTCCACCTTTCTTGTCTTCTGCCATTTCTCTGATGTTTCCCTCAGTGGTCGATTGCTTGCCTTGACACAGTACAGTACTACATGCTCTGTATTACAGTTTTACAGCAGTATTACATTTCATAGAACTAGATGATGTACGATCATGAGACAGTTCTTCCCAAATAAGTGGGTCTATCATTATACATAATAATAATAATAATAACAATAATAATAATAACAATAATAATAATAACAATAATAATAATAATAACAATAATAATAATAACAATGATAGCAATAATAACAACAACAATAATAATATTAATAATAATAATAATAATAATAATAATAATAATAATAATAATAATAATAATAATAATAATAATAATAATAACAATAATACCAATAATAATAATACTAATAAACAATAATAACAATAATAATATCTCGTGCCAGCCAGAATGATACTACTATTTAGTGGTTCTCAAAAGGAAAAACTGACAGATATCGTGTACATGGTCCGCATGAAAGATCATCGTCTACCGAAAAAGTTGTTATATGGATAATTTCAGACTGACTCCTGCAAGACAGGAGGACGAAGACAGAAGAAGAGTTTTTAAGACACTTTTAAGACATATCTCACTTCAAAATAAACACAAATTCATGGGAGAATCTTGCACAACACATATCCGACTGGGTTCGTAGAATCAAGAGTGATGCAGCAGCTGCAGAGAACCTCAACATCAAGATGCGCAACAAAAATGCGCTAGAAGAAAGGCAATAGCTGCTCACTGTACCACAGACTCCTCCCACACATGCCCAGAGTTTAGAGGACAAGTCCAAGCAAGCATAGGACTTAATTAGTCACAGTCGGGCAACACAGCAGACATCATCATCTTCCTCACCATCGCAGGTGAGCTGAATAATCCGACTTCGAAGCACGAACATCTTAGAGAATGTCCAGAGAATCTTAGACATGTGAGTTACCAAGAGAAAGAGGGACGAAAATGTGCTCTTTTTGGAAAGATTAACCGAGAGCTGTTTGTGAAAATTAATGTAAAAACTCTTAGGTAGCTGATAGACTGGCAAGCTGAGAATTTATGGGAATTGTTTAGTTTCATAATACTGGTTCCTAATTAAAAATCATGAATATCAGTAGTGTTCAGATATTGTCAGTAATTATAATGAATTTCAGTAGTACTCACATATTGTCAGTAATTATAATGACTTTCAGTAGTACTAACATATTGTCAGTAATTATAATAAATTTCAGTAGTATTCACATATTGTCAGTAATTATAATGAATTTCAGTAGTACTCATATATTGTCAGTAATTATAATGAATTTCAGTAGTACTCATAAATTGTCAGTAATTATAATGAATTTCAGTAGTACTCACATATTTTCAGTAATTATAATGAATTTCAGTAGTACTCACATATTGTCAGTAATTATAATGAATTTCAGTAGTACTCACATATTGTCAGTAATTATAATTATAATGAATTTCAGTAGTACTCACATATTGTCAGTAACTATATTACTTTGTCACTATGAATCACACAATGTCATATAAGGATGTATTGCCATTTCTGATAAATCAATCAAGTTATTATGAGATTGGTAATAAGCCGTAGTTACATAATACGATTGTGATACGAGAGGGAGTAGTGTATTTTAAAAACGTCGTTCGACCATTGTTTGCGTAATCCCTTCATTTGTATAATATTTTTCTATTTTTAATATAAAAATAATTCGAGGGTTGGGGGAGGGGTAGTATACCCTGCGGTTTGTTATATTTCTAGTACTAAAAGTTATGTTCTGGTTTTCTCGGGGAGAGAGAGAGAGAGAGATAGAGAGGGAGAGAGAGAGAGAATGAGAGGATAAACCTCAAATTCCCCTTCCTTTGCTGACATGGATTTTAGGTATAACATATTCGTGATCATCTGGCTTTCAGCTTCCGGTGTGATCGATTATTAGGTCTTCCGGTGTGATCGATTATTACGTATCCGGTGGAGAAATAATCGTGACAACAATGTCTACGTCAATATGTTTTATTCTTGCCATTTTGTCTCAACTTTTCTATCTAGTTTATCCTTTTATTTTGTTTCATGTTCTGTCGCTGGCAATGTCATATCAACAAATACATCCAAGTAATTAATTTGTATTGCTACCATTTCTGAATCTCGTAACAAAAAACAAAGGCATAGATAAAAGTAAAGAATGTAGTATCAAAAGTGTTAAGTCCATTCCTGTGTGGGGAGGAAATGATGAGGTGAGTGGTTTGCATAGGTAATTGTGTCCAGGTTTGCTTCTTGTGGTTGGTCGCCATCTGTTGGTTTCTTCCAATAGGTTTGTCGTTCAAACTCTTCCCCAATCTTTTGGGCAAGTCTAGCTTGTCTTTCTTTCTCTTTGGCTTTCTGGATGATAAACACGTTGTAATACTTATTTAGAATTTATATAATTTATTGAAATGATATTGTAAAATATTTAATATAGACAAATTGATAAAAATAAACACAAATATTGACAGATTAAGAGGTACAGGCAATGTTGAATATGGAAAACGTTCGAATGTTGTAAGGGCACGAAAGGGGAGGAAAGAATATCAATACATCGATCTGTCAATGTATGTCGTAAGATGCGACTAAGTAGGTTTTGGAGTTGGAGATGGCTGTCCCATTCCATACATGGTCAAAGTTTCCAAGACGCGATGCTGAAGTCGGATGTGTTAGTTTAAAATATATCGCAGTAAAGCTGTAAACCATGATACAGCGTACTCCATTCCCTTGACCACATCCATATAACTTGTACGAGTTTGAGAACGAACACAGAAGAAGAAGAATATGGAAGATAATAATTGAATCATATGCTGTCTAGGACATTGATTTTTTCAGATATTATTGAATGTTTAGGCACAGCTATTACATTCAATCATATCACCAGAATAATATGGAATTTAGGTTTTTGAACTACTGGCAAGTTCAAGCGAGTTCAGTTTCCAAACCGGGCCAACTTACCCTGTGCCATTGTGATGACAAAAATAGAAAGATATATATATATATATATATACAAATATTATGACTACACAATGAAGACATTCTGATGAAGACATTCTCCTGAAGAGAATGAAAACATTCGGGTGAAGGCAATGAAGACATTCTGGTGAAGACATTGAAGACATTCTGCTGAAGACAATGAAGACATTCTGCTGAAGACAATGAGAACATTCTGGTGAAGACAATGAAAACATTCTGCTGAAGACAATGAGAACATTCTGCTGAAGACAATGAGCAAATTCTGCTGAAGACAATGAGAACATTCTCCTGAAGACAATGAAGTAAAAGAAAGTAAAGTAACCATTAGCATTTATTAATGCCGTAAGTGTGAGATGTTAGCAATCTCACATTTCAGTGGCTCTGCAAATGATGGCGGTAGCCATGTCCTCTCCCTCGCAGTCTTTACTTCCCGGATGAATCCGGTACCAATTTTAAGGCTGGATCGACCCGGGAGCCGTTGCGATCTGAAAAACATTTCCGTCTAACCACTGTTAGACGAGCGCTAACCACTGCGCTACGCGGCTTCCCAATATAGTTTTAAGACAATGTTTAAGACAATAAGTTTAATAAGTTAAGACAATGAAGACATTCTGCTGAAGACAATGAAGACATTCTGCTGAAGACAATGAAGACATTCTGCTGAAGACAATGAAGACATTCTGCTGAAGACAATGAAGACATTCTGCTGAAGACAATGAAGACATTCTGCTGAAGACAATGATCGAAGGAGACATTAAAAGCTATGAGAAGGAGGGAGGCAATATTACATGTAGGGGTAATTGCACTACCACCTTGATCAACAGCCTGGAAGTGTACTCCATGAAGCTAATCAAAGTCAGCAAATGTATTATATAAGCCTGTGACCCAGAAATGTATTATATAAGCATGTGACCCAGAAATGTATTATATAAGCCTGTGACCCAGAAATGTATTATATAAGCCTGTGACCCAGAAATGTATTATATAAGCCTGTGACCCAGAAATGTATTATATATGCCTGTGACCCAGAAATGTATTATATAAGCCTGTGACCCAGAAATGTATTATATAAGCCTGTGACCCAGAAATGTATTATATAAGCCTGTGACCCAGAAATGTATTATATAAGCCTGTGACCCAGAAATGTATTATATAAGCCTGTGACCCAGAAAACCGTGTTATTGTAGTATATTGAGAAAATATTCAATATACATAAAGTAAAAACATGCAGGCAACAAATAATCTATGACATTCAACTCATGCTAGTGGTCAAAGAACCAAGCAGAGGATGATTGCATCAACGTTTTGATCAAGTAGTCTTCATCAAGAGATAGACATACATGGATAATGTACACGAAATAATTCAAATAAATAAAACTATATATATAGTCCGACTCTCGTGGTGTGGTACAGATCGCTTCTACTATAAAAGAAGTACCAAGTTCAAACATCGCAGCAGACATTCGTGCATCCAGTCGTTAGGTAGCAATGAAAAACAACTGAACGTAATTCCACACAAAATCTCCTTAGTTGCCATTTACTACATACATGGAAGGTAAACAGTATTGCTTTTCTTTACTGCCGTTTCTGACCCTGACAACACGCAGGTGAGTTATTTCATTATTCATTCGTTTTCTTTTATCGCATTAGTTCTTTTGTTGTGAGTTTTTGCTTCTTCTGATGTTGTTGTACTTGCTTTACTTCTTTGCTGAAAAAACCCTAATATATATATATATATATATACGTGTATTCCCCTTATGCCGCCTATAACACTTCAACTCTACAGTGATGATTTATTTACTCTTCAGTAGGAGACATCCCAGATTCAAGTACAGCACCGGGTATGAAACAATGTTCTGGTCAAACCTCACACTGCATAAAAGGATACACGTTCCATCTTACACTTAACTCCTGATGATTGAAACAAAGAAATACACTGGTTGCAACTTACTCTTCTCCGATGAATCCTGCTGAGGCAGTACTGAAGTAGGCAGATCAGCGATGAGATAACAGCACCTCCTAGAATAACTGCGTACATTCCGGCAACTGTCTCTAGATCTAAAGACTCCGTCTTGGCGCTTGGGCTCGGGCAGAACTGCGGAGGCCACCATCTGCAACACAAAAAGACAGCTGTTGTTAAAAATCTAACAAAGACAATAATTAGAATGAGGATCTTTATAAGACAGAAATATAAATAGCTAAAGAGTGTTGCCAACACTAAAGTACTGTACATACTAACCACTACCACAATAACAGACGACTTTTCGACAAAACGTCTTCATCCTTGAGCAGCACTAATATGAAGAATCTATATATTCAGTATTTTTCATATGTGCTATTAGGTGTCGTAGGAAGTTTAAGTTGTATATCTTTGACCATATTTGTTGCGCTTGCCATGGTTATACAGTGGTTTTTTGTTGTTTTTTTTAACAATCTCTATGATTAAATATTCCCATCATGTGTTTGGTCTTCCTCCTGTTTTGCAGCTGTTCTTTCTGTTGTTCTATGTTTGGACGGCTTATTGGGGTGGTTCCTTTCGCATAAGATGTCCGAACAAGTTGATCTGTTGTCTATGTATTTTGTTCATGCTATTGTATTTACTATTTTTCAAATATCGTAATTTATCATTTATTCTCTTCTGTTGACGTTTATAGATTTCATTTTACATGATGCAACCTTTCTCATTAATGTTTTTGTCAGGGGTCATGTCTGGCGCTGGTAATACAACGTTAAACTAAAGATGGTCTTTATTATGTCATTTAGTCGTCTTTGCTAACAATTAGTGAGTACATCAACTACTCAATGGTGCTTATCTAAGTACATCAACTACCCAATGGTGATTATCTAAGTACATCAACTACCCAATGGTGATTATCTAAGTACATCAACTACTCAATGGTGCTTATCTAAGTACATCAACTACTCAATGGTGCTTATCTAAGTACATCAACTACTCAATGGTGCTTATCTAAGTACATCAACTACTCAATGGTGCTTATCTAAGTACATCAACTACTCAATGGTGCTTATCTAAGTACATCAACTAAATAGTAATTATCTAAGCAGATATGCTAATCATTGGTGCTTATCTAACTGGCATAAATATAAGATGGGCCGGGGGATTGTTTGTGCCGCCATCTTCTTGGAGTTTTAGTTGTAGGCCTACATCTGAAATATATTTCAATGGGGATAAATGTAACTAGAAATTCGTGTTTGATCAACGTTTATTATTAATATTTAGGTTTCTATTTCTAACAAAGTGACAAGAAACGACCAAGTTACGATATTTCCCAAGTAAATGGGATACCACAGTCTACAAACAAATAAAGAATTAGCCCCACGCACTCTGCAGCTTGCATCTGCGAAGAAAGTACGCAAAAATTAAAATATACACTACAGAACATTTCTAGCTTCGATGCTCACAAAGCGACAGTCTGGTCCTCATGAGACTCTCAGCGAACCAGAATGTTGGAACCTAGAGCGACCTCAAATAAATCGTTCTATATATGATAATATATGTTGGACTGGATGCATAGTGATTGTTGGCAGAAATGTTTGTCTCTGTGGTCTGGAAGTATAGATTCCATGCACTCATACGGATTTTGTGGACACAATTTGCTAACTTTGCTTGGTTGCAAGCTCTTGTGTGATTGGCTAACATTATTTGGTTGCAAGCTCTTGTGTGATTGGCTAACATTGTTTGGTTGCAAGCTCTTGTGTGATTGGCTAACATTGCTTGGTTGCAAGCTCTTGTGTGATTGGCTAACATTGTTTGGTTGCAAGCTCTTGTGTGATTGGCTAACATTGCTTGGTTGCAAGCTCTTCTGTGATTGGCTAACATTGCTTGGTTGCAAGCTCTTGTGTGATTGCGTGGGATTTATGAGTATATTTCCTCTGATACGATCAGTCACATCAGGAGTACAGAGACGTGGAAGCGAGCACCTGCTCGCTTCGCTCGCCAGACAGGACTCTTACTGGTTCAGACCTTGCTACTCCTCCTCGCGGAGTACCCCAGGCAGCAGAGCAATCTGGCTACGTTAGCAGGGATCGAATGATCTCCAGCTGAGGTGGGAACCTGCTGTAGACTTGGAAACTTCCAAGAGAGAACCGACTCTTTTCATCTAAAGTTCGTCCCGGGATTTCAAGCAAGCTTCAGCAAACTTAAGTCAGCTTTTTCGACTTTTCGCCAATGCTTTTGTCCGTTTTCGTCACAATGGGCAACCCACAACCCCCCCCCCCCCCTTCTATCCTTTTTTAAAATATCGATTTTTCCCAAAAAGGTCACCGAAAAAAATCTTGCGAATACGAATAAATGACCTTTCTTAGGTAAACCCTACCCCATTTGTCATATGAATAGTAAACCCCAATTACCGAAAACATATCTACGGCGCTGTATTACATTGCCTGGTGTTTTCAAGACTCAAAATTTCACACAAACCAAGAGTTCACATTCCAAGCAGTTAAATGTAAACATTATACCGATAAGCTGCCGCACCAAACTCAACATTTCTGAAAGATAACTCAGTGGGCAAAACCGACATTTCCATTTGATAACAGGTAATAAAGACCAAATATTGAGAGAACTCTAAAAGACTGGATCTTACAAGTGTACGCGGTCTGCCTGCGAATAAAAAAAATATAAACTAAGTATTTATATATTATTTTATCTAGTATCCACGTGTGTGTGCGTTATCTTGTGTAGAAATTGTTATTTTGAAACAGTTTGCCACGTTACTGTCATTTTAGGGAAGATATTTTTTAAGCTTTCATTCTCATACACACATAACATACATAGGGTTCTCCGTATATACCATCTGGACTCAAATCAGAATAGGAGTTGCATAGGTGACAATGCAGGAGGCAATAAACACAGTTGAAGAGTGGGGAAAAAACCTGGAGGTGTTCAAATAAATACAAGCAAGACCGTCAACACGATCTTCCCCCTCTCTACAAAACATGAAAATATTCTCACACTAGTCAATACCACACTTCCAAAAGAAAATAACTCAGTTTACCTGAGAATTAAATTTGATAAGAAACACATGAGGATTACTTATGGAAGAGACGGACACAAAGTCGCACACAGACTACAAATAATGAAAAAAAACTATCTGGGACAGATTGAAGAGCCGACATAAAAACCATAAAACAAGTATATGTAGAACATATTCGTCCAACTCTGGACTATCGATTGAGCACATATGCAACAGAAGCAAATACCAATCTTAGAAGCTGGACAAAGTTCAGAATATAGGTCTCTGATTTATTACAGGTCTAAGGAGCACACCTATAACAGTAATAGAAGAAACAGTAGGATTGTGAAATGTAACATACCACAGGGATAAGAAGATTGCATGACTTCGAAATTTAGACGCCTGAAATATCACCATGCAAATTAGAAAAATTTTCTAGCAGAAAATCGCCTGAAAATACCAAGTTTTCAATTACAAAAAAAGCTATACAAAAGTATATGAAAACCAATGAGGAAGTAACCATCAACAACCCGGAGTAATGGGAACAGTTAGAAGCATATTACAAAATCGCAAACACCTCACCCACATGTAATGCAAAGCTTACAATTTCAGGCTTTGAGAGCAGATGGAGACCTGCTGGTCTCAAGGCAAAAACACTTGATCAGTAGACACCCATGCTCACGGTAGACTCATATCGTTACAGATGGATTATCAGACGAAGCTAGATGGAACGAAGGGGCTGGAATATAAAATACTTCTACCAAACACTCCAAACAATAGAACTATGATATATGATAATGAATAATGATATAGTCAAGACCTTACAAATGAGACTCAGTGTGAGCTATATGACTCTTGGAGGAATGGTGGATATTAGTGGCTCTCAGTGTGAACTATATGACTCTTGGAGGAATGGTGGATATTAGTGGCTCTCAGTGTGAACTATATGACTCTTGGAGGAATGGTGGATATTAGTGGCTCTCAGTGTGAACTATATGACTCTTGCAGGAATGGTGGATATTAGTGGCTCTCAGTGTGAACTATATGACTCTTGGAGGAATGGTGGATATTAGTGGCTCTCAGCGTGAACTATATGACTCATTGGGGCATGGTGGATATTAGTGGCTCTCAGTGTGAACAATATGACTCATTGGGGCATGGTGGATATTAGTGGCTCTCAGCGTGAACTATATGACTCATTGGGGCATGGTGGATATTAGTGGCTCTCAGCGTGAACTTAATGACTCCTGGGGGCATGGTGGATATTAGTGGCTCTCAGTGTGAACTATATGACTCTTGTGGGCATGGTGGAGATTAATGGCTCTCGGCGTGAACTATATGACTCTTGGGGGCATGGTGGATATTAGTGGCTCTCGGCGTGAACTATATGACTCCTGGGGGCATGGTGGAGTGATGGAGTGGTCAAAGCTAAAATGTATCCCTCAGCGGGAGCTATATGACTGTCCTGGGACCATACTGTTTGTAGATTAGCAACCCTGAGGTCAAAGCTAACATGTTGCAGTACATCAATACATCTATGAGGAAGAAGACACAGAAAGGCAACTATTTGAACAACGATGTGTCAACCAACAAAGACATAAATCTGTTAGTCGTGTGATGGTTGATACACTCAATTAGAGATCGAAGCACATATAGACGTGTCTGGAGTCCAATGATCATGATCCAACGAATAACTAATTGATTAACCAAATGTAGATATGATCACCAAAGTAGGCATAACATCAAAGTAGACAGAATCACTGGTGTAGGCACGATCACCAATGTAGACATGATCACCAGTGTAGGCACGATCACCAGTGTATGCATGATAACCAATGTAGACATGATCACAAGTGTAGGCATGATAACCAATGTAGACATGATCACATGTGTAGGCATGATAACCAATGTAGACATGATCACCAGTGTAGACATGATCACAAGTGTAGGCATGATAACCAATGTAGACATGATCACAAGTGTAGGCATGATCACCAATGTAGACATGATCACAAGTGTAGGCATGATAACCAATGTACACATGATCACCAGTGTAGGCATGATAACCAATGTAGACATGATCACAAGTGTAGGCATGATCACCAATATAGACATGATCACCAGTGTAGACATGATCACAAGTGTAGGCATGATAACCAGTGTAGACATGATCACAAGTGTAGGCATGATAACCAATGTAGACATGATCACAAGTGTAGGCATGATCACCAATGTAGATATGATCACATGTGTAGGCATGATAACCAATGTAGACATGATCACCAGTGTAGGCATGATAACCAATGTAGACATGATCACAAGTGTAGGCATGATCACCAATGTAGACATGATCACCAGTGTAGACATGATCACAAGTGTAGGCATGATAACCAATGTAGACATGATCACAAGTGTAGGCATGATAACCAATGTAGACATGATCACAAGTGTAGGCATGATCACCAATGTAGACATGATCACAAGTGTAGGCATGATCACCAATGTAGACATGATCACCAGTGTAGACATGATCACAAGTGTAGGCATGATAACCAATGTAGACATGATCACCAGTGTAGACATGATCACAAGTGTAGGCATGATAACCAATGTAGACATGATCACAAGTGTAGGTATGATCACCAATGTAGACATGATCACAAGTGTAGGCATGATAACCAATGTAGACATGATCACAAGTGTAGGCATGATAACCAATGTAGACATGATCACAAGTTTAGGCATGATCACCAATGTAGACATGATCACCAGTGTAGACATGATCACAAGTGTAGGCATGATAACCAATGTAGACATAATCACAAGTGTAGGCATGATCACCAGTGTAGACATGATCACAAGTGTAGGCATGATAACCAATGTAGACATGATCACCAGTGTAGGCATGATAACCAATGTAGACATTATCCAACCGTAGTTATGATCAATGATATTGGCATGGAACATTCCATTTAAGCTACACGACTTCACAATCATGATTTGTGTTGAAAAGTGTCGCTCACAGAATTTAACAATCACTATTTAGCTAGCACTAAACAGTCCTCATATGCTGTCCCACATGATTAAGGTTGCGTGTGTTTTATAGTAGATTTCTAAAACCATCGTCAGTCCATACATTCATGAACATTTTTTTATGGATTGTAGTGTCGTGATTACCAGTGTAGTTTTTTTTTTTTTGTATATTCTTCAATGAAGTATTCTTTTCTTTCATTGTGATGCTGAAGAGATTTGTTATCCTTCATCATAATCAAGTGACATATTCTTTCCAGAACGTATTCTTTCCTATGGATCTCTTGAATTCTCTGCGGTCTTGAGCAAGTTACCCTGCATCTTCCAGTGACATGCGTAGGCATTTTTGAATGTCTTTTGTCCAACGGCGTCTTGGTCGGCCTTTGCCCCTGTTGCCTTCTATCATCCCCTCCATTAACACTCTCTCCATGACGTCGTGTCTCTTAATATGACCGAAAAACTAGCATTTTCTTTAATATAGTGTTCAGAAGCCAGCCTTCCTGGACGTTAATTGTTCGTAACACCTCCTGAATTGTTGTCTTCGCTTGTTATCATTGTTTGCTTAAAATGAAATAAAGTTCAGTGTTTCAGTGTTTTCTAAATGAAATATGTGATTTCTTTTCTGAATGTAATAGATTAGAACACGGTTCAACCATTGCTAAACAGAAAAGAACACATGTTACAACAGAAATGACTTTTCTAGGCAGAATCCTCGGAGTAACAACAAGAGATGGAATGAGAAATGAAGACATCATAAGACACAAATGCCAATGCTGGGTTACATTAGAAGACAACAAATGACGCAGTTTGCATACGCTTCCAGACTACTATTAGACATTGCCCTTCAAAAGTGCATTACTATACAGACACGATGGACACAAAGCCAGGGGCAGACATTGCAAACGGTGGATTACATAGATAAAATAGTGAACGAAAACAAACATATATGAAGAGCTCAAAATAATCCATCCCCAGAGAACTAATCTATCTCTGACGTTGCAGTGCACAAAGGGGTATAAAGCCAAAAGGAATGAAGAAAGAAGAATCATGTACAGATATGTTGTGTGTTCGTTCGTCACAAGATGATGATGTTATGTGTTCGTTCATCACAAGATGATGATGTGTGTTCATTCATCACAAGATGACGATGTGTGTTCATTCATCACAAGATGATGTTGTGTGTTCGTTCATCACAAGATGACGATGTGTGTTCATTCATCACAAGATGATGATGTGTGTTCATTCATCACAAGATGATGTTGTGTGTTCATTCATCACAAGATGATGATGTGTGTTCGTTCATCACAAGATGATGATGTTGTGCGTTCATTCATCACAAGATGATGATGTGTGTTCATTCATCACAAGATGATGATGTGTGTTCGTTCATCACAAGATGACGATGTGTGTTCATTCATCACAAGATGATGTTGTGTGTTCATTCATCACAAGATGATGTTGTGTGTTCATTCATCACAAGATGATGATGTTGTGCGTTCATTCATCACAAGATGATGATGTTGTGCGTTCGTTCATCACAAGATGATGATGTTGTGCGTTCGTTCATCACAAGATGATGATGTTGTGCGTTCATTCATCACAAGATGATGTTGTGTGTTCATTCATCACAAGATGATGATGTTGTGTGTTCGTTCATCACAAGATGATGATGTTGTGCGTTCGTTCGTCACAAGATGATGTTGTGTGTTCATTCATCACAAGATGATGGCGTGTGTTCGTTCATCACAAGATGATGACGTGTGTTCGTTCATCACAAGATGATGATGATGTGCGTTCATTCATCACAAGATGATGATGTTGTGTGTTCATTCATCACAAGATGATGATGTTGTGTGTTCATTCATCACAAGATGATGATGTTGTGTGTTCATTCATCACAAGATGATGATGTTGTGTGTTCATTCATCACAAGATGATGATGTTGTGTGTTCATTCATCACAAGATGATGATGTTGTGTGTTCATTCATCACAAGATGATGATGTTGTGTGTTCATTCATCACAAGATGATGATGTTGTGTGTTCGTTCATCACAAGATGATGATGGTGTGTGTTCGTTCATCACAAGATGATGATGTTGTGCGTTCGTTCATCACAAGATGATGATGACTATCTGTTACATCCACTATTGAAAAATTCAGTTAGAATTATGTCGATGTCTAACAGTTCGTAGATGTCTAATAATCCCTATTCGAGCTATAAATGTCCTTGGGCAGTTCAGGCATGGAATGACCATTGAAGAAGGATCTTGTTTTATCAGTAACTTTTCAGCTAGTATCCGCAGTTGAACAGCTGCATTTCTCGTCTTTTCCCAAGATAATGCGCCCTTTCTGACTGTAGAGCGCCATGTAGATCTATTTTGTGGATATTTTTTCAACGTATCTTAGGCTATTTCAAAGTCTTCAGTGAGGTCTTTAACGAGTCCTTGTTATACGCTTCGTTTGGCCACCTTGCTATCATTTTCCCTTCTCCAGTTATCCGTAGAGAAGTATTTTTAGCACTCAATGGTTGGCAGCGGCAAAGAGGATCAGCGCCTTCGAGCTGAAATGCTACAGGAATATACTTAGAATATCATGGAAGGATAAAATCAGAAACTCAGATATTATAAACACACTGAATATTCCAGAGTGTTGGTTACTAAACACAATAACAAAAAGAAAACTACGCCTGTTTGGTCATATAAAGAGACATAACTGTTTAGAAAGACAAATAATGGAGGGAAGAGTACCTGGGAAGAGGAGAAGGGGCAGACCAAGACGACGATGGTCTGACGACATAAAAGATAACATGAATACATCGCTAGAAAATGCAAGCCACATCGCCCAAGACAGAGAGAGGTTCAGAGAGTTCATTGGGAAGACAACTTTCTGGAAGGAATACGTCACATGACAATGGTTGGCATACGTACCAGATGGTCAGTCCAACGAATTTGTGTCTACGTCAGGATAGTGTCAATGTTAGAGATACCAGATCTGTCAAGGACAGATATGTTACTCTTCCTCTAACACACATGGATAACAATTCAAGAAGAACATTAATAAGACGGAAAAGAAAAGGAAAGAAAAGGAAAAGGAAGAGAAAGAAAACGAGAATGAAAAGAAGAAGGTGGAGGAGAAGAATATGAAGGAGGTGAAGCAGAAGATGGAGGAGAAGAATATGAAGGAGGTGAAGCAGAAGGTGGAGGAGGAGAATATGAAGGAGGTGAAACAGAAGGTGGAGGAGAAGAATATGAAGGAGGTGAAACAGAAGGTGGAGGAGAAGAATATGAAGGAGGTGAAACAGAAGGTGGAGGAGGAGAATATGAAGGAGGTGAAGCAGAAGGTGGAGGAGAAGAATATGAAGGAGGTGAAACAGAAGGTGGAGGAGAAGAATATGAAGGAGGTGAAACAGAAGGTGGAGGAGAAGAATATGAAGGAGGTGAAACAGAAGGAGGAGGAGAAGAATATGAAGGAGGTGAAGCAGAAGGTGGAGGAGAAGAATATGAAGGAGGTGAAACAGAAGGTGGAGGAGGAGAATATGAAGGAGGTGAAGCAGAAGGTGAAGGAGAAGAATATGAAGGAGGTGAAACAGAAGGTGGAGGAGAAGAATATGAAGGAGGTGAAACAGAAGGTGGAGGAGGAGAATATGAAGGAGGTGAAGCAGAAGGTGGAGGAGAAGAATATGAAGGAGGTGAAACAGAAGGTGGAGGAGAAGAATATGAAGGAGGTGAAACAGAAGGTGGAGGAGAAGAATATGAAGGAGGTGAAGCAGAAGGTGGATGAGAAGAATATGAAGGAGGTGAAACAGAAGGTGGAGGAGAAGAATATGAAGGAGGTGAAGCAGAAGGTGGAGGAGAAGAATATGAAGGAGGTGAAACAGAAGGTGAAAAAGACAAAGAATAAATGTACTCACTTTCTTTCCAGTTTGTACAAAATCCCTTCGTCCTGTAGCTTCAGCAAAGCCCATGAGAACTTATCACCATACGGAGCATCTTTCTGGTAAGCGAACCCATAGCCTTTGAGGTCGAATGGTGAGCCAATCTCCATGAGTTCACAGTCGCCACTTATCTTGTACCGAATGATAGGTGAATCCCAGATAAAAGCATATCTTCCTTTCTTGACACGTCTGATGTACAAACAGAAAATGTACACGATATCTCTGACACGTCTGATGTACAAACAGAAAATGTACACGAGATCTCTGACACGTCTGATATTCAAACAGAAAATGTGCACGAGATCTCTGACACGTCTGATATTCAAACAGAAAATGTACACGAGATCTCTGACACGTCTGATGTACAAACAGAAAATGTACACGTGATCTCTGACACGTCTGATGTACAAACAGAAAATGTACACGAGATCTCTGACACGTCTGATATACAAACAGAAAATGTACACGAGATCTCTGACACGTCTGATGTACAAACAGAAAATGTACACGAGATCTCTGACACGTCTGATATTCAAACAGAAAATGTACACGAGATCTCTGACACGTCTGATGTACAAACAGAAAATGTACACGAGATCTCATTCAATAAATATTACATCGTTACGCTCTCCTTTCACTTTATATTTATTTTATGATGCACATCTCTACCTCCTATAATATTCCTTCCTCTTTCACTTCTCCCTCTTTTCCTCCTCCTTTTATAGCCTTTTTCTTCTTGTTCACTATATCTCCCTCCTCTGGTACTTTCACTTTTCAAAATCTCTCTCTGCAACACTTATTTTTTCAACACTCTTTCTTTACATCTTTCTCCTCTCCGACTTTCTTTATTTCCACGTTCTTCTCTCATCATTTTTTTTAAAATTTTTTTTTTTTACTTCCTCTCACTTGTGTCTGTACTCACACTTACTCCCTCTTCTCCATCCTCACTAACACTCAATACTATATATACTCACACTCCCTCTTCTATTTCCTCACTATCTCTCACTACTTATGTGACTCACTCTCACTCCTTCTTCTACCTCTTCTCTTTCCTCACTGTTCCTTTCCTTTTCCATATACTCTCACTCTCTCTTTCTAATTTCTTCTCTTCTCCCCCCTTTCCTTTTAATAGTTTTATTTTTCTGTACTTTCTATAGATCCCACCTCTTTTGTCACCCTCATGTTTCCACTGTCTTCCCTTCTCTTTCTCCTCCATTATCTTTCACCACTTTCTCTATATTCCTGACTTCGGTTAAACTGTCCCTCCAATCTCCTTCCCCAATTCTTTGTCTTTTTTAACTTTCGTTTTCTTTCATTTCTTATTTCTGCACACAATATCCTCCTGACATACGTCATACTCTTACTCCCTTCCTTCCCCTTCCTCACTCTATTCCTCCTTTCTCTCTCTATATATACTCTTCTTCAACTCTCACTTTAATTTCCCATATCTCTCTCTCTCTCTCTCTCGCTCTATCATCCAAGCGCTCTCTTCATTACGTTACGTTCCTGCGCTCTCTACCTCGTTTTATATTCCCAACTATATATATAAATATAAATGTGTGTGTGTGTGGGTGGGTGCGGGTGTGGGTGTGGGTGAGTGGGTGGGTGGTGGTGTGTGTGCGTGCGTGTATTAGTGTGTGTGTGTATGTGTGAATGTCTTCATTCATCTATACAGCACACCTCTCTAGTTGCGGAGATACGCGACGTCATGACAAGCATTGATCGTAAACTTAACCATTGCTTAGAGTTACATTCCAATATTTACATTACAAAATTGTTTACATATTTACAATATTTACATTTTAAGATTGATCTTCGTTCACTTTCAGACTTCCACATTGATGACTAACACAGCCAGTCGTCAACCCAGACTTACACATTGAATATTACCACAGCCAGTCGTCAACCCCAGACTTACATATTGATGACTAACACAGCCAGTCGTCAACCCCAGACTTACACAATGATGACTGATAACAAACGGTCAACTCAGACATCCACATGGATGACTCTGACACTGACAAAGGTAGCAGTCAACCATATGCCTCAACATTTATAACTCTGATAAAGGTAATAGTCAATCCCAGACCTAAATATTTGTGACTGACCATAGACTTCTACATTGATGATTCAGGCAAAGGTAACATTCAACCCCAGGTTTGCAGCAGTACCTTAAAGTATTTAATGATGGATTAAAGGCAAGTATTTCTCCATTTTTCATCGCATGCTGAGTAGGTCTGCAACAAGTGTTCGGCTCTCATAGAGCCGATGTCACAGATGCATAAGTATGTTGTTCAGATCTTGTATGTATGGTAGTGGTTGTGACGCAATCTTTGATACACTGTGCATACCAAAAACTGTTTACAACCAATGCTTGTCGAGGAGGGTGGGGGGCACATATTTAAGGAACATATCCTACTATCTAGAATTCGGTGTTCTGGGTCAATACTTACTCAAACCCAAGTTCTGTATTCTTGCACATGGATTTCTTGTAGACAGACATGTGTGCCCACATGCGTGAGTATAAGGTCATCCTTGTGTGCTTGAAGAAGAGAGCTGTTTGGGAGTCTTCTACCGTACCGTAATCAAAGTGATCCTAAAGACAAGGATTACAATTAATGAGTTCGTTTCTAGAGATGAGTAATTTGTTTAAACCGATGGTAGTACACCCTGTGCTTCCCCATAGGGGTACCGTTTATTTGACGCTGGTTAACAGTTACCATAATGTTCCGACAGGCCAACGTTGTGCTTGAACTAGTTACGGGCACGGCGTGGGTGGGCGGAACAACAAAGAAACCTGTCGGAAGGGTCAGAGTTGTGCCCTGATGTTGACGTCTGTTACAGCGGCATTGAGCTCGAAACACCATCGAAACACCACCGGCATTGGGCGGAGAACTTATGGGAATGCCCCACGTGCTGTGAGGCCAGTTTTCTAATCAAGAATCAAGAAGAACCAAGAAGATGCTGGTGGCGTAGGTTATGCATGCTGAAGGTTCCTTCTTGAACACAGAAACGAACTTTTTAAAACTTAAACTTATTCTCAAACTCCTGTAGATTAGCAAGATGTAGTCCAGAGAACGGAATAAATTGTGCCAGTTTACAGATTGGCTGCGATATATGCGGCTTATGACCTGATACTTTCAACATCACTTTTACCCGCTGGAATGGGACAGCCAACTACCACCTTTCGAAACCTCTTGAGTCAACTTTACGACATGCATGTCAGGACGTTGTGTTACTATTCTTTAATGCTCGTTCGTTCCCCGCCCATATACGGGAGCCCGGTCGTCTCTTGATTGTGTATCGACCTCATTCTACCTGCTGCTAATCGTCCTCCTCTACTGCCTCCCGGAGTATTTGCAAACTCCATCCATCCAATAACAGTCTCGATCTTAACATTTTGAACCCCTCTCCAGCCCAACCCTTCTACTTATCTGCGGGGGGGGGGAGTGAAAATATCCACACAGGTCATTATTAGTATTAGGTATTTTTATATTCTTCGCACACCGGACACGTCCGTAGGTACTGAGATCTCCGCTTCAGTAAATCTCTCAGGATATAACGACCAGGTATAACGGTCAGGTGTTCTCTACGGGCCACTCCCAATTCGCGCATTATCGATATTGACTTATGCTCATGGAGACCGCATAGGCCCCTAAAATATAACCACCACCCACTAACTCTTCACTGTGACCTTTGTTCTAGTTTCGAGATATTACCTAACTTTTGAAAAAACCTGGCCAACATGGCGGGCGTGATGGTGTAAACTTTCGCGCTCCTGCCGCGTCAGCTTCTATGACAGACCTAGCAAGTTGATATGAGAATCTGTGTGCTAATATTCATACAATAAATAACACCAACGTGAAACAAGCCAAAGAATTTAAATATCTAGGCAGCATTTTTTTCCGAAGGTGAAAGACTAGACAGAGAAATAGAAACAAGGTGCCAGAAAGCAAACACAGTGACTTACCAACTTTCACCATTACTTCTTCATCCAAAGATCAAGATGGAAATTAAAAAACAAATAATATCTACAATTTTTATACCAACACTGTGCTACCAATGTCAAACATGGTCTTTAACAGCTTCGTAGCAAAGAAAAATCGTCACATGTGAAATGAAGTGTCTGAGAAAAGCTGCAATGGTTACCAAACTAGATAAAATAAGAAATGAAGAAATTAGGAAAAGAGTTGGTATAATATCATGTATCGAACATATTGAGAGACAGCAAGTAAAATGGTTCGGTCACCTTATGAGAATGAAGCCAAACCAAATACCAATAAGAGCATATAATACAAGAATATCCGGGCGTAAAGCCAAAGGTAGACCAAGAAAACGGTGGACAGAAAACATTAAGATAACCTTGAACACACATGGACTAAATGCAACCTCGGCGACACATCTGGCATTGAAACGACAGCTTAAGATACCACCCCTAAGCTTAAACGGCAAGTGTGAATGCGATCAACAATCATTCACCTGGGGATAAACAATAGACCTAACCTTTGCAGTGTGAATGCAGTTGTAATTAATTAAAATAAAGTATGTTATTTGAAACGGAATATTAATTTAGCATTATAATTTAGATTATGGAGGGCGGCTAAGGGTTATAATTTTTTATTAAGTAGTAAATAAATTAGTTATAATTTTTAAGTTAAAATAATTTTCAATTTAAAAAAAATAATATAAATTTAAAAGTTCGTTGCCACTTGGCTAATAGATAGCTGACTGGGCATGCGCAGTGGGAAATCCGTGACGCCAGCTTGGTAAAAATCTAAACATTGTGTGCTATTGTATAGTTGTATCACTATTTTGGTGTGGTATTTGATTGTATAAAATGAGCAGTTTCATATCTATCTCAAAATATGTTGCTGAAAGATCTAGGTCACAAGATCATAATAAAATATCGCTATAGACCTGATATTGCCGTGAAATTATTATTGCCGCTTCTTTATCGATGACAAGTGTGTTTAAATTGACGTTTACGATGCATACAATAATAGGTAAGCTGCTGTGTCCACCTACGTTTCTGTTATTGTTTTGGTAGTTGATTCTATAAAATGAAAAAAATCATATGTTTTCATTTCATTCCGTTCACCTATCAACTCATTAACGCTCGCGTCACGATTACGTTACATTTATATATAGAGATTAATTTTACCACATAAATTATACGGTATTTAGTGAAGTCAGTAGATCACTGGTCTGAATATAAAGTGTGTGTGGAGTTTGATCCTCGAGTTCAAGGTTGGCTTATTTTTTATTTTTTTAATACAATTCTTTGACCTACACAGATTAACAAGTCTTTGACGCATTTGAATAATAATTCGCTGCTATTCTTTTAGTGATGTTCTTTAAAGATATACCTCCACATCAGAGTATGGTCATATGCTATGTCGAAGCAGTAGCGTGTAGAAACTGAAACATTTAAAAGTTATCGCTAATTTATAAGAAAAATATTCGCTTCAATTCTATTCCTCTTTGTGTTTTATTCTCGCCCGGGCAGCGTAAAGCATATTTTCTAGTAACAATATTAGAAATCCAGAGTGTTCTTCGGTTCGTTGAATTATAGAAATAATAAATGGAAAAACACCGCGTTGTTACTTACTTGAAGGGCTAGGTCCTGTGCCGTGTTGATCTGAACATCGCTGATTGTAATGGTGAGAAAAGCTGCCAAGTTTGCTGTATAAACCGATGATAGAATCAGGCAGAAGAACCACCAAGCGGATGAGATGATCCGTGAAGAGATGGCATGAGGGCTAAACATTTTTGAAGAAGAAACCATTCATTAATATTTGCTGTATAACATCTTTCTTTTTATGAGTTCGTTCTCACACTCCTGCAGGTTAGCAGGATATAGTCCAGAGAAATAAATGCATTGTGTCACAATTTACAGCTTTGCTGTGATATATACTCCTTTTAGTCTGACATGTGCGGCTGCAGCATGGCTTCTGAGTTACTATGACCAATGAGATGGGACAGCCAACCCGACCCCATAAGACCTCTTAATAGTCTCTTACGACATGCATGGAAGGTAACCAGTTTTGATAAATTTGCTCCCCTTTCTGGCCCTGCTAACACACGACTGAATAACAATATCAATAATGATTGGTAGTAAAGAAGCAATCATAGTAACTTAACAGGCAAGTCATTACACTTCAATCGAGCAACCACGTCATCCTAACAGGCAAGTCAAAACACTTCAATTGTGCAATCAAGACAACTTAACAGCAAGTCAATACACACCAGCCTAGCAAAAATAAAATGTTATAGATAAATTGGCACCCTCTGCATACTAAAACACAGTCGGAAAGGTAGCAGAATAGAGAGAGGAAAGTCGTGGATAGGGGAGAAGGTGCTGAAGAAGTCATATAAAGTGTGTGCTCACTGAAGGAAGCTGCGCATCCTAATACATGAGTGCTCCCGTAGATTGTCAGACTTCCTACCGGGCAACTCGATAGCGTAAACACAGATTTCAACTCATGTCTGCATTTTCATCGATTTAATGAGCATGGTCAGAAAAGTATATGCGGTTGTGTTCGTGATTAATGATATGAGGTTGTGTTCGTGATTAATGATATGCGGTTGTGTTCGTGATTAATGATATGAGGTTGTGTTCGTGATTAATGATATGCGGTTGTGTTCGTGATTAATGATATGAGGTTGTGTTCGTGATTAATGATATGAGGTTGTGTTCGTGATTAATGATATGAGGTTGTGTTCGTGATTAATGATATGAGGTTGTGTTCGTGATTAGTGATATGAGGTTGTGTTCGTGATTAATGATATGAGGTTGTGTTCGTGATTAATGATATGAGGTTGTGTTCGTGATTAATGATATGAGGTTGTGTTCGTGATTAATGATATGAGGTTGTGTTCGTGATTAATGATATGAGGTTGTGTTCGTGATTAGTGATATGAGGTTGTGTTCGTGATTAATGATATGAGGTTGTGTTCGTGATTAATGATATGAGGTTGTGTTCGTGATTAATGATATGAGGTTGTGTTCGTGATTAATGATATGAGGTTGTGTTCGTGATTAGTGATATGAGGTTGTGTTCGTGATTAATGATATGAGGTTGTGATGAGATCGAAGTTGGAACGTGTCACATTCAGGTGGTTTGTTCCTGGTTATTTAGGTGTTAAAGGTAATGAGATAGCAGACAGACTTGCAAGTTCTTCCACTTTTTGGAACGGCAATGAAATCAACCGTACTGTCATAACATTCTTTACGAGAAAATGCACTGTCAATCGAAATTTATGATGGAGATTATTCCTTTTTCATGTTCAGAAAAAGGAATTGGAATTGAAATTTGGAGTCTAGAGATGAACGTCATTATGTACTGGAAATAATGTTCGTCCACCAACAGTGAAGTGAAACTGTCAATCATTGATTAATTGCGTATATACTCAGGTGGAGATATGAAATTATTGATGTGTCTTGTGTGTTATACTGAGAAAAAAATGGTTGAACTTATTGAACAGCTCATTTGTTCAGATCATTACGTGGATATACTGCCCTGGTCATGCTGGAGTCAGAGGAAACGAGAGAGCTGACTTATTGGCAGGCAATGAGGTGATAGATGGTACAATGCTGAGAAGAGATAAAGCATACTTAATGAAGGCAGCAATAAATGCATTTCAAGATGAAGATGATGTCAATGAGGCTGAGAACGTACACATACAAGGGAAGGAAAATTAAACTTTTTTGAAGTCCCCGAAGATCACGCAATCAATACATGACCGGGACTCTGAGTCCACATACACTGGGATGGCTGGTGGAACGCAGCGAGTTTCTAATCAAGAATCAAGAACATGTGTGGAATGATGGTCTAAAGACTAACTAACTCACAATCTGTTACTGCAAATACATATTTACCTTCCGCACAAACTTCCTCTTAGGAGGGTACCCCACATGTACCAGAAGCTCTCCCTGAGATTGTGTGTGTACTTGGCCTGCCTGTCTGAGTTGACTCGACTCACAGTGAACAACATCAAACTGGCGCTCACAAATGCCACAAAGATGGCACACCAAACAATCTGTAACCATAGAAACGTAGGTAACTCTAAAATCTCATATTCTCAGTATATTTAAAAGGTATATCTAAATATGGCTACTTTGTCTTTCCATTTATTTCCACAATCCTGTTTTCTTGTGTCTTCATTTTTCCAGCTATTTACCATCTTCATTTCTGTGCAGTACGACGTCAAATGTAAATGTAATATTACTGACATTTATGTAGTTAATTTATATCGTTAGTTGTCCTATCATTACACCATCAAATCCATATCCTCCAGGACCTAGTGTGCCACTGTAAAAACATCAGCACAAAATTCCGCAATGTCTCTTTATTCTTAATCATTTGTATTACTGTAGATACTCTGTATCCTGCCCAGTTTCTTAATATTCTCCCGACAATGCTTTCTTTGTTATATAGAACTGTATCACACCACTAGTGAAAACCATGGTTATCTACAACAGCTCCTTCGGACATAATATATCAACCTGCCTCTGACCTGCCTCCGGACATGATCTACCACCTTGCCTCTGACCTGCCTACGGAAATGACGTATCACCCTGCCTCCGACCTGCCTACGGACATGATCTACCACCCTGCCTCTGACCTGCCTACGGAAATGACGTATCACCCTGCCTCCGACCTGCCTACGGACATGATCTATCACCCTGCCTCTGACCTCAGACATGATCTATTACCCTGTCTCTGACCTGCCTCCGGACATGATCTATCACCCTATCTCTCACCTGGCGAGTATAGTTCACTGGAGAAGTCCATATCAGTGTTTGACTCCAACAAACAGAAGAACGGGGAAAAAGAATAAGTTGTTATTTTCTTCACAATCAACCCACTGTCCGTGAAGGATAGTTGTGGACAGGAAATTATGCCACACTACGTATTTGTGATGTTTCACCGCTGACGGTAGATGTTCGTGTCTTATATTATTTTCTTGATAAACGCGTTCTGATCGAAACGTCAATTCAATCCGATTCGTAAGCTGTTAAACGTATTACGTCCTGCTCTTTATTTCTACCTACTGATATACAGTTTTACTGCAGTTCCACATATTATCATCTGTTAGCACAATCGTTCTTAATATCAGTTGATGTGGTGAAAATATCTAGATTTTCATCTTGTGATATCATTTTCAAACTCTAATATGTGATGAAGAGGGGAGGCATACATGTCCATGTTCTGTGCCTTTCATGAACAATTCTCGGCACTGCTTGGTGCCTTGGGTTGACTGCCACTTTTATCAGAGTGAGTCATCAATGTGGAATTCTGGGATTGACTGCAACTTTTGTGGGTGGTATAAATGTGGAAATATGGGGTTGACTACTACTTTTGTCAGTTATCAATATGGAAACCATCTGGGATTGATTTTTATGAGAGTCATGAACGTGGAAGTCTGAAAAAGAACTAAAATGAAGCTCCTACTAGTTAGCAAATGTTATTCAAATAACAGAATAAGTCATTTATGATACGCAAATTTACTTGTGATAGATCATGTCCGGAGGTAGTTCACAGGCAGGGTGATAGATCGTGTCTGGAGGCAGGTCAGAGACAGGGTGATAGATCATGTCTGGAGGCAGGTCAGAGACAGGGTGATAGATCATGTCTGGAGGCAGGTCAGAGACAGGGTGATAGATCATGTCTGGAGGCAGGTCAGAGACAGGGTGATAGATCATGTCTGGAGGCAGGTCAGAGACAGGGTGATAGATCATGTCTGGAGGCAGGTCAGAGACAGGGTGATAGATCATGTCTGGAGGCAGGTCAGAGACAGGGTGATAGATCATGTCTGGAGGCAGGTCAGAGACAGGGTGATAGACCTTTCATTTTGATTTTAATCAAATGGGATAGCCGTCTCCGACGTCATATTTTCACACCTATCTACCGCGACATTTATGGAAGATTATTTTATTAGTATCCTCTCTTTTTTGTACCGTCAATCAACCATACGGGATATCTACACCAGTAATTCTCAATCTTTTTTTTTCAGACCGCGACCCCATTTGGTTTAAAATTTCATCTGTGCCCCCCCCCCCCCCCCGATTCCGTACGGTGCATTAACTTTTTTTATAAGTCATCACAAACTTGATAAGTGTTATTACTATATACATATTTTACTTTATTACTTATATTATTTTATATCATTCAATTCGCAACCCTCATGTGCATCCCCCTCTCCTGGAGTAGTCTGTGCCCCCACATCCGCAATTTCAAAGTTTGTCAACATGACTACCCTGCTAATTTCCGTGGCTACCAAGAGAGGGCAAGTGGACCTCGTTGAGAACCATTATTGAGAACAGTGATTGTTTGCCTCTTCTAATTCTCTACGATTTTTCTTGATTAGAAACCTGGCCTCACAGCACGTGGGGCATTCCCATAAGTGCTCCGCCCTCTGTTCCAGCAGCCGTCCGACTTGATTGTGTTTCGAGTCTAATGCCGCCGATACATACGTCAATATCAGGGCACAACTCTAGCCCTTGCGACAGGTTTCTATGTTGTTCCGCCCACCCACGCCGTGCCTGCAACTAGTTCAAGCACAACGTCGGCCTGTCGGAACAACATGGTAACTGTTATAGAAGGTTACGATTAGTTATACGCCAGTATAATCGTATCTGGCATTGGATATTTACTTATATACCCAAAATATCGATACTTATATACCAAAAAATATTCATACTTATATGCCAAAAATATCGATACTTATATACCAAAAAATATTGATACTTATATGTCAAAAATATCGATACTTATATACCAAAAATATCGATGTGTTGATAGAAAGATGAATACATTAGTTGACTTCTTACTAGCTGACAACTTACATCTGAAAATGGAGACAGAAATTGAAAGTTGCCAATCTTTGGCGTTGGACGCTTGACCACCACGGTTGTTCCTTTTGTCATGAATGGCTTTGTGAAGTCGACGACACTTGCTCTGTCGGTAGTCATTTGAAATGGAGCCAATGCTATGTCTGCTTCCTACGCATCGCATAGATGTAAATATACCAGTTATTGCATTTAAATTATACGAGTATATATAAATATATATATATATATATATATATAACATAATAATATAATATAATATAATCTGTTTAGTAATCACCGGAATAACTATATATATATATATGTATAGTTCAGAAATGAAAACATAAGAAGTCAAACAAACACAATGATAATTCTGGAATGTACCAGAAGATAACAGAATAAGTGGTTCTCACATGCTACCAGACTACCATCAGATAGTGTCCCTCAAAATAACATTGCTATACAGACAAGATGGATCACAGAAAAATAAGAATAAACACGTATGAAAACAAACATATATATGGAGCACACAGAAAGGTCGTCTCCGGAGAACCCTTTTACTTCTGACGTTGCAAGGCATAAAAGGGTATAAAGAGAAAAGAAAGAAAGAAAGAAAGAAAAGATATACCTGTGTCTACAACGTCACTATGTTCTCATTGACATTAGTGGTAAATTAGTCAAATGAACTGGGTAATATTTAGTTAGGATCTGTGTGCCACCAAGACACATAAAAAGGGTTTAAACGCCGTAGAAGATTGACTTCACTGTACTCGGTTTCCCATATGTACTCCGCCCCTCTCAACGAAGCGGCACGCCGCCTGCCGAGAGTACCACTCATAGCACGTAACTCCGTAGCTTCAAGTGATAATCCACAGGGATCTCGGAAAAAATTCACCTTATAAACAAGACGACACAAGCCGGATTCGAACCCGTGACCTCTTGAACACAAGGCGAACAGCTTAACCACGAATGCATATATATATATATATTCGAAGGATAGATTATTGCAATTCGACCAGCTGTATGCGCCGTAAATATTATCTGAACGACAGAGTACAATCACTCTAGAACTAATGAAGACTTCGGTGCTGTTATTCTCTGTAATGGTACGTTATTTGTAAAAAAAAAAACAATAATTGTTGTATTATATATTTTTTACCGGAACGAAAGTACGTAAATGCACAGGTGAAACCGCCCCGGTTGTTAGTCATAAATACAATCCTCGGTTTCTTGATTCTTGATTAGAAACTAGCCTCACGGCACGTGTGGCATTCCCACAAGTGCTCCGTTCTCTGTTCCTGCAGCCATTCGACTCGATGGTGTTTCGAGTCTAATGTTGTCGAAACATACGTCGACATCACTGGATAACTCTGGCCCTTTCGACAGGTTTCTGTATTGTTCCGCCCACCCACGCCGTGCCCGTAACTAGTTCAAGCACAACGTCGGCCTGTTGGAACAACATGGTAACTGTTATCGAAGGTTGCGACTACGGATAACCAATACGACTTCACAACCCTCAGTTCACTTTCCTAGTCTATGACAGTCTTGCCGCCAGACGAGAGGTCAGAGCTCTTAGCCATGATAGTTTATCACCCAATGTATAAACCATATATAGATACTTGGACTTGAGTCAAGTACGTCTACCTCATACCAGCTGTCAAAGAAATAATCTCCAATATTTATGCGGTTCATTTCCCTCTGTGCTCTTGATTAATCTGAGAACATGGATCCAGTATGGGAGACGATATTCCGTAGAGTTTAACTAGAGTTAGTTCGCTCTCTTGGTTGAGTTATTCATCAACGCCGTGAATATTCGAACCGTAGTCCAAGTGTGAACTTCTATACATATCTCTGCAGATTTAGCTTATGTATATCATGGCGTCGTATCTAGAGCTTGCTCAAGGCACCAAAACACATAGTTTTAGCACTGATTTCTGAGCCCACTGGTATGAGTGCTAAAATTGTGTACGGTTACATTAAAATTCTCCATGCAACACATAGAACCTTTATGTCTATGTAATTTAAGATGTTTGTCTCGTTCCTCTTATTGATAAGACAACTTTTTTAACTTCGGTACACGTAAACAATGCAAGACCTCAAACGTAATGTCGTGAACAACCTTTATATGCTCTTAGAACTTCTCAATATGTCTTGTTTTCATGTCCGTTAATCTGTTAGCTTTCAGTAACCGGCAGAAAGACCAAGTGGAGAAGAGACAGAAGATGACAAAGAGAGAAATAAATAACTGGACGGGTTGTTACTGTGGCACAAAAAGAAGTTATCAACTGAAAGAGACAAGTTGTAGATAAGCATGATCGACTGCGTCACGCTGCATGGACATGATTGATTAATTGATTGATTGATTGATTGATTGATCTGATAGAAATTGTGTATATCCACAATCATACTCACATCATCAATAAGCTGTCGAATCATGCCAGTCCATCCTTCTGGTTTAAGGCTACCAAACTTGCCATCTGGTACCTGTCAAGGTAAAGTATGCAATATTAACAGTGATATTCACTGTGAAAGATTCAATGACTTTATGTAACATGTTTATGTTTTTTGGTTCTACTGTTATACAAGAGTATGGTTTTTATCTCTTGGTCATGTTTTTATGTTCTCTGTAGCTGATTTGATTGAAAAGGCATAGAGCGGAAGTTTCCACATCGGTGC
Source organism: Meghimatium bilineatum (assembly GCA_034231615.1). NCBI lineage: Eukaryota > Metazoa > Mollusca > Gastropoda > Stylommatophora > Philomycidae > Meghimatium > Meghimatium bilineatum. The sequence continues at coordinate 38,511,469 of CM067312.1, forward strand.
TCGCAAGCATCATAGTGCTCTTGTACTAACAAGTAGTTTTTTTTTAATTATCTTCCTCGCACACCGGACATGTCCATAAGTGCTCAGATCTCCGCATCAGTAAATCTTTCAGGGTATAACGGCTGATGGTTTCTGTTCTATATTGGTTCGCTGATATTTTTTTAAATTTTTGTTTTGTTGAAATCTTTGAATCTTTATCTTGTGTTCTCTAAGGGCCACGCCCATCTTCCCTCCCAATTCGCGCATTATCGATATTGAATCATGATCATTCATCTAAAAATCCTCTGATCGTGCGAACTCAGAAAAACAATAATTCTATCCGCTCGGTCAATAGGCTAACCATATGTTATGGTGGCGTGGCTTGCTAATTGGTCGGTTCGTTCGTTTCCCTCCACGTCTGCGTGTCCGGGGATAAAGAGAGGGTTAATTTCTGTAGTGATGCCCGTATTTTAACTCTCTCTAATTACTCCACCCATCCCCTACGTACATAACCTGTTTTGACTTTCTGATCATTTTCATAGAGTCACTTAGTATAAAGTAAGTAAAGTAACCAATATCATTTATTAATGCCGTAGGGGTGTGAGGTGTTAGCGATCTCACATTTCAGAGGCTCTGCAAATGAGGGCGGTAGCTATCTCCTCTCCCTCGCAGTCTTTACTTCCCGGATTAATCCGGTACCCATTTAAGGCTGGGTCGACCTGGGAGCCGTTGCGATCTGAAAAAACATTTCCGTCTCAACTGGGGAATGAACCCAGGATCACTCATATGCGAAGCCAATGCGTTAATCACTGCGCTACGCGGCTCAATTAGTATGCACGCAAGAGAATAGGCTTGGTATTCCAGCAAGTTAAGTACCTGAATTACGGCAAATACTTCCATTGTAAGACTGCTTGTTGTTGCGGTAAAGACTCCACTGCTTCGTGCACTTTTCTTCCGTGTAATCTGGCAGTAAAGGACCATGGGCATCGGTGGTTGCGGATGACCGACCCATCCGTGTAAATCACAACATCTATTGATAGTTACATTTACATTAGACCATTTCCATTTGTTGTTAAGAGGACTGTGTCGACAGCATATATGATTTTTGGGATCTACTGACCGCCGATGGTAAGAGGTTCGAAGTCAGCATATGTGATGTCGTCGTTTACGCTTCTCATTTGGTTTTCAGCGTAGATGTTGGACAGCTACGGTGATAGTGTGCATCCTTGTCTAACTTCTTTCTGTACATTAAACCACTCTGATATTGTTCCGTCACTGTTTACTGCTTCCTCTTGTTCGTGGTACAGCATTACGATTAAATATGTGAGATGTTTTGGAATCCGATGTCGACCATAATTTTTCATAATTGGTATGTCGAACATAATCGAACGCCTTGATGAAGTCGATGAAACATGCGTGTAGGTCTATATTGAACTCTCTGCATTTTTCTATAATGATTATCATGTTAAAAAATTATCTCTGGTGCCTCTGCAGGATCTAAAACCTGCCTGTGCCTCATGAACTTCTGTTTCTATCTTACTTTGCATTCTCTTCATGATGATATGTAATAGTATTTTACTAGCTTGACTTATCAAAGCGATAGTTCTGTAGTTAGTGCATAATTGTAGGTTGTCTATTTTTGATAATGGGATATAAACTGATCTTTTCCAGTCCTTCGGCCATATACCAGTTTTTATGTATTGTTCTAAAAACAAATAGTGTTACTATCCATGATAATGAGGTAAAGGAAGGGGGGAAGGACAGTGTACAGTGAATTAAGGTTATTTGCCCAGTTTTCACGTCATGCCGAGCCCGGTAGTCTAGTTGATAGTGAGCTTGCTTGTTATCACCGGGTTACAGCGTGCCAGGTTCGAAACTACATCCTGATACACACAAATCCGGGTTGTGATTTCTCACTTTAAGCGACCACTCCTCCAGTCGTCTCAGCTGTAAATGAGTACTCGACGCATGAGCTAGAGGAAGTAAAGACAGCAAGAAAGGGAACTGGCAACCCCACGTAATAGTTGCTGCGGCTTAGTACATGAAGGGTTATCTTCATCTCCAATGGCAGGTTGCTGACATGGGACATACCTTTACCTTTACACGGCCACTTGTGCATTCACTTTTAACATCCATTTCATTTTCGAATTATTAAAAAGATATATTTTTAAAATAATATGTACTTTTTAACTATATGTTATGTTGCTCGTACACTCTGTATTACGTGGGCAGTGCTAACACACTCCGTATCGCATGTGGGGAGTGCTGGCACACTCAGTATTACATGTGAGCAGTGCTCGCCGTCTGAAAAGTTTAAGAACCTTTAGTGTAAATTTTATTGTATTCAGGATACCATACATTTATTCCTCCCTCTCACCGAAGTGGCACTCCAACAGTCGAGGATACCATACACGCATTCCGCCCTCTCACCGAAGTGGCGCTCCGACGGTAAAGGATACCATACACGTATTCCGCCCTCTCACCGAAGTGGCGCTCCGACTGTCTTGGATACCATACACGTATTCCGCCCTCTCACCGAAGTGGCGCTCCGACTGTCATGGATACCATTCACGTATTCCGCCCTCTCACCGAAGTGGCGCTCCGACTGTCATGGATACCATACACGTATTCCGCCCTCTCACCGAAGTGGCGCTCCGACTGTCATGGATACCATACACGTATTCCGCCCTCTCACCGAAGTTGCGCTCCGACTGTCATGGATACCATACACGTATTCCGCCCTCTCACCGAAGTGGCGCTCCGACTGTCATGGATACCATACACGTATTCCGCCCGCTCACCGAAGTGGCGCTCCGACTGTCATGGATACCATACACGTATTCCACCCTCTCACCGAAGTGGGACTCCGACGATCGAGCTTACCACTTATAGCATGTAACTCCTGTGCCATGGAGATACCCTCTTGTATCTCTACAATATATTAAATATTAAACTTTACGAATAGTGTTAGCTATTGGATGTCCTCCTTCTAATGAGTGTATTGATGATTAATTCAGTTACGATAATCAAGAAGCTAGGGAAAGGAATCATTGGGACATGCTCAGGATATTTTTAACTTCAAATGTTTTTTATTTCTTATTAGGACTCGAGCAGTTATGATTGTGAGAACGACAATCTCGGTTATAAATTCCAGCACTTTCCACACTGCATGTATAAAATAGTAAACCAAATTCGATGAATAATCAAATAATTATTACCAGAGATTGAAGTGAAGGTTCTGTAAATCATCACAAATGCACAGTCGATGTTGTGATCGTAAAGTCGTGTTTATTAGGGACGAACAAAAACAAAGGAAGAAATTAAATTAAGACAAATCGCTTTCTATGGTAATCTCTCATACAAATTAAGACAGCTCTTCCCACATTGTAATCTCTCATACAAATTAAGACAGCTCTTCCCACATTGTAATCTCTCATACAAATTAAGACAGCTCTTCCCACATTGTAATCTCTCATACAAATTAAGACAGCTCTTCCCACATTGTAATCTCTCATACAAATTAAGACAGCCCTTTGTCAATTGTAATTTCTGATACAAATTACGACAGCTCTTCCCCCATTGTAATCTCTTATACAAGGTAAGACAGCTCTTCCCCCATTCTAATCTCTTATACGAAGTAATAAAAGAACAGAAAGTAGTCACATAGTAAGTGTACAAATGAAATTATACAAATTAAACTGTTTCGCCCCAAGGAGCAAATCAATTGATCCTACTATCTTGAACTGTCGAGAACGCACTGATAGTCTCTTCTAATAGTTTAAAGACAGATCTACATCTAGAAAGTGAAAAGCTTCCTGAAAGAATCAGTTAAATTTAAATTGTACCTAACATATATATATATATATATCATACGACTATATATACGTATATTATGCATAAAGACGATTATGGATAAACTGCATTCTTACGATTGATATCTCGAAAGTAAAACCAAGTAACTTGACCATTTCTAGAAGAATATCAATTAGAAATCCCTCGAACTCCAGATAAGTTTCAGAATTCTTCTCTCCTTTCTTCTGAACAAATGGTGTCTCCTAAAACTTAAGCAAAACATGTGGCCAAGTTAGTACTGCATACACATGTGGTATAGTATAGTATAGTGTAGTGTAGTGTAGTGTAGTGTAGTGTAGTGTAGTGTAGTGTAGTGTAGTGTAGTGCAGTGCAGTGCAGTGCAGTGCAGTGTAGTGTAGTAACATAACATACAATACAATACAATACAATACAATACAATACAATACAATACAATACAATATAATATAATATGATATAATATACGAGAAAATGTAGTGCAGTACAGTATATATATATATATATATATATATATATATATATATATATATATATATATATATATATATATATATGACAGAGAGTGGATATTCTCGCAAAGTTAATTATGATGTTCTATTTATCTAAATACGGGAGGAGATTGAACAGCGCACCCTTAACACCAGTCTTTTCCCCAATGTATCTTTGCGGGTCTGTCAGAAGTATTCAATTCTGCTACAGAGATCATCTGACAATATATATAGCACGTTTCACTAGATTTACCAACTTCAAGAGAATCTATTTCATGGACAATAATTTTGAAGTTTCAACACCGAAAAGTGTCCGTGTCGTTAATTTTCAAAAAACACAGAACATAATTTACAGAATTGCCCACTGTACCACACCACAAGAATAAAACTATGGCCATCTAAAACAGCAGTCACGGACAAGCTTTACGACCATATCTCCGGGCTGGTGACCATAGTACAGTTGTTTGATGAAATCAATATCAGCGTCTTACCGTCTGGAGAACGAGGAAGAAGAAGAAGAATATGGCAGCACAAGCTCCGAAATCAGTACATACCACCGATGTCCTGGACCTCGGACGTCCTGACCACAAGTGGCCAACCGAGGTGCAAATAACACAGTTCTATTGTGGAACTTGCAGCACAACGTATTTCACGCTCTCCGGCGGAAATCACACGATATATTCGTTGTGGTTATATGTGGTTATGTGGGTAAGAAGACGAAAAAGCAGAAATCACTTAAATTTGATGCTGTAAGCAGACAAATATAACACACACCAGCAGAAATTGATGCTATAAACAGACAAACATAAAACATACCACTAGAAATGTATGATGTAAGCAGATAAACATAAAATATACCACAAGAAATTGATGCTGTAAGGAAACATAACACCACTAGAAATTGATGATGTAAGCAGAAAAACATAACACGTATACACGGAAATTGATGCTGTAAGCAGACTCACATAGCACATACCACTAGAAATTGATGCTTTATGCGGACAAACATAACACATACACCTAGTAATTGATGCTATAAATAGACATACATACCACTAGAAATTGATGCTGTAAACAGACAAACATAGCACATACCACTAGAAATTGATGCTGTAAGCAGACAAACATAGCACATACCACTAGAAATTGATGCTGTAAGCAGACAAACATAGCACATACCACTAGAAATTGATGCTGTAAGCAGACAAACATAGCACATACCACTAGAAATTGATGCTATAAATAGACAAACATAGCACATACCACTAGAAATTGATGCTGTAAGCAGACAAACATAGCACATACCACTAGAAATTGATGCTGTAAGCAGACAAACATAGCACATACCACTAGAAATTGATGCTGTAAGCAGACAAACATAACACATACACCTAGATTGATGCTGTAAGCAGACAAACATAGCACATACCACTAGAAATTGATGCTATAAATAGACAACATAGCACATATCACTAGAAATGGATGTTGTAGGCAGAGATAAACATAGCACATACCACTAGAAATTGATGCTGTAAACAGACAAACATAACACATACCACTAGAAATGGATGCTGGAAGCAGACAAACATAGCACATACCACTATAAATTGATGCTGTAAGCAGACAAACATAGCACATACCACTAGAAATTGATGCTATAAATAGACAACATAGCACATACCACTAGAAATGGATGCTGGAAGCAGACAAACATAGCACATACCACTAGAAATTGATGCTGTAAGCAGACAAACATAGCACATACCACTAGAAATTGATGCTATAAATAGACAACATAGCACATACCACTAGAAATTGATGCTATAAATAGACAACATAGCACATACCACTAGAAATGGATGCTGGAAGAAGACAAACATAGCACATAGAAATATAGTTTCTTCAGCTGCAACATGAGTAAATTAATATTAAGAAGAAGCTTCGAGAAATTATTGAAAAAGTCTAAACTGCAATCTAAAATTAGAAGTATCAAGATGAAACCTTCTCCGACCTCTTTAATGGTTATTCTCAGAGGCTTATGTCCAAAGACGTTTTCTGACATCCTGGACACTTTACTGAATGACTTCGATGGTTCCACTCGTCTTTTAATGTCATCAGGAAGACTTCGCCATGTTCCGCTCTGAAAATAAACAAGATAAACAATATAGATATATTCAACTTTTTTTTATTTAATAAAAGGAAATTGAGTGATCAGAAGACTAGTGATGCTGTGCAACGTACGGTAAGTAAATATTGGAACAATTAAATCAGGGGATTCTAGGACAGATATGCAACAGATGTGTAAGTAAATATTGGAACAATTAAATTAGGAGATTGTAGGACAGATGTGCAACAGATGTGTAAGTAAATATTGGAACAATTAAATTAGGAGATTGTAGGACAGATGTGCAACAGATGTGTAAGTAAATATTGGAACAATTAAATTAGGAGATTGTAGGACAGATGTGCAACAGATGTGTAAGTAAATATTGGAACAATTAAATTAGGAGATTGTAGGACAGATGTGCAACAGATGTGTAAGTAAATATTGGAACAATTAAATTAGGAGATTGTAGGACAGATGTGCAACAGATGTGTAAGTAAATATTGGAACAATTAAATTAGGAGATTGTAGGACAGATGTGCAACAGATGTGTAAGTAAATATTGGAACAATTAAATTAGGAGATTGTAGGACAGATGTGCAACAGATGTGTAAGTAAATATTGGAACAATTAAATTAGGAGGTTGTAAGACAGATGTGCAACAGATGTGTAAGTAAATATTGGAACAATTAAATTAGGAGATTGTAAGACAGATGTGCAACAGATGTGTAAGTAAATATTGGAACAATTAAATTAGGAGATTGTAGGACAGATGTGCACCAGATGTGTAAGTAAATATTGGAACAATTATATAAAAGAGAAATGTAAATATATTTATTTGGTTCTCGCCTCCCTTTGCCTCTGTTTGTTTTATGGACCTGTATACTGTATCACTTTGTTGTTGCGTGTAGTACCCATTTGATTGTGTGGTTCCATTCTGTTTTCCATTCAATCCGGCTCTCTGGCGGGGTGATACAGACCGCGTCTGTAACGGCCAAGTTACCGGATTCGAATGCCGCTCCAGGCAATTGTGCATCCGGACCGTTCAGAAAACAATTTCGAATTACTGGACGCATTTACTCGTATATTGTTTAGAAAAGCACTACAACCAAACAATGCTGCGTCCTGCGATTGATGGCTAGTTCATAAATAGGATACTTTACCATTTTAAATTTTGCGTTTGTTCCTCCCGTTCTTGATAAGACACTTTAGCCGAAACGTCGATCATGTGTATTTTTCAACACTAAACTTATCTTCTTCTTCTTCAACGTTCATTCTCAAACTCTCACTGGATATCTCTTGTATCAGGACCATGGTCCTATTAGATTTCCAGAAGGATGTAGTCCAGAGAAAAGAAATGTTTTGTGTCGCCGTTTTATTTGCGCCAATGGCCCAACACATCCGTCATCGGCGGGAAACTGCTAATTACCCCTTTGTATTTATTTATTTTCAAGATTTACTTAATAAAAGAAAGAAATATGTAATCATGTGATTGTTGCTGTATAGCAACTTTACGGTACTGCACTGAAACAGTCAACCACGAGTTCCAAGCGGTGTCGAAAAGTTTTTAATAACATGAGTCAGGACATGGCAAAGTGTCATTGCTCTTCGACGTATGTTGGACAGGTCTCTATTATGTCTTCTTCGCCATATGTTGGGCAGCTCTGTACCAATATTCGGCTGTCATTGGGCTAGTGAAACGTTTTCCCAATCTTGTATTTCTAATATAGGTAGTGTTGCAGCGTGATGGTCAGCATAATTGTTTACTTCATTCGAATGACCACGTTCCCAGTTTGATTTGAGAGTGGCTTTAATTGTTGTTTTGGCTTTGTCGTAGGTAATTCCTATGTCACTCTATATCATACCACCTTCAGTATCGATTTTGTCTCCGGCTTCATTTCCTGTGATGTTGTAACGTGCTTGTATCCACTGGGTTGTGCACCTCCCATAGCATTAACTAGCTTAACGAATGAATCCAACAGTGCACATAAGCCGTAATCGGACGAATTGTATAAATTTTAGAGGTCTTGATAGCAGGAGACGACACACAAGAAGAATTGGGTGCATTACGTTATCCGTTGAGTCGGTCTTTTTTCAGTGTAATCAATGTGTTTAAATAAATGTCTGCCAATACGCGCGATGGTTCACTATAGTTTCTCAATTTCAAAACAAACATATAAAATGTAATTTCAATCAATGAAGTAGAAAAATATTAATAAAATTATGCAATTCCAGAATTGTTGCTACTGCAATATACTTAAATAAATCTTCAACATAAAGTGACATTGCCTCAAGAACTATGTGTAAAGGTATTTTGTACACACATTTAATGATTCAATGTCAATAATTATATGGATTCAACAACTATTAGACTAAATATTGGAAGCCGCGTTAGCGCAGTGGTTAGCGCACTGGCTTCGCATATGAGTGATCCTGGGTTCATTTCCCAGTTGAGACGGAAATGTTTTTCAGATAGCAACGGTTTCGGGTCGACCCAGCCTTAAATGGGTACCGGATGAATCCTGGAAGTAAAGACTGCGAGGGAGAGGAGATGGCTACCGCCCTCATTTGCAGAGCCTCTGAAATGTGAGATCGCTAACATCTCGCACCCCTACGGCAATAATAAATGATATGGGTTACTTTACATTTACTTTTAGACTAAATATTATGCAACAGTAAACTCTCCGCGGATGACAGACCAATATAGTTAGGCTCAGTGGCGTAGCGTGGGTCAATGGCGCCCGGGGCGGAATCATAATTTTCTGCCCTTGTAACATTAAAAAAATATGTCAGTGATTGTGAAAGACTGGACGAAAATAAATTTGCCGCCCTTCCGATGATGCACCTCCGCCCCCCCCCCACTCTACTCCACTGGTTAGGCTTCCCTGTTGTGGAAACATAAAAACATCATATGCACAAATATGTTTCTTTGTCTTCGTTCAACATTCAGAGAACCCAGCATTATACTTTACACTGAGGGAATTAGATGGTCTCCAACTCGAACCATAGTCCTAGTTACCAACGCGTATCTGGTGGCCTGGCTATGAATATGTCCAACACGGGTGAATAGCAACTATGTGCATGACATGAAAATTTCTGTGAGAGCCCAGAATCTGGCAAATATGATAGCCCTGCACAAAGAGCCCATTTGGATGGTGGTGAATACTTAGATGGAAATTCATATTGGATGTTCCATCCATCCCAATGACCATAGTCCACGGATGGATTGCTATAGACACCTCTGACAGGAAGGGATACTTGACAGGAGAGCTGAAACTGACAATTCTGTGTATGTTGCTGAAAATTAAACAAGCCACAAAACTCATATATGTTTCCCTCTGTGAGTAGAAGACTTCAAAAAGCACAACGCCGAGAGTCCTCTAGATATGAACTAAAACTCAGGAGAAACTGTCCGCGGTGCACAAAATGATTCAAGAACTGTATTGCCTGTAAATACTACGGATCAAAACAGCCAAACATCATCATCATCATCATTAAGTGTCGTCTCCGCAACGAAGGTTGGCTGCAACGTATCATCAACATCCCTTGTCTCTTGGTGGTGCACTCTGCTTGACTGTAACCTGTCCATTGTGTGATGTTATTCTCCCACTTGCATCTCTGCCTACCTCTTGCTCGCTTCCTTTTGACTTTACCCTCAGTAAGGTCTTCAATAAGGTGTCATGTATTTTATTAGCCAAACATGGATTGAACTTCAAATGGAATAAGTACTCACAGAACCAGTTTTATAACCTTCCAGCGTCATAAGTTGCAGAAAACTTTCAGCTCTTGTTGCGTTTCGAGAAAATTTCAAGTGACCAGTACAACCGTCAATTTCAAGCTGAAAAAAGTATAATATTTTAAAAAAAATTAATTGTAGTTGAAATTGTTTTCTTCTTCTTTCGTTCGCTAACAATGTCTATATCTGCAGTGTTGTTTCTTGTATAAATCTCTATATCTGCAGTGTTGTTTCTTGTATAAATGTCTATATCTGCAGTGTTGTTTCTTGTATAAATGCCTATATCTGCAGTGTTGTTTCTCGTATAAATGTCTATATCTGCAGTGTTGTTTCTCGTATAAATGTCTATATCTGCAGTGTTGTTTCTCGTATAAATGTCTATATCTGCAGTGTTGTTTCTCGTATAAATGTCTATATCTGCAGTGTTGTTTCTCGTATAAATGTCTATATCTGCAGTGTTGTTTCTTGTATAAATGTCTATATCTGCAGTGTTGTTTCTTGTATAAATGCCTATATCTGCAGTGTTGTTTCTCGTATAAATGTCTATATCTGCAGTGTTGTTTCTCGTATAAATGTCTATATCTGCAGTGTTGTTTCTCGTATAAATGTCTATATCTGCAGTGTTGTTTCTCGTATAAATGTCTATATCTGCAGTGTTGTTTCTTGTATAAATGTCTATATCTGCAGTGTTGTTTCTCGTATAAATGTCTATATCTGCAGTGTTGTTTCTTGTATAAATGTCTATATCTGCAGTGTTGTTTCTCGTATAAATGTCTATATCTGCAGTGTTGTTTCTTGTATAAATGTCTATATCTGCAGTGTTGTTTCTTGTATAAATGTGACAAAAGTCACTCCTATTTTAAGTAATATTTTCTTGACTGGTACAAAAATATCTTACTTGCAGTTTTTCTTTTGTATCTCCAATTTGCATAATTATCCTGGACTGCATGTTCTTGGACATCATATGGATGTGAATCATGGATAACATATGTATGTAGGGATGTAGATATGTGTTCGGTTGGCGGGGAAGAGGGGAGGTCTTTACCTAAAGTTATTACTTCCTTTCGTAGGATTTTTGAAAACTTATTTTATAGGAAACCATTAAATGGAGGGTTAGGAAACTTGCCCATTTTTGTCTTATTTCCTAGTACCTCATGTCATGGTTAGCTTTCGCTTGGGGGAGTGGATCGAACCCCCACCCCTTATCTACGGGCTTGTATGGAACAATATATGGATATGAGTCTTAGACAGTAAACTAATGAATCAAAGATAGAATGTCATTAAGACGTTCTTCTAGAACAGAATGTTGAGAGTTTCATGTGCAGCCCAGAAAACTACCGAGGAGGTGCTGGAGTAGGAAAATAGAAGACTAGGTTATTTACTAGTATCAAAAGAGATAGCTTTAATATTTTTTTAACTAGGTAATGCGACAGGCTGGTTTGAATAAATAATGAACAGACGCATGATTAAAGAGAAGATGTATATAGTAAAACAACTTGAGACAATATGCACCTTAACACCGTGTCATAGCAAAAGATCAACAACGATTCTAGAGATATTTTAAATATGAATTCGTGGAGATTCATGATTTCCCACGCCAGTTAACTAGGCACTTGATGACACTGATAGACGCCTTTGTTCACAGTTACACGACGGACATTTTTTTCGGATGATCCTTTTGGTAACACTTGTTGTTGCTGGCGTTTATGCGAAAAAGATCCGTACTGCATCATTTTTCCTTGTTGTCTTTGTAATTAAAATAATTCAACAAACAACATTGAAAGTAACTCAACAAAGAACAAACACCATTCAAAATAACTCAACAAAGAACAAACAACATTTAAAACAACTTAAAAAACAAACAACATTGAAAATAACTCAACAAAGAACAAACAACATTGAAAATACATCAACATATAACAAACAACATTGAAAACAACTTAAAAAACAAACAACATTGAAAATAACTCAACAAAGAACAAACAACATTGAAAATAACTCAACAAAAAAAATTGACAATAAATCCATAAAGAACAAACAACATTGAAAATTCATCAACAAAGAACAAACAACATTGAAAATAACTCAATAAAGAACACGCAACATTGAAAATAACTCAACAAAGAACAAACAACATTGAAAATAACTCAACAAAGAATAAACAACATTGGAAATAATTCAACAAAGAACAAACAGCATAGAAAAGAACTGAAACTACTTACAGTCCGGATGATTCTCCGCATACTAACGGAAGTATGGTTCTGCAATTGCATGACATCTGTCTGCTTTATGTGCGCGTGCAACCGAACAGCATCGTGAAACACGGCCCGTCTCAGGTTGATGTAATCAGAGCTCAGGGCGCATGAAGAGGAATTGGGATGCACCATCAAACTAAGAATCGTTATGTTGGCCTGTGAGTCGATGTACTCGTCAAGTGAATATTCGTGCAGGTTCTAGAACAAAACAATAATGAAAATGATTGTTTCAGCAGCATACCTTTAAGGAGTATGACATTGCAGAGAAGTATCACTTACAAAAGAGTTCAAACAACGCCGAGAAACGACTTAATTAATTGCACCCGAGTTTTTGCATATACACTCGTCCCTATCACCAACGAATCCCTGTCGACTTAAGGCAATACTCAGAGAGCGTAGTCCTTAGTTCAAATAACAGTCCCCAGCGAGACTTTGCATCGCTGTGTAGTTATAATTAAACAATCAGTAGAGTGATTTTAAATTCATGTACTCCAAATATGTCAATATTATAATATTTGATATATACGGACATGAACATCTAGGGATATTAACAGGTCTAACAATGACGTTATAAGAAGGGTTGGTTGTCAATAAACATTATTGTATTTCCTTCGGGATTTCCCAACTTGAACCAAAAATCACAAAAAAGGCCTATAGGTAAAAAGTAAGAACTCTTTTCAGGATAATGTTTCGCGTAAATCTCATACGTTCACTTATCTTGGCTTGACTTTATCCGCGCTTTTCATTGGCTGGTCACAATGTATACGCATAGCATCAAATGATCATTTGCATCAGCCAATATACGTGACGCTGTATTAGATCAGATATTCTGATGAAGGAATTGGTAAATAATGTACGGAAATTACCGGCAATGACTGACGATAAACGCCCCTTACTGTGACTCCTGTAGTTAGTCCTTTCTTGTATCTCTTGGATCCCATGTTATACATCGCGGATTTAATATAGTAATGGCTGTGCTGTATATAAAAAAGTAAATTAACTCATAGCATTTATTAATGCCGTGGAGGTGCGAAGATGTTAGCGATCTCACATTTCAGCAGATGGCAAATGAGGACGGTAGCGATCTCCTCTCCCTCGCAGTCTTTACTTCCCGGATTAATCCGGTACCCATTTAAGGCTGGGTCGACCTGGGGGCCGTATCAACCTGAAAAATATTTCCGCCTCAGCGGGGGAATGAACCCAGGACCAGTCATATGTGAATCCAGTGCGCTAACCACTGCGCTACGCGGTTCCCTATGGCGTATACAGTCCAGGAGAACCCGCCTAGTGGATGTTCGTCACATAACGTACTATAACATTGTGAAGATATAGATATATTTTCAATGTGTTTGTGAGTGGCAATCCGATTTCTGTGGTGCGTCTTCTGACTAGCTGCATCTTCTTACAAACATGCATAGCATGTAACAATGTTTCTATACTTTGCTTTCCTTTCAGTCCACGGTAAAAATACAGACGAATTTCTGCAATGTACTGATTGTGATAAACAACCCCGAATCAACAGTCGAATTTATGCAATGTACTGACTGTGATAAACAACCCCGAAACAACAGACGGATTTCTGCAATGTACTGACTGTGATAAACAACCCCGAATCAAAGTCGCTCCCCGATGATCACAATTTATTTCCGCATTCTGCAGTGGTCAGATCAGCAAAACGTGTGTCTTCGGCAGATTTCCACACAGGAACGTATCGATCTCGCCAACCACAAAACCGATTTTATACATTTTCTGCCTGTTACGGTCTCTACTCAAACAAACAATATTTACCTCCTTTTTTTCCACATACCGTACTCAACAATAAAGCTTCTACAAAATGTCCCACAGACCTTACTCGACAATAAATTGTCTACAAAATGTCCCACAGACTAAATCAGTCTCCTGTTTTAATATTGATCAATTTTCTATAATACAGAAACCAATGGAATAATCATTTTTACATAATCCATGTTTGTTTTAGAAGAACTTGAACAGACCGCCATATAATAAAGATATCCTTTACACAGCAAGAGTAGTGCAGTCTTATTTCCGCATATCCAATCCGTGTGACCCTTCATTGGATTCCTTGATCTAGCAAGAAGTTAAAGAGCAGACAAATTTGCAGAAAAGGGAGACCCAGAACAAATAACACAAAAACCCTGTAGAATGTTAAGTCAAACAGATTCTAAAAAAAAAAAACCAGAAAAATCTGGCTGACAGGTAGGTACATGGGCTGACTGGTCGAAATGAATTTTGTGAAATGATCAAAACACAATGACAACATAAGAAATTATGTGTGAGAAACTAATTACTTATCGTTCAGTTTCAAACAGGATATATCAGAGTCAATAGCCATTTAAACCGTATCTGACCCCGGAAAACATGGCCAGTTTACTAATTCATAAACATGGTTGGAAGCGATGTTCTTTGAAATTACCTGTTAGATCGCAAACATTTTGGGCATACAGCTTTACAATCTCCATGACTATATATAAATATTTTTTTTCTCTTAGAAAATGTATCTAGTTTAACAAAATTAATCTATAGGTTATATATCTACCATTGTCATTCAATAAACATTTTCTGCAGTAAGCAGATGTCTTATTCTAAAAATATATTTTTTTAGCAGTGAAATACAGCTACGAAATTACAATTCTCGAGTTCCACGTGTATCACATCGTTCCGATAGAGACCGGATTGCAACAATATTCCTCACTGAGAAATTGTCGGTTAGTTCACAATTAATTTGGGACGTCAAGAAAAACTGCATGAATATTTCCGTGCCGTTCGTTGATCACTACGATGTATTGTTAGCAAGTTGACAATGTATAGCACGGAAATATTCGAGTATACCAACAGGAGTAATTAGAACTATTTAAGCAGACCTACGTCATGCAAAAATCTAAAATCTGACTACACTTAAATGCAATTGTCCTAAAAAATCAAATAAATTATCCGATGTACAAAATCCATAGCATCTATGGACTATTACATAGCAATATTTTAGTCTCATTGTTACATAGCAATACTTTATCCGATGTACATAGCAATATTTTATCCGATGTACTATTACATAGCAATAATTATCCGATGTACAAAATCCATAGATTCTATGGACTATTACATAGCAATATTTTAGTCTCATTGTTACATAGCAATATTTTATCCGATGTACATAGCAATATTTTATCCGATGTACTATTACATAGCAATAATTATCCGATGTACAAAATCCATAGATTCTATGGACTATTACATAGCAATATTTTAGTCTCATTGTTACTCGAAAGTTGCATGCCCGGAATCTCAACGATCTAATAGGCAGTTTCGAAGAAAACCGTTTCAGACCTTGTATTTTAATTAGTTAAACATACCATACCCAACAAACGAACACCTCCTTAATTACTGCCTGTCCCTCTCAAACTTCCTAACAAAATACATTTGTGCAGACATACTTGCAAGTCCTAAACTCACTGTATGGATCACTAAATTAACTGTAGAAGACATTTTTACAAGGGTCATTGGGTTGCCAAGAGTAAACTCATCAAAAATTTAATATCCACAAAACAACAAGAAAACAGCATATGATATATTGTCATCTACTACATTATTGATATATATACTCACCATGTTCACCAATATCCATTTATAATGTGTAGAAAACATACTCAGTGACAGTGCCTGAAATCAGCAACAAATTACTATATATATATATATATATATATATATATATATATATATATATATATATATATATATATATATATATATATATATATATATATATATATATATATATATATATATATGCAACTGTATAGTAATATATAAGACTCGCAATTGCAACACTCAAATTAACACAAATGAGAAAGCTATGGATAAGTAGTAATAACGACACTAACGCACACCTTTGTAAGATTATGTGTTTTCCCAGTGACAACATATGGATGCGAAACTTGGACTTTAAACAAAAGAATATATACAAAAGAATAAATTTATTTGAAATGAAGTGCTACAGAAAGATCCTATGAATATCATGGACAGAGAAAAAGAATAGCATTGACGTTTTGAAATTACTAAAACTAAACGAGGGGTGACTTTTAAATGCCATCATAAGAAGGAAGCTACAGTATTTTGAACACTTAAAGCGACATGGCTTCCGGTGTCAACATGGCGCAAGTTTGAACGTTATTCTCTCAGTTGTCACTTGAGGATTATTTTGATTGTATTATGTGTTATTTTAAGTGAATGACTAATAACTGTAATGTGCAGAAAATTCCTGGTGTGTTTTCTAGTGTGGATAGTTGGATATTCCTGGAGGGATGTCTTGTTTAGTCGTTGATCGTGCCGTCATGATGTGGGCTAGGCGCGAACAAGGAAGCGACCGATAGCCACCGGTATAAGTGGTAGCTCTGCTACTGGGCAGGGCGGGGCACCCATTTGTCCCGACATAAAATATTGTCAAAGGGAGCGGATACAAATGGATATCCCCCATATGGATGTGGAAAGCAACGGGAAACTACCACATTATTCTTCCAAGATAAAAGTCATGGCGACACACAGAAGTAGGCCTACAGCTAGTGTTAATATAGCAACATGGAACGTCAGATCGTTAGCGCAGTGTGGTAAATTAGACAACATCAAGCAAGAAATGGAAAGAATGAACATAAATATCCTAGGAATGAGCGAAATGAGGTGGACTGGGGCAGGAGAGATACAGTCAGATAAATTTAAAGTCATATACTCAGGAGGACAAAAACACGAGAGGGGGGTGGGAGTATTATTAGACACAGAAACAGGAAAAACGGTGAAGGGTTTTATGGCAATATCAGATCGGGTAATATTAGTTAAACTAACAGGAAAACCGTTGGATATCAACATTGTGCAGGTATATGCACCTATATCAAGCAGTTCAGATGAGGACATCGAAATTTTCTATGAAGATTTACAAATCGCAATGAAACAGTGTAAAAATCAGGAAGTAACTATAGTAATGGGGGACTTCAACGCAAAAGTAGGTGAAACAGAAATAAAAAGATGTGACAGGAAGATTTGGTTTAGGAACTAAGAATGAAAGAGGTGATTTATTGATAGAGTGGGCACAGGCACATAATTTAATAATAGGGAATACATGGTTCAAGCAACATCCAAGAAGGCTGTGTACATGGATTAGCCCAGGTGATAATACTCGGGAACCAAATTGATTACATTTTAGTCTCTAAAAGACATAGAAACAGCATTAGATCTATGAAAACAAGGCCAGGTGCTGACTGCAACAGTGATCATATACTACTGGTAGCGAAATTGTGTATAAGATTAAAGAAGATCAAGAGAGCACCAAGGAATATGAAATTAGATTTAGCTTTATTGAAATCAGATGCTGACATTAAAGAAAGATACAACATAATTGTACAAAATAGATACAATGCCATTGCAAAGATTCAGAGTATTGAAGATCAATGGAACATGCTAAAACAGTCGATAAACCAAACATCTAAAGAGATAATACCAAAAGTAAAACATACATCAAAACAAAAATGGATGACAGAAGAAATATTAGAATTGATGAGCACCAGAAGGAAAAATAAACACAAGATAGTGGAATATCAGAAAATACATAAGGAGATACGAGAGAAATGCAAAATAGCAAAAGAAAGCTGGCTGAACAAGAAATGCACAGAAATAGAATTGCATTACAACCAAGATACAACATTACTATATAAGAAAATTGAGATGATAACAGGAAATAGAACGCAAACAGTTACAGGGTGTCTAAAATCTAAGACAGGGCAGGTATTAATGGGAATAGATCACATAGTACAGAGATGGTCAGAATATATCAAAGAACTTTATGAGGACAATATACCAGAAATAAACATACAAGATAACGGCGAGGGTCCATCAATACTCACACCAGAAGTAAGGGAGGCACTAAGACACATGAAATATGGCAAAGCCCCAGGTCCAGACAATATCACATTAGAAGAATTAGCAGCTTTAGATGACTTTGGAGTTGAAATAATCACAAAATTGCTGAATGACATATATAACAGCGGAAACATACCCGATGACTTAATGAGATCCATATTCATAGCATTACCTAAGAAACCAGGGACCACCGAATGTGAAGAACACCGTACAATCAGCCTCATGAGCCAAATAACCAAAATACTGCTCAGAATCATCACGAAGAGAGTGAGAAACAAAATAAAACCAGAAATAAGTCCAGAACAATGTGGATTTTTAGAAGGCAAAGGCACCAACAATGCGATTTATATATTGAGAACACTAATAGAGAGGTCTATAGAGGTAAAAACAGATCTGTACCTCTGTTTTATAGACTACACTAAAGCTTTTGACAAAGTTAAACATAGCGAAACTATACACATGCTAGAGAATCTGAACATTGACAGCAAGGATTTAAGAATAATCAAGAACATGTACTGGCAACAAACAGCAGCAATAAGAGGAGGAAAGCAATTTGGCCCTTTTCAACAAATAAAACAAGGAGTCAGACAGGGATGCGTGCTTTCACCAGACCTGTTCTCTCTATACAGTGAAAACATATTGCGGGCAATAGTAGATAGCCCAGGAATATCAGTGGGAGGACATAACATAAATAATTTGAGATATGCGGATGACACTGTTCTGATTGCAAAAAGTGAGGAAGACCTTCAAAACTTAATTAAAGTAGTAGTCACAGAAAGCAAAGAGAAGGGCCTCTTCCTAAATATCAAGAAAACAGAAGTAATGGTTATTTCAAAGAAAGAAAATAACACACCTTGCAAGATCATAGTGAATGATATAGTATTAAAACAGGTCCACCAATTCAAATATCTAGGTACAATTATAACAGCAGATGGAAGACGTTCAACAGAAATAAGATGTAGAATAGGACAGGCAAAAACAACATTCACAAAAATGAAAAATATACTGTGTAATATGACCTTGTCATTAGAGGTGAGAAAGAGAGTTATGCAATGCTATATAACCCCTATACTAACATATGGGTGCGAGTCTTGGACAATAAACAAACTGGAAAGTGGGAGATTGGAGGCAACAGAGAATGCTGAGAATACCATAACTGCCAGAAAAACTAATGTAGAGGTGTTAAAAGAGTTAAATGCGAAACGGACCTTAATCAAGAATATAAGAAAAAGGCAATCTTCCTTTTTTGGCCACTTCATGAGACAGGCAGGTTTAGAGAACATAATCACAACAGGCAAGATTGAAGGCACCAGAGACAGAGGGCGACAACGTGAGAAAATATTAGACAGTTTGACAACCTGGCACGGCAAAGAAACAACAACGACTTTGATACATAATACTGTGGACAGAGAGCTGTGGAGAGCCATGACCGCCTACGCCACCCGGCATGGCACCTGATGATGATGAAAGCGACATGATGGTATCGAAAAGCTGATTCTGAAGGGCAGAGTTCCAGGTGGGAGAAGAAGAGGACGACCAAGAAGGCGATGGACCAGCGACATTGAAGAATGTATGCACATGTCTTTGACCAATGCAGGCCTGCTTGCCCAGGACAGAGAGGCGTTCAGAGTATCCATGATGAAGACAACGATCTGGAAAGAATGTCACTTGATATAGTATAGTAATTGTGTATTCATGGAAATGCATGCCTAACATTATGTAGAACATACTCCGATCTTGAAGCACACTTTTATTCCAGTGGATACCAAAGAGCAAATAATCAATTCAATCTTTATACCTGCATCGTGTTATCAATGTCAGGCGTGGACACTGACTGAAGAGCATAAGAGAAACCGTACTATGTGGAATAAGATGTTCACGAAAATAGGAAAACAGAACGAGAAGAGATCATGTGAGAAATGAAGAGATTACAAGAACTATGAACAACGTATGTAGTCAAATATATTGGATAATATAAAAAAAACAGACTGAAATGGTTCAGTCAATTAATGAGAATGCACACATATTGGTCAGGAGCAAGAGTATGAACCATAAGAATGGAAGTAGAAAGAGGCAGAGGAAGACCAAGAAGAAAATAGGTTAAAGGAGTTACTAATGTTCTGAGACGTCACAATATTAACGCATATCAATGTGAACACAAAGTTCTTTGGCGTAAAAACCAATCATCATTTAACACTTCTACTCCTAACAGCAAAAACAGAGAAAATCAATAGATATAAGTAGTAATTATGTAAACAATGATGTGTCATCTGTAAGAAAATGCAATTCTAACCGTTAAAGTCATTTCTGGAAGGTATAGCGAAAACATTGCACAAATAAAGTACTCAATTGTCTGAATTATTTCTCCGCTAAGAGTGATTTTTAGAATTTCAGTGAGTAAATTAATGATCTTATTCCTGGAAGTGTTGACTTAAAGGTCAATTTGGTCTGAAAGATGACAACGTTATGATGTTATAGTGCAAGCAAAAGGTGGGTTAACCCTCAATTTCAGCACACGAGACAGAAGACCTACGTACAGACAGTAAACAGGACTTCATTCGTTATGTTTTCCATTATTTTCGTGATTTTCGTTGATCACTTTATATAACTTGGAGCCGCATGCCAAAAATTGCTAAGATCGTCCAACGAAATGCACGGAAATCATCAAAATCAGCCTTTCATGTCATCTGTACACAGAACTTTATACTGTAGCCTGGTCATGTAAGTACACATACATCTATTTTCCTACAACATCCAGTCGCTAGACAACTGCACTGATGACATTTCCTACAACATCTAGTCGCTAGGCAACTGCACTGATGATATTTAACTACCTCCAATTCCCCACAATGAATGATTTCTTTTAACGTTTATTCTGAAACTCCCGCCGGATCTCTCTTGTAGCAAGACAATTGTCCAACTAGGTTTCACTGTAGTCCAGAGAACGGAAATGCGTTGTGGCGCTGTTTTAGTTGAGGAGATAGTCTGACACATCCGACTTCGGCGAAAATAGATGATGCCATGGTTACAAACTAATATGATATAGCTATGTCTATCGCTTTCTTTTGGAAAAAAGAGCTCGATTCCATCAATCGTTTTCTTCCTTGCTTGGTTCCGCGTCAATCATGAATCCCTCGAGAAATATATGTTTTCTTCCTTGCTTGGTTCCGCGTCAATCATGAATTCCTCGAGAAATATATGTTTTCTTCCTTGCTTGGTTCCGCGTCAATCATGAATTCCTCGAGAAATATATGTTTTCTTCCTTGCTTGGTTCCACGTCAATCATGAATTCCTCGAGAAATATATGTTTTCTTCCTTGCTTGGTTCCACGTCAATCATGAATCCCTCGAGAAATATATGTTTTCTTCCTTGCTTGGTTCCGCGTCAATCATGAATTCCTCGAGAAATATATGTTTTCTTCCTTGCTTGGTTCCACGTCAATCATGAATTCCTCGAGAAATATATGTTTTCTTCCTCTCTGATTCTGGGTCTTCGAAAAGGTATGCATCCTTGTCTCTTGTATTCCTATCCGTGCCATTGTATTCGGTCTATTCCACTCTATACAGTTAGACGAATTACTCGTGTCTTCATTGCGACTGTTCTATTGGTCTGTATGCCTTGTGTGGTATATTACTCAGGTGATAGCTCCTAACCGTCCAGATATAAAAGAGTTGATATCTCCCAACATTCCAGATAACTTTATTAGGTTGTCACAGTTAAGATCACGTCGTTTCCTGATTAGGTAGCCAAATTATGTTACAGCTGTGCTCCATGGGTGGAGAAGCAAAGTCCAGGACAGTATTCTTTCAATTGGCGACAATTGCAAGCACTGGGGAATGCAGTTTTGCTAGTTAACAGGAAACACACACAGTAAGCACACACAGGAAACACACACAGTAAACACACACAGTAGACACACATATCAACGCTTTAACCATACTGTTATCAACAACACAGTACACAACGAAGAAAGAACGACGCCCATTGATACTGTCCCACATTTTTTTCTGCTTGTTTTATGTTGTACCTGTAATTACAGAATGTGGTGAGAAATGTTATTACCTGCTCCAAAAGGTAACCAATATTGTGGGTGGTGAGTATACTAACAAATGTTGTGTAGTATTTGCTGCGGACAATTTTTAGCTGCTCTCTGATGTTGTCGATCGAGTTGTTACTGATGAAGAAGCTGGTGACCTCCATTGTCGGCTGCTGACACAGACTCTCTAAAATTGTTTCCCCTGAAGCATGAATGATAATACAGTGATTGGTACTTGACCGATATTTTACCAGAAATAAATTTAACTGATATCAAAGAAAAACGATGGCGTCTAGCTTACTAAAAGTAGGGAAATTGTTGGTAAATACTGAATTGTTATATTATTAAACCAATCAACTGTCGTCCCCCTTTGATTCTCAACTCAATTTTAGTTCCGGGGGCGGGGAATAAACAGACAAGTACCAGTCGGTGATGTGTTTCTATTTTATTACTGATATTAGGAGTAACTGCAAGCAAGAATATATTTAGATTCTAGCTTCTGGGGGGTCTGTTAACCGTTTTTAAACAGTAAAGGGATGAAGTTTATAGAAATTCATTGAAGAATGGAGATTGAGTATGGTGGCGAATGCCTGTTAAGCAAGTGTATGCGTGGAGTTTTGGTCATCGGATCATCATTAGGACACGTCCATGATCGGACAAGTCCACGATCTCCACTCGATTGTATCCATTATTACAGGATCACTGAAAGTTTCTTTGTTTATCGACAAATATTCTCCCAAACCAACATAGGCGCTCATTTCTAGCAACACCACATCTCAAGCACAGTTTCTGTATCCTGGACACTGAAAAGTAATCATTACCCTCACTCATTTCATTACCCTCACTCATTGCATTACACTCACTCATTTCATTACCCTCACTCATTGCATTACACTCACTCATTTCATTACACTCACTCATTTCATTATCCTCACTCATTTCATTACCATTACATATTTCATTACCCTCATTCATTTCATTACCATTACATATTTCATTACCCTTACACATTTAATTACCATTGCATATATCATTACCCTCACTTATTTCATTACCAATACATATTTCATTACCCTCATTCATTTCATTACCATTACATATTGCATTACCCTCACTCATTTCATTACCTTCACTCATTTCATTACCCTCACTCATTTCATTACCATCACATTTTCATTACCCTCACTCATTTCATTACCATTACATATTTCATTACGCTCACTCATTTCATTACCATTACATATTTCATTACCCTCACTCATTTCATTAACATTACATATTTCAGTATCCTTACACATTTTATTTTTTCGCGCTCTTTCTAGTAAGCACTTCAGAATTATTATTGAATGCAGTTAATGTCACACACTAAAACTTCCAAGACTTCAGAACTTAACACTATTAGTAGATCAATTCTATACAAGACTTCAGAACTTAACACTGTTAGTAGATCAATTCTATACAAGACACCAAGATTTAATCTTGTAGTAGATCATTTCTATACAAGACACCAAGATTTAATCTTGTAGTAGATCAATTCTATACAAGACACCAAGATTTAATCTTATAGTAGATAAATTATATACAAGACACCAAGAGTTAATTTTATTTTAATACAATATATAAAATCAATATAAAAAAACATCCCTATGCAATATTATTAGCACATCAAAACCGATTTAAAACATAATGAGCATACCTGCAACAGAGTCATAAAACACAACCACCCTGTGAAGGCCGTAGTATCTCAACATGTCTTCGGTAGCCATTGCAAACACTTGGGGATCCGGAAATAGGCGAATCAAAAATGGCGACACTTTTTGGTCCAATGGCATCTGAGATGTCACAAAGTAGGGAATCCTAAGATGTTCAGTTGCTACCGCGTATGGCCAATGGTAGGGACCGATTACTGCATTTGGGATTATCCCTCTTAGATCTTTGACCACTGAAATAAATGTGCATGTTGCGTTCATTATCAATCGTTAGTAGACTACGATATGGACATTGTTATTAGATATACATATCACAAAACATTATTACCTGCAGGTATTATCACTTAGACCTTCTCATGCCCAAGCATCGCCGATATCCAAAAAATTAGTCACCACAAAAATTACCACATCCGGATACCATCCCAGAGCTCTTTATCAAAACACAAACAAAATAATTTATTTGATAATTTTTCCGTTCGTCGTCGTTTGATGTTTTGTTTGTGTCATAATAAAGACCTTTTGGTTGAAACGTTGAATATGATTTGTGTATTTTAATTTGTATGATTTCTTGTGTCCGCATCATTACCTACTAGTTTTAGTTATAGTATGTCGTGTCTCATTGGAGCGATATATAAACCTGTGTTTTACGTAAGTCTAACTAGTAAAAGAAAGAAGACTTTGGCTTCTTGTGACGTCAAGCGGCACACATGGATACAAGACAAGACATCTTGCTGTTCTGTTCAGTGGTACAGCAAAGGGACACCCCTATTCCCCCTCCCATTTCTAGTACAATTTAGTCATTGTTCTGAGTTCTTTCAAATTACGATTAATTAAGTCTTCATATCAATATTGTTTTATCAATGGCAGAAGTTAAAACTAACCAAAGAAA
This sequence comes from Meghimatium bilineatum, assembly GCA_034231615.1. Classification (NCBI taxonomy): domain Eukaryota; kingdom Metazoa; phylum Mollusca; class Gastropoda; order Stylommatophora; family Philomycidae; genus Meghimatium; species Meghimatium bilineatum. The sequence continues at coordinate 38,536,421 of CM067312.1, forward strand.
AAGAGAGTTTAGTGTGTGTGAAATACGATGCCTAAAAAGGCAATAAACAGATCATATGAGAAATTAAAAGATTACCAGAACTGTTGGAATGAAACTTGTAGTCAAATATTTTAAAAATCAGAGACTGAAATAGGTCGGTCACTTCATGAAAGTGACTAAACTATTTCAGTCTCTGATTTTCAGTGATCGAAAGTGATCCGAATGTAGATCGAAAGTGGACCGAAGTGGATCGAAAGTGGACCGAAGTGGATCGAAAGTGACCTAACTATTTCAGTCTCTGATCAATTGTTGATGGGTCACTTCATGAGATGGCTCAGGATGGCGACGTAAACATGCAGGTAGTAATAAATTCCAGGATATATTAATTCTGATATTTTAAGTTTTTATTCAAGGATGCATCTACGATAGCTTCAGCAAACCGGTAGGGGATTTGAGTGTTCACAGAAATCTGCTCTATATATTATGCAACTACTCAAGAAAATCAGAAAGTCAATCAATGATCGGAACAACAACAATATGCGGGGCACAAGTACTAATCTGCCATCAAACATCACAGCTAAAGTAGGTACTTGGAACGTCTATGGCATCAAGAAAAAAGAACCAGAAATAGTTGAATTTATGATTGAACAAAATATTTCCACAATGGGAATAGCTTATAGTTAACTCACTATAATCAACATAAAAATAAATGATCAACTACTGAAACAAGTACAGGAATTTAAATATCTACGGAACATTTTTACAGCCTGAGTGTAAAAAATGAAGAATAGAAATGAAAAAGCTCGAGACAAGAATTCATAATGCAAACTACATAAACTATGAACGTACACCAATTTTAAAACACACATCTATCCTGATGGAAACCAAAAGGCAAATCATAAATGCAATATTCATCCCAACATTATGTTTTCAATGTCAAACATGGACACTAACTAAAGAACAAGAGAGAAAACTTACCACGTGTGACATGAGATGTCTAAGAAAAGCTGCAAACAGAACAAGAAGAGATTATGTGAGAAATGAGATTACAAGAACTGTTGGAACAATATCAGTGGTCAAATATATTGAAAAACAGAGATTGAAATGGTTTCGATCACTTAATGAGAATGAACCCTTATTGGCTAGCGGCAAGAGCATACAACATGAAATTGGAAACAGCAAGATACAGAGGAATGGATTTAAAGAAGGTGTATTTTTGTGATTGCATCACGACAAATTGACCGTACACGAATATAACCAAATGAGATCATGGTACAATCCAGAGGAAGACCACGGAAAAGATGGATATAAAACGTCCGGAATATCCTGAACAAACACGGTCATAGCACAGCCGAGACCACACATCTGGCTTTATAACGCAAGCTCGTGCTCCAATCACCCCTACGCTTAACGGCAAGAGTGGATCACAATCCACTTGGGGAAAGACAATAGACAATCGATAGTATTTAAGGAGTTATCAACATTCCGACACGACACAGTATTACTGCATATAAAGTGAACAAACGTGCAATAGTCTAAAAGATGATCGTCATTCAATCATGCGACGCTTCACAACATAGGCAGAGAAAATAGAATAGATAGTATCATGCGACGCTTCACAACATAGGCAGAGAAAATAGAATAGATAGTATCATGTGACGCTTCACAACATAGGCAGAGAAAATAGAATAGATAGTATCATGTGACGTATTTCTTCCAGAACGTTGTCTTCCCAATGAACTCTCTGAACCTCTCTCTGTCTTGGGCGATGTATCTAGCATTTTCTAGCGATGTATTCATGTTATCTTTAATGTCGTCAGTCCATCGTCTTCTTGATCTGCCCTTTCTCCACTCCCAGGTACTCTTCCCTCCATTATTTGTCATTCTAAACGGTTGTGTCTCTTTATATGACGAAACATGCGTAGTTTTCTTTTTGTTATTGTGTTTAGTAACCAACACTCTGGAATATTCAATGTGTTTATAATATATGAGTTTCTGATTTTATCCTTTCATGATATTCTAAGTATCTTCCTGTAGCATTTCAACTCGAAGGGGTTGATCTTCTTTGCCGTTGTTTTACTTAGGGTCCACGTTTCACAGCCGTATGTTGCAACCGGAAAAATAAAAGTTCGTAACATTAGCACTTTCGTTTCTATTTTGTTGTTAGTTGTTTGTTTTTCAACCGTGTGAATGTTTTTCAGAATAGATAGACTTCATGAAAATGGCACCATATCGACATATAGCAAGGGCATACAACATGATAATATAAACATCAAGAGGCAGAGAAAACCCACGAAGAAAATGAATTGAAGGAGCTATCAACGTTCTGCAACGTCACAATATTACTGCACATCAAGCGGACAAACGTGCGATAGTCGGAACACTGATCACCGTTCAATCATGCTAAGCCTTACACAGTAAAAGAAGAGAAGAGACAATTTATAGATAGAGATTATGATGTCAATGAATGACAGACAATGCATCCAGTAGGGGATTGATATTGTATAGAAACCAGGTTTGTGAAAGTGACAAATGACAAATAGTTAGTTACTTAGTTAGTTGGTTGGTTGGTTAATTAGTTGGTTGGTTGGTTGGTTGGTTGGTTAGTTAGTTAGTCATCGGATCATCATCACTGCAAACCGAGCACGTCTATAGTTGCTCTGATCTCTCCTTTAGTCTATTCGCCATTACATTTCTGCTGACAGTACCTGTCCTGTGCTGGTTGACCATCATTTTTCTGCGCCCTCCAAAATGTTCACCTCTAGCAACACCGCATTTCAATCCCTGATCTTTAATCCTGGCCATTGAACAGGAATCATCATCTGCATTAGTCTCACTCTCGCGTGTTATATCTCTTAAGGAATTCAAAACATCAGCGCGATCCATTGCCCCATCGCCCTGTGACACAATCGCGCATGATGTCAGTTGATCCACTCTTTCATTGCCTCGAACGCCCACATGTCCTGGCACGAAAATAAATGTAGCCACTTTCAGGCTCTCCTTTCTCAAGGCCTCAATCCACTGTTCGCGAACGAGACTCACTTGTACCTTCTTAATCATACTCATAGAGTCATTCAAGATTCAGACCTGCGTTACCTTCTGTGTGCGTAGCCACTCAAATACCCTGGTCACCGCCATAGTCAATGACAATTGTGTTCATTGAATGAAGTCAATAGCATTTTTTAGTGATGAATCCATCATAATACTTAATCCTATCTTGCCTATTGTTACTGATTGTTCAAGTCTGTTTTTCTTGTCTTTTTGATTAAATAAAGAGTACCACTTATGGTGAGATACGATTCTCTCAATCATGGACGTAGTGCAGTGTGATTTATATGAGTAAATTTAAGTAGGAAGCCAGAGGACAATTAAAAAAATTCTTTATACTAACGGGAACTGAACCAGTTCGTTCAATGACACCAAATCGCCTAGCAACTATTGCACATGCGTTCTTCCGTACTTGACTAACCGCATCTCCAAAAAAGATGCGATTTTGTCAAGACATTCAAACCGTGCACTCAAAGCCACCAGAACGGACCAATCGAGACAAGGACTATTACAACAACAACAAACATCCCGTACAGGTATTGAAATATCCTCAGTAACAACAAACATATAACATATAATATCCGTTTTAGTTATACAAGGGCCGATAGGTCCTCTTGTAAACATGGATAACATATATAGACAATGCAATTTTGCTTCAAATAATTGTTTATACAAGTAAATTTAAGTAGTTATTGTGGTTTATATGTGAGCTTTTAATCATCTAAATATAGTGGTGGTGGTGGTGGTTCTGGTAATTTAGTCATTGAAACGTCGCAAACTTGTAAGTTTTGGCCACGTGATGAGAGATGATTGTCTTTTCAAAAATATCTTACAGGAAAATAGTTCAGGATGGAAGAAGAAGAGGAGATCAGAGGAAAGTATGGATTGATAATATTAAAGACTGGACAGGACTGAGATTCTCTACACTCAAATAAAGAACTGATAACAGAGAGGCATGGTGAAATGTGTGTGTTAATGTTTCCAGAGTGATAATCCCTACTATCCTGAAGGGTTATGGGTTTGCTGATGATGATGATAAATTCAATCATCTGGATCTTCGTTGTTAAACGATTGTAGATTATGTTGTTGTTGTTGTTGGTTATGGGTGCGAGTCTTGGACAATAAACAAACTGGAAAGTGGGAGATTGGAGGCAACAGAGATGTGGTTCTACAGAAGAATGTTGAGAATACCATGGACTGCCAGAAAAACTAATGTAGAGGTGTTGAAAGAGTCAAATACGAAACGGGCCTTAATCAACAATATAAGAAAAAGGCAATCTTCTTTTTTTGGCCACTTCATGAGACAGGCAGGTTTAGAAAACAGTCACAACAGGCAAAATTGAAGGCAACAGAGACAGAGGGCGACAACGTGAGAAAATATTTGACAGTTTGACAGCCTGGCACGGCAAGGAAACAACAACGACTTTGATACATAATACTGTGGACAGAGAGCTGTTGAGAGCCATGACCGCCTACGCCAGCCGGCATGGCACCTGGTGATGCTGAGATGGTTAATGAGCCATATTCGAGCTGTAAATGTCCTTGAACAGTTCGGACATGGAATAACGATAGTAGACGGATCTTGGTCTATCCGTGACTTTCTAGCTGCTCTCCGCTGTTGAGCTGCTGCATTTTTCCTCTTTTCACAAGATGATACGCTCTTTTTTATTTTAGAACGCCATGTAAATCTATTTTGTGCAAGTTCTTCCCATGTATTGTGTCTTTCAAAGGCTTTCAGTGAGTTCTTTAACGAGTCCTTGTAGCGCTTCTTTTGGCCACCTAAATTATAATATAGATTATAATACGACCTTCACTGTTCGTATATCTGCATATGGGTGTATGTGGTGCGCCACATTGGGCGATTCTAAGCAACATATTCCCAGGAAGTAACGTCAGTGTTGAAGCTCTTTAGAGAGTGAGATTTCTTCAAGTGATTCTTCTGTCGCTGATCATCAGCTATTATGGGATGTCCTTGTGAGACATGCATACAACATCTGCGACCCATCTCATTTGGAATCTCTTCGGCATTATATAGATGCTTTTGATATTGGCTCTAGTGAAAACTTTAGTATCAGGTATTTTGTCTTGCCACGTTTTTCTGAAAAGTCTACTTATACAATATTTGTGAAACTGATTTAACACTGGATATGTCGCTGTACACTGTCCTGGTCTCATGTGCATATAGCAGGGTAATGAGAATAATGGCGCGATAGACTTTTAATTTTGTAGCAAGGAGGATGCCCATCCGTTACAACGTATTGCGGTCTACCGAAAGCAATGGTCGCTTTAGTGATTCTATTGTTGACTTCTTCATCAATAGAGATACTAATTACAGAATTACAGGCCGAGAGGTTAGAACGCTAGTCTCACACGAGTGAGGTTTATAGTTCGATCCCCGGTAAGGACTGGGTTTTTTTTCTGTCGAAGGGTAAATTAAAAAAACTCACCCTGTACATGACGTGGCGACAGCAAGAGCATGCGGTCTTTATCACACAGCTATTCAATCCCCTCCCTGCAACGCCTGAACTGGTAAAATGCAATATTGACAGTTTTGTTATTTGTTTTTTTTTTTGTGTGGATTTTTTACAGTGACAGATGAATCTGTGAACGGGTGAGAAATAATTGTTACGGCATTAATGAATGGCTCAGGGAACTACACTCTGGGATCTATTGAATTATTAACTCAGTTTTCGTTGCGTTGATGGTCAGACCAAACAAACCAACCAGCTGTAAAACAAAATATGCCTCATACAGGCTTGCATACATTTCACAGAGCGAACAGTAATCGTACTGTGTAGCTATATATATACGACGCGTGTTCAAATGAAAACGGGACTTGTTACACCACGCGTGATAGAGCGCACTGATATTGATGACATTTTGCACTAGTAATGAGTATCCAATAATTTACATACGGTCACGTGTTCATCTTCCCAGCATGCATATGTGCTGCAGAAGACTGTTAACAATATGGCGGGTGTGATTCCGAACCCGTCCAAAGTGAATCAGCGTGCTGTGATCCAGTTTCTTTCATTTGAAGGATGTCAAGCAGTAGACATTCATCGGAGAATGAAGGCAGCATATGGTGACAAATGTTTGTCGAGGACCAGAGTGATGGAGTGGGTGCGTATGTTTAAAGACGGACGTGAGTTAACGGCAGATCTTGCACGGCCAGGTCAGGCGCATATTGTTGCAACAGAAGAAGCCATAGCCGTGCTTGATAAAGCAGTACTGACTGACCATCAAGGCTAAGCGACCAGGCAGACTTTCTCAAGGTGTGATTCTTCTCCACGACAACGCTCGTCCGCACGTCGCAAAAATTGTGCAGGAAACATTGGCAAAGAAGAATTGGGAAGTTCTTCATCACCCAGCCTATAGTCCCGATTTATCCCCGTGTGATTTCCATTTGTTCGGACCGTTGAAGAAAGCACTAAAGGGACAGCGATTCAACAGCGAACGCAGACGTGAAGACAGCGGTGACCACATGGTTCAGAGAACAGCCACGCAACTTTTTCTCGGACGGCATTCGACGTCTACCTAAACAGTGGGATGCTTGCCTAAATGCATACGGAGATTTTTTCTGATGAACCCAGGTGCATTCTTATTCACAAGTGGTTGCTTTGTTCAATTCCGTTGAAAATATTAAATTGCGTATGATACTTTTTAAATAAATCCACAAGTCCCGTTTTCATTTGAACACGCCTCGTATATAACATACCATTTTAGCACGTCCATCTCCGAAATACACCTGCTCGCAGATAAGAAAACAGCTTCACTTAGCTTGGCTAATACCACTTTTTTGTGTTTTCATTGGCTGGCGATACACAATATACGTAGAGTGATAAATTATCAGCCGAATTAGCCAAGATAAATGACGCTGTTTGTGAACTACAAAGAACCGTTCTGAAAAATGACCTGATTTTGTTATGTACGTTTCGAATACAGTTGTACTTTTTCTCACGTAGGCCATTGGTGTCCACAATATTAGGTATTAGATACGTTGATTATCCTCTTCGCACACCGGACATGTCTATAGGTGCTCAGATCTCCGCTTCAGTAAATATTTCATGGTATAACTGTTGATGGTTTCGGTTCAAATGGTGGCAGCAGAAATGACGTGTCTACGAAGAATACGCGAAGTGTCAGTAAGAGATAGAATTAGAAACGATAGCATCAAACAGATAACCAAAAAAACTACTAGTATTGCAACACATCAAAAGACAACAGATCAAGTGGTTTTCACACGCTTCCAGACTACCAATAGATAGCATGCCACAAATGGCCATGACACATAGACATAACGGCTATAAAGTCATAGGCATACCATGTAAAAGATGGAAAATAAAAATCAAAGAAGCCACAGGAACAAGCATACAAACAGCACACAAGAACGTCATCTCCAGAGAACTCTTCTACCTCTGACGCCGCAAGGCAAACATGGGCCACAGCGTATAGATAGATAGATAGATAGATAGATAGATAGATAGATAGATAGATAGATAGATAGATAGATAGATAGATAGATAGATAGATAGATAGATAGATAGATAGATAGATAGATAGATAGATAGATAGATAGATAGATAGATAGATAGATAGATAGATAGATAGATAGATAGATAGATAGATAGATAGATAGATAGATAGATAGATAGATAGATAGATAGATAGATAGATAGATAGATAGATAGATAGATAGATAGATAGATAGATAGATAGATAGATAGATAGATAGATAGATAGATAGATAGATAGATAGATAGATAGATAGATAGATAGATAGATAGATAGATAGATAGATAGATAGATAGATAGATAGATAGATAGATAGATAGATAGATAGATAGATAGATAGATAGATAGATAGATAGATAGATAGATAGATAGATAGATAGATAGATAGATAGATAGATAGATAGATAGATAGATAGATAGATAGATAGATAGATAGATAGATAGATAGATAGATAGATAGATAGATAGATAGATAGATAGATAGATAGATAGATAGATAGATAGATAGATAGATAGATAGATAGATAGATAGATAGATAGATAGATAGATAGATAGATAGATAGATAGATAGATAGATAGATAGATAGATAGATAGATAGATAGATAGATAGATAGATAGATAGATAGATAGATAGATAGATAGATAGATAGATAGATAGATAGATAGATAGATAGATAGATAGATAGATAGATAGATAGATAGATAGATAGATAGATAGATAGATAGATAGATAGATAGATAGATAGATAGATAGATAGATAGATAGATAGATAGATAGATAGATAGATAGATAGATAGATAGATAGATAGATAGATAGATAGATAGATAGATAGATAGATAGATAGATAGATAGATAGATAGATAGATAGATAGATAGATAGATAGATAGATAGATAGATAGATAGATAGATAGATAGATAGATAGATAGATAGATAGATAGATAGATAGATAGATAGATAGATAGATAGATAGATAGATAGATAGATAGATAGATAGATAGATAGATAGATAGATAGATAGATAGATAGATAGATAGATAGATAGATAGATAGATAGATAGATAGATAGATAGATAGATAGATAGATAGATAGATAGATAGATAGATAGATAGATAGATAGATAGATAGATAGATAGATAGATAGATAGATAGATAGATAGATAGATAGATAGATAGATAGATAGATAGATAGATAGATAGATAGATAGATAGATAGATAGATAGATAGATAGATAGATAGATAGATAGATAGATAGATAGATAGATAGATAGATAGATAGATAGATAGATAGATAGATAGATAGATAGATAGATAGATAGATAGATAGATAGATAGATAGATAGATAGATAGATAGATAGATAGATAGATAGATAGATAGATAGATAGATAGATAGATAGATAGATAGAAGGACGGACGGACTGATGGAAGGATGGATGGATGTGTGGGTGGGTGAGTGAGTGGCTGGATGGATGGAGAGATCAGACAGACAGACAGAGAGACAGATTAGATAGGTAGGTAGGTAGGTAAAGTTTGGGTTCTATGTTGGTTCACTGCTTTGTTATACATCTTTGCCAGGTGTTGTCGTACGACCACGCCCATCCTCACTCCCAATTCGTGTATTCTCGATATTGACTAATGCTCAGTTATCTCAAATAATGTCCACGGTGTGACATTTAACGAAATAATAAATAAAAACAAAAAATATAGTACAACCTTTAACCTTCAGTTAATATTAATGATATACTCAGACTGACCTATAATGTTGGGAACTACTTTCCATGAAACTTATTTGCACAATAACTTTACCCCAGCCACCGCTTCACATTATGTCACGTTGGCAATTATTCCGCCTACTACGTGTTCTTTCTTCAGCTGTTGCTAGTGGGGTTAATCATTATTTACAGCAACGGGACATTATGTTACCAAGTGCTTAATTGTTTGAATTGTTTGTTTGTTTAATGATTTATATCTCCAGGAATGAGAGAGTGGTAAAGTTAATTTTTCCATTTTAGAAAATGTAGAATCCATAAATTATATAAACAATTGAAGATGAGGGTAGGGGAGGGGGTTGAAAAAAGGTTTGAAAGTTGTTGACAAGGGGGAACGGAAGGTAGACAAAAGATGACGTCAACAATATTGTTTTAATGGATCAATAAAATGGTTTCAATATGTTTTATTTCTAAAAAAATTTAATAAACCCAATTTGTTAGGTACTTTTTTTTTATTGAACCATTTTTTTGGGAATGGGAGATGGGTTTGTTGACTTAGTTCAGCTGCGGGGAGGGGACTGAATTAATTTTTTTTTTACAGCTGTTGACATGGGTTATGAAAAGCTCCCACACATCGTTAACGTAGGTAATGAACAGCTCCCTCCCCCCTTTCCCCACTGGCATGATTTCTCCAGAACTTTGACCCCTAGAAGCATCCATTTCGTAGAGGTTTACGGTGTTTGAAAGGATTCCCCTACTCGCATGAGACCAATGCCACAATATCTATATTTCTGACTCAGACTAGAGAAAGTAAGAAGGAGAAATAAGAACATATAAGAGCTCTATTTCTCGTATTTATTTCCTAGGGTTCGAAACCATTATTGGCACAATGTTCATACATATATATGTATCCTGGTCTTATTGACACAACTCTCATCCACACATGTGTATCCAGGTCTTCTTTCCTCAATTGCTCTTCCGCTCCAACAGAATGTATAGCCTGCAACTCTTTCGCAGAGCTGACCAACTCCAGAAAGTCGCGTTTCACTTAGAGCAGCTATGTCAATATGGTACCTTGCCGCCCGTGTGTTGCCGGGGCCCGAAAGGGGAACAAAGAATAGCAACACTGTTTCCCTTCCATGCATGTCGTAAAAGGCGACTAAGGAGGTTATGGGATGGAGTTGGCTGTCCGATCCCATATATGATCAGTGACCCAAAGCCATGCTGAAGTCGGATGTGTCCAACCGAAAGGCGCAGATATCGCAGCTATGCTGTAAACCATGACACTACTCATTCCGTTCTCCGGACTACATTCTGCTAATCTGAAGGAGTCTGAGAACGAACGCAGAAGAAGAAGAAGTAACTTGCTAATAATTCTCTCCCAATCAGGGCTGTTCGTCGAATCGATCTATTTGTGTTAGAGTCATTGTCGAGGAGTGTGTGTACATTCCATGCTCCTAGAGTCAGTTGGAAAAACTTTTCCCTTCGGGTGAATTTTCGTGCATGTGAAAATGACTTGCACTGGAGCTCACACTGTTACATTATAACTAGGCATAAACAGACATAGTAACGTCACAAACTACTAAAATATTTCGGATCGGAATAGATTTCTTTAAAAGTGTGAAAGGTACGCTCGGAATCCTGGAAATAACCACATTCAACCTCAATAACATCATTAACTTGGTGAGTATTTAAAAAACATAAATATAGACATATTTATTTCTTATTATGGGCCCTATGTTATGTTCCTCGCATACTCATTATTACATTTGGACGGTGCTGGGTGAAACGTTGAGAACCCCTGCTGTAGTGGTGAAATTTATGAAACAAACTAAGACCTAAGTACATGCGATGCGAAAAGCCTATTTAAAGCTTGAATATGAGAACTACTTCACCACATCCCGTTCCTAAATGCATATTAGTTCCTCTGTTTACATCTTCACTTCCGCTTTATCCTTTGTGTATTTATCTACTCTGTGTATTCATAGACCAACCCGACTTTACCTTGTGTCGTGACGTTTGTGTTTACACATACCTGCAGTACGATTGTGTTCATTTCTCTACCTGGTTTTTGTGTTGCCAGAACGGAAAATGAAGCAAAGAATAGCAATACGGTAACCTGTCATACAAGCGTACGAGGCGACTAAGAAGGTTTGCGGGTGTATTTGGCTGCCCCATTATATAGAAGGTCAAAGTGGCCAAGATTATATACTGAAGTTAGATGTGTTTGACCGGAAAACGCAAATATGGAATCCAAGCTATAAACCAAGGCACAATTGTTTCCGTTCTCTGGACTATATTCTGCTAATCTGTAGGAGTTTTGAGAAAAATTGCAGAAGACAAAAGATAATTATTTCACTGGCAGCTTTACCTTTCTTAAAATTGTAGGCGTCGTCTGAGCTGTAGTCTGCTAAACTGACGGCAGAGAATGACACGTTGAAATTATGAAACTTCTCCATAATCATCTTAGCTTCCTTCATGGATGGGTTCCCATCTCTCTCAATAACACCTGAAATACCAAGGTCATACCTGCAAGTATGTCGTTAAGAAAGTCGAACAGATAATAATGACTGCAGTTGATAATGGTAATGAAGCAAAGATAACAATAATTGTGAAGAAATGAAAAACAAATTAAAACTTAACGTATAAATAGAATTATGCATATGAGAAAATAATCAGACACGGTAACAATTGTGAAGAGAGACACGCAGGTAACCACAAAAACACACAGGTAACCACAATGACGCACATATAACCACAGACACAGCTAACCACAAAGACAGATAACCACAGCGATACACAGATAACCACACAAAAGATAACCAAAGAGATACACAGATAACCACAAAGACAAAGAAATAAAAACACACTTGCAACCACTAAAGCGTACAGGTAACCATAAAGACATAGATAATCACAAAAACATTTAGGTAGTCACAAAGATACACATGCAACCACAAATACACATAGGTAGTCACAAAGACACATACATAGAAACAAAGGCAGACAGATTACACCGACGAAAAAGTAGAAATCACAAAGATACACAGGTAGACAGAAATGCACACGTATAAGTTCGTACATAAGATTATTAGCAGATGGATAAAATCGTGTATAATCCATCAAGAAAAATGACTATTTTTGTCCATACTTTTGACTATTTGTGAACAATATTGACTATGCTACAGCGTTCACTCGTTTTGTCAATTATTTATTATGTATCTTCTTTATTTAACATTCTTGTTCAATTCTGTGTTTGTTTGTCCATATTTTCATAAAGGCCTATTTGGTCGAAACGTCGATTTCGTGTACTTATTCTATGTACAGTTGCTATTCGACCCAGTATATATTTTCTTATGTTTATTTACCATATAGTAGTAAAACAAGGTCGTGGACTGTAAGTGATCAAGGAAACAAATTAGGCACTTTAGACAAATGTAAGTCACTTTCAGACATACATACAAGCGATGGTTTTAAGCCACTTTCAGGCATGCATACAAGCGATGGTTTTAAGCCACTTGCAAACCAACAATGTTTTGTCATTAGATAACACAAATTGATAACACATTGCTCTCATATCCGTGGAGTCCGGGGTTCGAAATCCTGGATGTGAAACCAATGCGCTAACCTTTCGGACAAGCTCCGCTCCATCTTTATCAATTTGGACTGAATTCCGACTGATATTCATGACGCGACAACAGCAAAGGCAAGCGGCCTTTATCACACAGTTACCTGTAAAACGTGCATGTTAATCACTAAAGGAAAATATGCAGTATTGACCGATGGAGAAACCGATGCAGACCTTCGAATACAAATATTATATACGAATTTTCCGCATTACCTATAGAGACCACAAGACTAATGTGTGAAGTAAGAAATCAAGTAGAGAATCTCACTACTTCACTAGAATCACTACTTTCATGGTGAATCACTACTTTCATGGCGAATCACTACTTTCATGTTGAATCACTACTTAAATGGTAAATCACTACTTTCAATAGTAAATCACTACTTTCATGGTAAATCACTACTTTCAATAGTAAATCACTACTTTCATGTTAAATCACTACTTTCGTGGTAAATCACTACTTTCATGGTAAATCACTACTTTCATGGTGAATCACTACTTTCATGGTAAATCACTACTTTCATGTTAAATCACTACTTTCATGGTAAATCACTATTTTCATGTTAAATCACTACTTTCATGGTGAATCATTACTTTCATGGTAGATCACTACTTTTATGGTAAATCACTACTTTCATTGTGAATCACTACTTTCATGGTGATTCCATACTTTCATGGTGAATCACTACTTTCATGATGAATCACTACTTTCATGATGAATCACTACTTTCATGGTGAATCACTACTTTCATTGTGAATCACTAGTTTCATTGTGAATCACTACTTTCATGGTGAATCACTACTTTCATTGTGAATCCCTACTTTCATGGTGAATCCCTACTTTCATGGTGAATCACTACTTTCATGGTGAATCACTACTTTCATGGTGAACCCTTACTTTCATGGTAGATCACTACTTTTATGGTAAATCACTACTTTCATGGTAAATCACTACTTTCATTAGTAAAACTACAAAAATTGACGTGGTTTGAACATGTATGCCAACATTATTCCGAGTCGAAAAACGACATTGCAGGTTACAAATGAGTGTGTGAAATTAACCAGGAAAATAGGAAAGAAAGAAAATCATTGAAAGACAATATTAAAGAGAGGAACATCAATATTTTCCACATTCAACCGCATCTCTGAATATAGAAAAGGCTGGAGGACTCATGCATTCAATGTAGTAACGATACGCCCCTGGGGAGGGGGTTATAGTTGTATGGATGGTTGATAGCTCAAGCTAGGTAACCGTCGTTTAATTGTTGTTCACGAAATACGCCGAAAATAATTCACTACCATTACACACTATTGTTTCCAAATAATTTCCTGTCTTTTGTTTCAATAATCTGGAATAATTCAATTCCTGAACATACCTTAATTTGTGTCAGCGATTTGTATAGTGAATATATGGGCTACAGTGATGGCTGTGATGTATGTGTCGATTTATGGATCCAGTGAGATTATATTCCTAGTCACGAATTCGTTATACCACTAATCGATTTCTTTATATGAGAGCCCACGACTAACGATTTCAAAGTGTTGACTGTATGCCATCAGGGACAGTTCTGATGTTGATCACAATATGGCTATTACGGTATTCGACTATATGAACACGTCATAAAAGCAGACTATGAATGAGGTACGGTTTGTTTAGGAAGATGAATATTGTTGAAAAGATTATGTTCCCTTGGGATCCAGAAAATGAAGGACGCACGTGGTGGTTTGTCGAGTGACTCATTGCTGAATGTTAAAATAAGAGTACCAAAAAACCACCTTGTTCCTGATCGTGTGTTGGTGGCGTACCTGGACAACAGACTATAACAGTCTAACTTAGAAGTAGGTTTTAAACAGAAACGTCAAGCGGATGCCTACACATTAAACAGAAAAGTCAAGCGAATGCCTACACATTAAACAGAAAAGTCAAGCGAATGCCTACACATTAAACAGAACAGTCAAGCGAATGCCTACACTTTAAACGAGAAGTTAAGGGGCTGCCTACACATTAAACAGAAAAGGCAAGCGGATGCCTACACATTAAACAGAACAGTCAAGCGGATGCCGCCTACACTTTAAACAGGAAAGTCAAGCGAATGCCAACACATTAAACAGAAAAGTCAAGCGAATGCCTACACATTAAACAGAACAGTCAAGCGAATGCCTACACATTAAACAGAACAGTCAAGCGAATGCCTACACTTTAAACGAGAAGTTAAGGGGCTGCCTACACATTAAACAGAAAAGTCAAGTGGATACCTATACATTAAATATAAATGTTGAATGTTTAGTTTAGAAATTGTATATGACTAGTCTCGATGATCGTGAGATAAACAGTCGCCGTGTAAGTCATGATAAAAGATCGTCTATTCTTTGAAGTATAATCTATCGATCGGTAAGAAATTGAAAATAAACTCAGACGTCGAGGATGAAATCCATTGTATGTCACAAACACTCCGGTAGAGGAGGCAAAGTTGATATTTCGACAGATAGTAAGTATGTCACAAACACTCCGGTAGAGGCATAGTTGATATTTCGAGAGATAGCCTTTGATCATTGAACAGAATCGCAAACCAAAAACATAGCAAACACAAATCGATTATTCCATGAAATAAATCACGCATCACATAAAACACAGAGTGATGGGTAATTATAGCAACAACCACAATGGTACTGCTGGTGTTGATGTTCATGATGATGATAGTGATGCTGGTGATGGTGACGACGATAGTGGTCACGACGACGTCAACAAATATATAGTGATGATAATATAAAATCGCAGGAATGTTATTCAAGGCCAGATGTTATGCATTAGTCGTACTTAATCCGTGTTTGTGGAGGGTGGTCGTGATGTTATCGATCCATCTCTTTCTCGATCGTCCCTTTGTTCTGTATCCAGCGGATCATTTGTTATAAGCTCTCAGTGGTAATTGGCTTTAGTCCATTCTCATAAGGTGACAAAACCACTTTATCTGCTGACGTTATATATATTCGATACAAGGCATTATTCCTACTATTTTTCTGATATCCTCGTTTCTTAATCTGTCATGTTTGGTGACCGTAGCTGCTTTTCTCAAACACTTCATCTCACATGAATGATTCTTCTCTGCTGTAGGTTGTTAAAGACCATGTTTGACACTGGTAACAAAGTGTTGATATGAAAATTGTAGATAGTATCTGTCTCTTTATGTCCATATTGATCTTTGAATGCAGGGGCAATGGTAAAAAATGATATGTAATTGCGTTTGCTTTCTTACATCTTGATTCCATTTCTCTGTCTAGATTCTCATTTTCTGAAGAAAAAAAAACACTTTCTAAATATCTTAACTCTTTTATTCGTTTCATTGCTGAATCATGTATTCTGATATATATTGTTGTTGATGACTTGCTAATATTCATTACTTCTGCCTTTTGTATGTTGATATTATACTTCTTACTACAACCTGTTGACAGTACATCTATGTGGATTTGCATGTTTTATACGTCATTGTATACCAGGCATTGATCGTCGGCGAACGAAGTTCACTGATTTCACTTGTGTTTTCATCTACTGAGTTGTCTGAATTGTTAATATTTTCCTGTTTTAGAATAATAACTTCTTTCATTATTATATCCATACAGATATTGAAAAGTAAAGGATAAAGCCCGCAGCCCTGTTTGACCTCTGATTTAGTTTTAAATGTTTCGGTCGTTTCATTTGTTGTTCTCACTGCACTTATGCGAGTTTGGTAGAGTGCTTTTATGTTGTCTAATAGCTGACTACTGATTTTGTACTTCTGTAATGTTTCCCAGAGAATATTCCTATCTACTGTATCGAATGCCTTTTCCTGGTCTATAAATATAGCGTTAATATCTTTATTGTATTAAATAGCTTTTTCACTTAGTTATCTCACTATGAATAGTGGGTGCAGCTAGCCCCCCCCCTTCTAAAACCACATTGAATGGTGCTCAGTTGAGGTTTTGTCATATGTCGTATTCTTTGCTCTATGAACTGTTCGTATATTTTTTTTATATTACTCAGTCGGGAGATGCCTCTGTATGGATCACAATCATTTTTATTCCCTTTGTGTTTCCATATTGTAACAATTATTGACTTTTGCCAATATGTTGAAATTTTCCTCTCTGCCCTTGCTATGATGAATAATCTTGCCAACCATATGATCCCCTTTTCTCCGCATGCTCTTATTGCCTCGAATGGTATACCATCTTCTCCTGGAGATTTATATCTCGATCTATGTTTTAGAATTTCCTATATTTCCTGATATAGAATTTCAAGCTCCTCGTTATCCGAGTGCGTTATATTATCTGTTGGTATGTACTCCGCTGTGGTGTTTGGATTGTATAGTTCTTGGAAGTATTCTTTCCATCTAGTCTTCCTTGCCGTTTTATTTACTAGTAGTTTTCCATTCCTGTCATTAACAATTGTTATAGGACTGTAGGTTTCTACTCTCACTCTCACTGCTTTGATACTTTTAAACAACGCCCTTGAGTTTGCTTTACATATGTCCGATAGATGTCTCACGTAGTAGTTTCATGAATTAATTTTTGCTTCTCTGATTGCGCGTTTGGTTTCATTCCAAGCTGAACAATATTTTAGATAGCCTTGTCGTTTGGATTTTAGCCAGCCTTTGAAATACTGCTTTTTCCGTTGAATAGCTACCTGTGTCTCAGCATTCCACCATGCTGTTTTCTTGTCAGTCTCTTTTCTTCTTACGCCGCATATAATTTGAAGTTGCTTTGCCATTTTTTTATCTCTCCTTTGGTAAGCTTTAAAAAAATGCGGTCATTTCTTTTTACAGTTCATCCGTTTTATATGGTTCTTCTAATGCTTTCAGGTTTACAACTTTTTCCAACCAGTGTATTATTCTTTTTTTCACGAAGAAGTTTTTCTGCATATATTTCTCAGTTAATATCACTGGTCTATGATCTATGTCTTTATCTATTTTTGAGAAATAGACATGTATAATGTTGTCATATTGTTCTCTACACAAGATAGTGGAGTTTTACTTTCATCTTCAGAATGATTATTTAATGGAGTTTTACTTTCATTTTCAGAATGATTATTTAATGGCGTTATACTTTCATTTTCAGAATGATTATTTAATGGCGTTTTACTTTCATTTTCAGAATGATTATTTAATGGCGTTTTACTTTCATCTTCAGAATGATTATTTAATGGCGTTTTACTTTCATTTTCAGAATAATTATTTGGTACAATACAAGAATCAGTGGACAAATCACGTGACAACATACCAACTTTTTAGTTTCATATGCTATTGCACTATCTCGCAAACTTAAAAAGTCGTAACTTTAAATACCGATCTATAAATTTGCGCGCAGTGAACTGGCCATCCACCTCCCACTCAGTGTGCAACGCGCATGTCGTGTGGTTAGGGGCTGTCATCGCGCACGTGTCGAATATTGGATGCGTCGGTATATGCGACTTTATCGGAATTTCGTTCCGTTTAATTATGTTTGCTATTTGTTCCTTAGAAACCTGTGCACTGATTCTTGTATTGTACCAATTATTTAATGGAGTTTTATTTTCTTCCACACCATCATCAGGCTTTTTAGAATGTAGTCTTTCCTATGGATCTCTTGAATTCTCCGCGATCTTGAGCAAGCTGTTTCAGTGATATGCGTAGGCATTCCTTAATGTCTTTTGTCCAACGGCGTCTTGGGCGGCCTTTGCCCCTGTTGCATTCTATCATCCCTTCCAGTAACACTCTCTCCATGCTATCGTGTATCTTAATGTTAACGAAAAAAGCTAGCTTTTTTTATATGGTGTTCAGAATCCAGCCTTCCTGGACGTTAATTGTTCGTAACACCTCCTGGGCTTTTTTCCTTGCTGTCCATGGTATTCTCAAAACTCTTCTATAACACTTTAATTCAGATGATGTTATTCTCTTGGCCACTGTTTTATTTAGTGTCCTTGCTTCACATCCATATGTCGCCACAGGAAATACACATGTTCGTAGTAAACACAATTTGGTTCTTATGTTAGTACCTTGCCATAGTTTCTTTATGTTTTAATTTTGACAGCGACATTGCTATTCTTCTCTTGATCTCAACTGCGCATCCCCCGCATTGTTTATATTAGTTCCTAAATAATCAAAATGTGTCACTTCTTCCAAATTGCAGTTCTCAATATTAATTTTGGGTCTTGATTTAGTTTTGTCTGTTGCCATTATTTTTGTCTTTTTAATATATACGGCTACGGTCATCATGGTGCTTTGGATATTCAGGTCACCGCCATCAGATCTTGCACAACCGATGATAGATCTAGGTATGCTCTAGAAAATCGTCTCATTTTCGAGATGGGTACACTCAAGCCTTTTGGACTCAATTCCGACCACTCTTATGTCTAGTACTGGTTTGGTGTGGTCTTTGTCTTTATTCTTTTTGTTCCGTCATTTACTCACCTTTTTGTTCGTTTCGTTTCCACATATATTTACGTTTTTATGTACTTTCTGACCTTCCGGCATATCATTTCCATATTTCCGTTGGACGTTGTGATTATTTTTCTATTCGTCATCTTTTAATGTTTTGTTTGTGTCTTGATAAAGACCTTTTGGTTGAAACGTTGAATATGATTTGTGTGAATATGATTTGTGTATTGTAATTTTTATGATTTCTTATGTGATCATCATTGCCCATCATTACCGACTAGTGTTAGATATAGTCTATGGTGTCCCATTGAGACGATATATAAACCTGTGTTTTACGTAAGTCTAATATATATGAACAAATTTTGCTGTCACTGAACTTTTGGGTTCACTTAATTATGTTCAATATGTCGTGTTCGTTTGATGTTAATAGCACTGTGTCGTCTGCATATCTAATTTCTGGTATCTGCAGCCCTCCTATATTTATGGGTTGAAATCAGGCTTCATTGATTCTTGTCTCACGTTTCTCATTATATTTTCCGCATAGATGTTGAACAAGTATGGAGACAAGGTACAGCCTTGTCTTACTCCTTTCTGTACATTGAATCACTCCGATCTTGCACCTTCAACTTTAACCGCTGCTTCTTGATCTTTATACAGCTCTGCTATTAGTCGTGTAATTCATCTTCAGAACGATTATTTTCCTGAAATTCTTTTCAATTGGGAAATGTCCAGAACATGTGCAAGTCCAAAATGGCTGTCTTAGCCAATGTCCATTTAGGATTCACTGTCTTTGTAGTGGTCACTGTCCACGAAGGGTTCATGTATATGTAGTTCAATATCCGTGTTTGTAGGGTTCAATGAACATGTATAGTGCCATGTCCATGTAGATTGCAATTACTCAGTGTCCGTGTATTTGTTCAATGTCCATGTAGGGTTCAATGTCTATGTAAGGTGCAATTATTCAATTCAATTATCATTGCTTACAGCCTGATCTCGACATTTGGGACTTTCGACATTGTGTACATGAACAATGTGTCAATGTGATTTCATCATGACATTTTTAAGTCACTGTTGCATTAATATATGCTTGTATTAGATCACTGGCTTTCAACCTTCTTTTCTTGTCCGTGGTCTCCATTATGGTATGGGATAGCCATATACATGACCAAATTTCCTTAGCCACATATTATAACACGTTATTACATGGCACGTTAAGCATTGCTATTCTTATTCTCCTTCTTTCACATTTCCATCAACACATGAAGTTTGTATTAGATTAGTGGATCTCAACCTTTATTCACATTCCCATCAATACATAGACTGTGTATTAGATCAGGTGTTCTCAACCTTCTTTCATGGTCTCATCAGCATATGAAGCTTGTATTAGATCACTGGCTCTCAACCGTCCTTTCCTGTCCGTGGCCTCCATTCAGGTAAACTGAACTTTCTTCGGAAGCTATAAAAAGCGTTTAAACTTTCTTTTTCAATTTTTTTCAAATGAAACTTTCATACAGCTGCAACACTTTAAACAGGTTATTCAATCGGTTTCAGAAATAGTTATAATTTGCTGTTTGTTTTTCACTCGCAAAATTTAACATTCGTATATATATATATTTCCGAAATGCTGCAAACCCTAGTGAACTCATGATAACACATGCGTTTTTTGCAATGGCATTTTACCTTTTCCTGCGATTTCTATTTAGAAAGTAGAACGTGATGTCTTGCTTATGTAAATGCATTTTTTTGAAGTCGCTATGAATTATCGCTGAGCCACGGAATTATAGTGATTCTTGCAGCACGCTGCCATATTGAAAGTATGGTGGAACGCTTGGGATGCTCCACTACATGAAGTTAATCCACTGTGAGTGAGCAGTAATTGTCCAGCATCAAAACATACAACGTGAGAATGGAAATAACAGAGGCAGGAAGACCAAGAAGAAGGTGAAGTGAAGGAACAACCACCTTTCTGAGACGTCATAATATTACCGCATACCTAGCGGCAACACATGCACACACCGAAAACTGCTGTACATTCAACCTTGTCTCACTGCCAACAGAAAAATCAGGGAAAAGAGATAGAAATATATAAACAGCAGTCCTTTTTGAGACACTACATGCAGCTAGAATTGTCAGGCACATAGCACTTCTTCTTCTTCTGCGTTCGTTCTCAAACTCCTGCAGATTAACAGGATGTAGTCCGGAGAACGGAATGCGTTGTGTCATGGTTTACAGCATTACTGCGATATCTGCGTCTTTCGGCCTGACACATCCGACTTCAGCATGGTTTTGGATCACTGACCCTATTTTGGATGGGACAGCCAACTCAATCCTATAACCTCCTTAGTCGCCTTTTACGACATGCGTGGAAGGTAAACAGTGTTGCTATTCTTTACTCCCCTTTCGGGCCCCGACAACACACGTGCTGCACATAGCACTGATTTAGTATCTTCTATATAAATCCAGGGAAGGGGATGGATATTGTTCAATATTTTGTGAGTTCAATGTGGCGGTCAGACTCCTAGGAATATCGCTAAGACACATAGTGAAAAATAAGGACATTAGACAAAGAACCTGCACCACCCCAATCTTGGAATATATTAAGAGACAACAGATCAAATGGTTTGCCCACATCCGCAGACTGCCATCAGACAGCATACCACAGTAAGCTATGCTACACAGATACAGTGACCGACCACGAACACGATGGACCAGCGAAATAAAAGAATTCTTCAACAGAGGAAATCTCCAACGCCTCCAGCCACTGTTCCCCGGTTCATCAAAATACCCCACCTGCACTTTCACAATCACAGAACCAAAACTTTGGTTACTGTCGAAATCTCCATCTCCCCGCGATTTTCAGTGGTCACTGAATATATTTTGTGACAGCATCAAATAAACATCTGGGGAAATTACTGTCGATGGCTGTTTTGGACACACAAGAGATATATTGTCGATTAGTTAAGATATAACAAATGAGGAGCGCGGTAGCATAGTGGATAGTGAGCTTGCTTGCTATAATCTGGTTACAGCGTGCCAGGTTCGAAACCACGTCCAGAAATAAAAAATAAAAATCCGGACTGTGATTTCTCACTTGACACGTCCACTCCTCCAGTCGACTTAGCTGTAAATGAGTACATGGCGCATTAGTTAGGGAAGGTAAAAAAACAGAAAGGAAGGGAACTGGCTACACCACCTAAAAGTTGCTGCTGCTTAGTACATGAAGAGTTATCTTCATCCCCGACGGCAGATGCCATGGGACCTACCTTTACCTTTATAGCAAATGCACTCTATCAATGGACGCCTACTTCGTGTATTAGGGCTGATGTGGTTCATTCAACGTATCCGAGTTTTTTGTTGGCCACTTTGCGTATGCACAGACCAACATCATGATTAAGGTAAATAGTGTCCAATCTTGATATGGGGGCGGGGAATTCTTTCAAATACCTCGGATAGCATAGGCAGCGATGGAAAATGCAAAGCAGAATTAAAGATAAGACTAGAGATGTCTTGTGCTTCTATGTCAAGGTTAAACTGAATTTGGAAAAGCAACATCAGTGTTAGAATTAAAATTAAACTGTATAACTCACTAGTGATTTCTGTTGTGCTGCATGGTTGTGAGAGTTGGACGCTCACTGCCGACATGGAGAGACGATTAAAGGCTTTCGAATACAAATGTTTAAGACGAATTCTACGAATCTTCTATTGAGAGTATAATTAGACTTACGTAAAACACAGGTTTATATTTCGTTTCAATGGGACACCACAGACTATATCTAAGACTAGTGGGTAATGATGGGCAATGATGAGCACACAAGAAATCATAAAAATTATAATACACAAATCACATTCAACGTTACAACCAAAAGGATTTTATCAAGACACAAACAAAGCATCAAAAGACGACGAATGGAAAAATTATCACAACGTCCAACGGAAATATGGAAATGATATGCCGGAAGGTCAGAAAGTACATAAAAACGTAAATATATGTGGAAACACCTGATCTAATACCTTCCGTCATATCATTTCCATATTTCCGTTGGACGTTGTGATACTGCTTCCATTCGTCGTCTTTTGATGCTTTGTTTGTGTCTTGATAAAGGCCTTTTGGTTGAAACGTTGAATGTGATTTGTGTATTATAATTTTTATGATTTCTTGTGTGCTCATCATTGCCTATCATTACCCACTAGTTTTATATATAGTCTGTGGTGTCCCATTGAAACGAAATATAAACCTGTGTTTTACGTAAGTCTAATTGTTGTTACGTTTCACGCAGTTACCTTGTATTGATTGTCATATTGAGAGCATAAGACAAATGTGTACGTAAGAAATAAAATAGTGATGTGTGCAGGTGTACAAGAACCATTGCTTTCAGTAGTGAAACGACGAAAACTAGCATGGTTTGGACATGTATGCAGGAATGATTCCTTGTGAAAAACAACGGTGCGGGGAACCGTCGAAGGTGGAACAAGCAGAAGGAGATAAATAAAGTATGGACAACATCAAGGAATGGACAAGACAAGATTTTACCTCACTCATCCACATCGATGAAGATAGAAATCGTTGGATACCTGTGTGATGAAGCATCCAATGCGGAACCCGTACAACCCTAACAGGTTACGGGATTATGGAGAAAGCTAGGTATACTTGAAGTCGACAGTTTAAATAAACAAGAAAGCACTGATCAATCGATCGCCAGTCACCGTTTTTGACCAGTCTTCAAACCTGATGATTGGGTGGGGGGAGGGGATCAATTGTTACTGTGAAATTGGGGAGAGGGGGCGCTAGCTAATTAGTGATTGAGTAACATTAGTTAGACTGAATATTCTTTTCTTTTACCGAAAATGTAAGACTTCATCTTCTTCTTCTTCTGGTTCGCAGTTTGAGATGTCTACACAGCAAGTCCTGTTTTCTTAATAAATGCTGCTGTATTTGAAAGCTCATCAGTGCTCCCATACATCTTAGATATGGCTTGAAGAAGAAGGAGTACAATTAGTTGAAGAACAGAAGCTATAGCTATTGATAGCCGTTTAATAGGTCAAACAACTTGGCGTTTGTATTGAAGTTATGTGAGAAATAATCAATACTATTGATTACTATTGCCACGCAGAGCTTTGAGAGCCAATCCTGGGTAACATCATTTGGGATGGAAATGCATGGTCTTAAGCACAAACTGATTATTTTTTTCTGAATGAATTATGAGCATTTCGTCCATTCATAAGCACATAACACATCAGGGTCTTAACAGGGTACCACATTTGATATTTGATGTTTAAACACAGACCTCCAGCGATTTGTCTATTCAGCGATGCGGATAAGTGAGGAAAAGTGTTGGCCTGTGCAGCCTTTAATGGTGTCTGTCCATGATTTTATTTTTTCCACTTCTGCTTCTACTACCGTCTCAAATTCCGGAAACTCACAGCTTTTACCTATTATTGTTGATAGCATGATAACTTTTACGTTCACTCCCAAACTTAGACTTCTATGTTCACTCCCAAACTTCGACTTCTATGTTCACTCCCAAACTTCGACTTTTATGTTCACTCCCAAACTTCGACTTCTATGTTCACTCCCAAACTTCGACTTCTATGTTCACTCCCAAACTTCGACTTCTACGTTCACTCCCGAATTCCTGCGGATTGAGAGGATGTAGTCTGGCGAACGAAATGCGTTTTTATGGTTTACTGCTCAGCTGCGATATCTGCTCATTTCCTGTCTGATACACCAGACTTCTGCATGGCTGCAACAGGCGTGGTGAGTGTCATTGTTGCTATACCGTGTGTGGTAGATGTCAGTGTGATATAACATGTGTCGTGTGTGTTAGTGTTACTATAACATGTTTAGTGTGTGTCCGTGTCACATTAACTTGCGTGGGGTGTGTCCGTGTCGCATTAACTTGCGTGGGGTGTGTCCGTGTCGCATTAACTTGCGTGGTGTGTGTCCGTGTCGCATTAACTTGCGTGGGGTGTGTCAGTGTCGCATTAACTTGCGTGTTGTGTGTCCGTGTCGCATTAACTTGCGTGGTGTGTGTCCGTGTCGCTATAATGTGCGTGGTGGATACGTGTTTCGCTACAACATGTGTGGTGGATATTAGTGTCGCTATAACATGTTTGGTGTGTGCTAGTGTCGCTATAACATGCGCGGTGGATTTTAGTATCACTATAACATGCGTGGTGGATTTTAGTATCACTATAACATGCGCGGTGGATTTTAGTATCACTATAACATGCGCGGTGGATTTTAGTATCACTATAACATGTGCGGTGGATTTTAGTATCACTATAACATGCGCGGTGGATTTTAGTATTACTATAACATGCGTGGTGGATTTTAGTATCACTATAACATGCGCGGTGGGTTTTAGTATCACTATAACATGCGTGGTGGATTTTAGTATCACTATAACATGCGTGGTGGATTTTAGTATCACTATAACATGCGTGGTGGATTTTAGTATCACTATAACATGCGTGGTGGATATTAATTTCGCTATAACATGTATGGTGTGTTAGTTTCGCTAACCTTTGCTCCCATTACATAACACACTGTCTTTTTTAATTTAACAACAGCTGGTGTCTATCTAATATATATATCTATCATTTATCTATCTATCATCTATCTATCTATCTATCTATCTATATATATATCTATCTATCTATCTATCTATCTATTTCTGTCATTCTATCTATGTTCCTTCGGGAGCCGCGTAGTGCAGTGGTTACCGCACTGGCTTCGCATATGAGTGGTCTTGGCTTCATTCCCCAGTTCAGGCGGAAATGTTTTTCAGATCGCAACGGCTCCCAGGTCGACCCAGCTTTAAATGGGTACCGGATTAATGCGGGAAGTAAAGATTGCGAGGGAGAGGAGATGGCTACCGTCCTCATATGCAGATCCTCTGAAATGTGAGATCGCTAACATCTCACACCCCTACGGCATTAATTAATTATATGGGTTACTTAACTTTCTTTTTTACGATGTCCCTTCAGCGCCGAACACGGTGCAAAGGCAGTTCTTCCCGGTACAGAACACTCTACCTTTCGCAGGTATTACTACTGTCGGAGAGGTGTAGTGCGCGTCTGTGCGGCATAGATACCAAGTCGATCACCGCCACAAATAATTGTGCATCCGGAACGTTCAGAAAATAATGTAAAACTACTAAACGTATCTATATTGCCTAGAAAATCACTACAGCCAAAAAAATGTTTTATCGATGGCTACGTCCTGAATAGGATACCAATTTATTTTATCACACGCTCGACCATTCTTCTACACATGAAATCATTCTATCACACGCTCGACCATTCTACTACACATGCAATCATTCTATCACACATGCAATCATTCTACTACACATGCAATCATTCTATCACACACACAATCATTCTACTACACATGCAATCATTCTATCACACGCTCGACCATTCTACTACACACGCAATCATTTTATGACACACGCAATCATTCTACTACACATGCAATCATTCTATCACACACGCAATCATTATTTAATAAGTATGGCAAAAAAAATCAACTAATAAACAGGACAGAAAACGTCAATTCAATCGGGAAAACCAATCAAGGTGTCAAAAAACAACACAAAAACCATGAATAATTAGAGCAGGAGAAAGACAATTGAATAAGTAACACAACGGATAGGTCATTCATAAATACACAAGAAGAAACGTGTTTTATTCATAACAAGAATCTGTCCAGGTATTGATATACACGGAAAACATCCACACGACCATACATGCATAACAAAACTCCATCACAGGCCGGTGAATATTTGTACAGAACCTGAATACATAAGTGAGTGACATAAAGGACAAGAACTTGATGAGAAGTGAAAGGGCATCCTCTTGGGATCCACTGTTGCAGCTGTTCATTTTGAGACATACAATATATCTTTCATTTTTTTATATGATAAAATTTCCGAACACATCAGGGGCTCGTAACTCTGTGCTAATGCTTGCTAATCTATGACCTTAAATGTTACCCTGTGTTTGTAATGAGGGACGTATTTTGTACATGACAGCACTTACTGCCGCCATCTGTATCTCTGATATTTCAGATTATGTCTATGTTAATGTCACGTAACGATGATGTGGATTGGAGATCGTGTAATTTCACGACAATACTGTTGGGCATCAAGAGCGGTAAATTATCTCAGAGTGTTTAGTGTTTCTAGTCTCTATTGATGTTTCGTTCGTGTTACGTGGCCAGTGATTAACTCAACATTGTTATTCCCTTCATATTATTTCATTGATGTGCTCTCACAGTAGTGATGAGTTCTACAGCTTCCAGTTCTAGATGATAAGGTCGCTATAACTCTTCAAATATAGATCTATATTTTTCGATTCTTCTTCTTCTTCAGCGTTCATTCTCAAACTCCCACTAGATCTCTCTTTAAGCAGGACAATGGCCCAGCTAGATTTCCAGCAGGATGTAGTCCAGAAAATGGAAATGCGCTGTGTCGCCGTTATATTTGCGCCAGTGGCCCGACACATCCGTCCTCGGCGGTCAGAGATTCAGATTAAAACAATAGCGAAGAGAATCGCTGCTTTCGAAATGATATGCTATAGAAGAATTTTACGTGTGCCATAGACAGCTAAATATACAAATCAAAAAGTGTTAAGATCGATAAACGTAATGCAGAGTTAACGGCAACAGTGGAAGATGGCGCCCAACACGACGATGGTGCAGTGGTATATCAGATTACTTAAACATGTCTTTAGCTTGATTCTTGATTAGGAACAAGCGTCACAGCACTGGGGACATTCCCATATATGCTCTGCTTGCCGCTCCGTCAGTCATCTAAAAGTGTATGAGCTCAGAGTCTCAGTCAGTTGCTGATTACGTGTTCTTATGATCTTTCCGAAGAGGGAGCACTTTCTCCTATCACACTCTAGTCATTCTACCATACTCTGAATATGTATATTGTCTCGCTCGACCTCGCTCTTATCTTTTCGTAGGGTATCCATGACTGCTCTAATTAATTCAATCATGTCTCTTCTTATTATCTCAGTGCCATTCACCAATGCTTTACTTGTCAAAACATATGGTCTTTCGTTTCCTCTGATCGCAGCATGATCTGGACAGTAGATCCATATAATACTCTGAGAGTTGTTGAGAAGAGTACTCCACTCAGTTCCGGTCATATACTTTTCTATCTTGCGCAGCATACTTTGAGAGTCCGATAGAATCACTGAGATTGTTGTTTGTTCTGTTGCCAGTCAAATGAGAGCTGCCGTCGCCGCTTCTATTTCTATTCTCATACTCGATGTTGTAGTGGGGTACGCAGCTAACTTCTAATATAATTTCATGCAATTTTGGTAGGCTACGAAACCCCAACCACACCTGTTTGTTTCTTGTGTTACTGAGCCGTCTGTGTAAATTATTATATCGTGTCGCTTTGAGTGTTGCCGGATGAGTTGTTGGATTATTCCCTCTGTTATGTTGGCAGCCCTGTCGCGTCATCGCGTCACTATCTTCCCATCGGAATCACAACTGTTGTCAATAATTTTCTCTCTTTGCTGAATGTCACTCATTCGCAGCCTCTTCCCACCTCCTCTAGCTCACAAAGTAAGGTGTCTTCTGCTTCTGCCATCCAAGGTGTTCCTCTCGGTCTAGGAAAAACCTCAATACTGCAATATGTGTATCTCTTGTACATCCTAGGACAGCTGTCATGGCGTCAGTATCGACAGTTTACGTAAACCTAAACCATAGTTTAACATAGATAATACCACTACCTGCATCATTTGAAAAAAGGGTTCGTTGCAGCATCTCTACAGATGCCATTATTTTAACTGCACTGACACCATGTCTCTAGCTCCGGAAGGTCAACTCGTCCAGAATCGCGGAGTGTTCAGAGAACCCATAAAGAAGAGCACGTTCTGGAAAGAATACGTCACATGATGATGATTCAAATTTATAGAGATCTATAAGTAAGTTTAAAGAGTCTGATTTATAGAAGTACCGTCTTCATATTGAAGTCTGAATAAATGGAGAAGCCCTGCCCCTAGTAGATGCATTTTCATGTCAATAACCGTAGCAAACATATTCCTGTCACCACAATGCCATTAACCGTAGCAAACATATTCCTGTCACCACAATGCCATTAACCGTAGCAAACATATTCCTGTCACCACAATGCCATTAACCGTAGCGAACATATTCCTGTCACCACAATGCCATTAACCGTAGCAAACATATTCCTGTCACCACAATGCCATTAACCGTAGCAAACATATTCCTGTCACCACAATGCCATTAACCGTAGCAAACATATTCCTGTCACCACAATGCCATTAACCGTAGCAAACATATTCCTGTCACCACAATGCCATTAACCGTAGCAAACATATTCCTGTCACCACAATGCCATTAACCGTAGCAAACATATTCCTGTCACCACAAACATTTCAATGCCATTAACCAAATCAAACTCACTCCTGTCACCACACATTTCAATGCCATTAACCATAGCAAACCTACTCCTGTCAGCATGCATTTCAATGTCATTAACAGTAGCAAACTTACTCCTGTCGCCACACATTTCAATGGCGTTGACCTTCGTGATGCCCTTCATATTCAAGTCACTGCCTTCCTATCCTGAGCCACTGATGATAGTGCTAGGTACGCCATTTAAAATCGGTTTATATTTCAGTCTGGTACCTTTAAGCACTTGAGTCTTAATTTTAATCATTCATTTATTTAGGGTTTGGTAGGTGGGGTTCTTGTTATGTCTTGAAAGCTCCATCGCCCCATATTGCTTCGATCTTCATCCCAGTGTAGCGTTACCGCTCACTTTGAGAATCCCTGAGATAGCGAGAATTCAAGTTATAGTATGATTTCTTTTATTCATATTTAAAGCAAGAATTCCAAGTAATATTTTAACAGATCCATCAGAGTAAGATTCTATCATAAATAAACCCAGAATATGATCACCGTGCTCTATCGTTTCCATGAATCTATGGTCTCTGCAACTTCTGTTCGATCGCTTTCTTTGAAGTTAGATAAAATTTCAAGGAAATCCAATTTCTTTCATCTCGGAGTGGTGAATCGTAGTTTTTTTTAGACCGACTTTCCTTTGAAATGTTGGATTTGTTATGCTGTTAAAACATTTTTAAGTGCCGGTAAATTTCTCTCATTGTGAAGCTCTTGATAATTACTTTCATATTGTCATTTGTTTAAAGTGTTCGGTAAGAAACAGTAGTCAAAGAAAGACACAAGTGAAAGCACTGTTAGACTTTCTTCTACTCGACCTAATGCTAGTTAGAGAACTTTCAACCAACCACAAACTGAACGTGTTCTACTCGACCTAATGCTAGTTAGAGAACTTTCAACCACAAACTGAACGTGTTCTACTCGACTTAATGCTAGTTAGAGAAATTTCAACCACAAACTGAACGTGTTCTACTCGACCTAATGCTAGTTAGAGAACTTTCAACCACAAACTGAACGTGTTCTACTCGACCTAATGCTAGTTAGAGAACTTTCAACCACAAACTGAACGTGTTCTACTCGACCTAATGCTAGTGAGAGAACTTTCAACCACAAACTGAACGTGTTCTACTCGACCTAATGCTAGTGAGAATCTTTCAATCACAAACTGAACGTGTTCTACTCGACCTAATGCTAGTTAGAGAACTTTCAACCACAAACTGAACGTGTTCTACTCGACCTAATGCTAGTTAGAGAACTTTCAACCAACCACAAACTGAACGTGTTCTACTCGACCTAATGCTAGTTAGAGAACTTTCAACCAACCACGAACTGAACGTGTTCTACTCGACCTAATGCTAGTTAGAGAACTTTCAACCACAAACTGAACGTGTTCTACTCGACCTAATGCTAGTGAGAATCTTTCAATCACAAACTGAACGTGTTCTACTCGACCTAATGCTAGTTAGAGAACTTTCAACCAACCACAAACTGAACGTGTTCTACTCGACCTAATGCTAGTTAGAGAACTTTCAACCACAAACTGAACGTGTTCTACTCGACCTAATGCTAGTTAGAGAACTTTCAACCACAAACTGAACGTGTTCTACTCGACCTAATGCTAGTGAGAATCTTTCAATCACAGACTGAACGTGTTCTACTCGACCTAATGCTAGTGAGAGAACTTTCAACCACAAACTGAACGTGTTCTACTCGACCTAATGCTAGTGAGAATCTTTCAATCACAAACTGACAATCACAAACTGAGCGTCCTCTCCTCGACCTAGCTCTAGTGAGAAAACTTTCAATCACAAACTGAACGTGTTCTCCTCGAAAACAAAATAACCAGATAATCTGAAAAAGTAATTTGATCTCAATGGTTCAGTGGTTAGGCAGCCCATTTGTGCTCAAGATGTCGCGAGTTAAAGACCGTCTCGTGACGTGTTTATAACGTAATTTTTTCATAGATCCGTAGGGTTTATCGTTTGTAACTACAAGGTTGAGTTCTATGGCTGGTTTTATCGGAAGGCAACGTGCCCTTCGTTGAGAGGAACGGGGTACATATATTCTCGAGCACATATAAAATGGAGTAAAGTGAAGTCAATCCTCTACGTCTTTTCACTATTTTTTTCTTTTCAATCTAAAGATCTCTGTGACAAATTGAATATGTGCCCGATGTCACAATGTGAGAGTAACATACCAGTCTGAAGATCTCTGTGACAACGTTCACTCCATTTGTTACAGGAAAGACTGGTGGTGACACTCCATCACTGATAACAACAGCCATTATGCCGTCATGGAACTGTCGCACTATGTGGATAAACATGGGGGGGGGGGCGTCAAATTTAACGAGCACTTTCCACAGACCATCTCTGTCTCTGCTCACAGTGTCAAATGTCTGTGTAAGGTCTACAAATGTTGTTAAAAGTTCCCTTTCCTATATTTTTCTTGGAGTTGACAGGCATAAAAAATATGTCCACTGTCCAGCGACCGACACGAAATCCGCACTATCAGACAGAAGATCATCTGTGAGTGTATGTGTGGATCGGTTAAGCATTACACGTGCTAATATTTTACCAGATATTGTAAAACTCGCCAACACATACAGTGGCACTGTAGACACACAGTGACGCAGGACATCTGGCTCGGGCAGTAAAAAATGCAGATATATTGGAAAGGTGATCAATGTGTCACCATGTGAACAATTGTCATCACGAACATCGAGTCGTGCGCTAGTCTTCGCAAGGATAACATATTGAGTACAATGAGAGAGAGTCACAGCACAAGATGGCAGCGCCACGTGCAAATAGAACGGGAAAACGCTACATATAAATCGGAACTAAACTACTGTTCAGCTGGAGAACACGCTTCTAGTCCTCGATGCTCCTAAACATGTGTAGATACTCAGACTTGAACGAGTGGTTCAAAATGTCGTTGAATGGCACCTCGACTAAGAGGGTGAATGAGCCTGGACTAAATTATATTGTCGAGTTATTTCCTTTTCCGGAATCATGCTCGCGGATGACAAACTAATTGCGCGAGACAAGTTCACTGGTAACGGAATACCTATTGCGAGATAGACGTAGTCGACCCAAGTCTAAATCAACCAAGTCTGTCAACTTGCCGCCGAAGGACAGGTTTAGGACTGTAAAGTCCAAGGGCACAGTGAGTGATAAACCATCACGACCTAGAATCAATACACATTTGCCGCCTGGCGACAGATAGGAAGGCTTTCACAGATTAGGGAAGCCCACGCGCATTAAATGCATGCAGAAAACAAATGTGCGAGTCCCATGTAGCGCAAATTGAACTGTAGCACAAAGTACATCACACCCTCAGCGGAAATCACAACATTTTTTGTGTTAGCTATCAGAGAGAGAACTAAACAACAACAACAAATGTACAAATACAGTTACATAAGAATAGAACACATTAAAGTCGTCACATGCACGTATAACAAAAAATGCTCAGATTGTATATCCAAAGGAAGAATCAGAAAAAGATGAATAGATAATATCAAAGCTGCAGACGTTTGTGATTATGTCACTAGCGATGCAAGATGGCGGGGAAAATATTAGCATTCGTAACTATAGTTAGCTTAGAGCTTGGTGACCGACGTGTAAGTACGATAACCAGTTCTTTCGTACGGCTGGCTTTACTACTAGCGATATGACTGCACATGTCCACCAAATTCGAATTATTGTAAACACTGAACGTATTAGTAACAAACAACGATGTCGAATGTGTCGGGCCATTGGCGCAAATAAAATGACGACATAACGCGAATCCGTTCTCTAGACTACATTCTTCTGGAAATCTAATAGGAGCATTGTCCTGATATACGCTACTCCCAGTGGGAGTTTGAAAACGAACTACCAAAAAAAAAGGAAAAGGGCATTCGTACCAAACTAGAATATAATACAACCAGGTTTGACACATCTGGCCTTGGAAGGAAAACTATAGCTCCACTCCTACGACTAACAGGAAGTGTTGATCAGCAGTATCATCATGCACCTGGATCAGGACGATGATGAAACAGTATCCCATCTCAAATATACCTTCTGTTTATACCACTTACCTTCCCTAACTCTACAGTCTCAAATACCACTTACCTTCCCTAACTCTACAGTGTCAAATACCACTTACCTTCCCTAACTCTACAGTCTCAAATACCACTTACCTTCCCTAACTCTACAGTGTCAAATACCACTTACCTTCCCTAACTCAACAGTCTCAAATACCACTTACCTTCCCTAACTCTACAGTGTCAAATACCACTTACCTTCCCTAACTCTACAGTGTCAAATACCACTTACCTTCCCTAACTCTACAGTCTCAAATACCACTTACCTTCCCTAACTCTACAGTGTCAAATACCACTTAACTTCCCTAACTCTACAGTCTCAAATACCACTTACCTTCCCTAACTCTACAGTGTCAAATACCACTTAACTTCCCTAACTCAACAGTCTTAAATACCACTTACCTTCCCTAACTCAACAGTCTCAAATACCACTTACCTTCCCTAACTCAACAGTCTCAAATACCACTTACCTTCCCTAACTCAACAGTCTCAAATACCACTTACCTTCCCTAACTCTACAGTCTCAAATACGGAGCGTGTGTAGTCTATAATAAGCTATTACTTAGAATACAGAGGATAACAAAATCATAGCCTCGATGCCGTAACGAAAGTGTATATAACATGTGTACGGTCTCGTGTACAGAATAACTACAAGATTTTTCAAAAGATAAACAAATTGGTCTCGTGTACAGAATAACTACAAGATTTTTCAAAAGATAAACAAATTGGTCTCTCGTACAGAATAACTACAAGATTTTTCAAAAGATAAACAAATTGGTCTCTCGTACAGAATAACTACAAGATTTTTCAAAAGATAAACAAATTGGTCTCTCGTACAGAATAACTACAAGATTTTTCAAAAGATAAACAAATTGGTCTCTCGTACAGAATAACTACAAGATGTTTCAAAATATCAAACTAACGAATATTATCAAACTAACGAATAGAAAATATGTTTTATTTACCTAGTGTGCGAATTATCCCTGGGTTTCCGTCAGAATAAACATTCGAGGATTCGTCATAATTTTCCTCGTCTGAATGATGAAGTTCATCTTCGTAGTTTGTAGTTGAAATGTTGTATAACAACAAATGATCAAAGGTACTCATCATCATCAATTCGTCTGTAGCAAATGCAACCGTAACCGTTGTTGTAGTTGTGGTTAACCAAACCACTATGGCGGTGATAGCACAATACATCATGATATTACTTGACATGTTTGTTAGGTGAGGTCAGCGGTAATAAAAGTCATTTATCACACAAGCAGTCTCTCTACAACAAGTAAAACAGTATCAATATCTTGGACACATAGTCACAAATGATGGCAGATGTGAAACAGAAGTTAAAAGGAGAATAGGAATGGCTAAAAGTACCTTCAATGACATGAGGAAATTATTAATATCTAAACAAATTACAAACAAGTTAAAAATGAGAATTATAAAATGCTACATCTATTCCATATTAATGTATGGCTCAGAAACATGGACACTAAATAAACAATTAGAAGACAAAATTGATGCCTTTGAGATGTGGGTATATAGAAGAATAGGGAGAACATCATGGAAAGAGAAGAAAACAAATAAAGAGGTGCTAAAAACACTTAATATGAAGAAAGAACTACTAAGAGAAATAAAGATCAGGCAAATAAAATACTTTGGACACATTAAAAGACATGACACCCTATTGAAGACCTTACTTGAGGGTAAAGTCAAAGGGAAGCGAGCAAGAGGTAGGCAGAGATACAAGTGGGAGAGTAACATTACACGATGGACAGGTTACAGTCTAGCAGAGTGCACCACCAAGACAAGAGACAGGAGATGTTGGAGATACGTTGCAGCCAACCTTCGTTGCGGAGACGGCACTTGATGATGATGAGTCTTTCTTGAAATAATATCAGTCGTTCATCGCAAGCAATCATGTCAGCATAGTTATGTAAGCGATCAAGCAGTTGAAAACTTGCACGTGTATATATATAGTTCTTTCTAGCAAGGAAACTAGCGAGCCACGCAGACAGGAAGATATTTGTACGGATACTGATATTTCTATCTACATCCTTAAGTACGAAAGTTTTTCACACAGTCGCAACGATGATCGTTTTCGACATAATAGTCTATTTTTACTTGTTGAAGCTACCATCGCATTTTATAAATATATAACATATCTAATACTATTTTTTCGCTGTTAGACACAGAGAATTGAAAACACTAACATAATTCATTTCTGGTTTTTCTCCTTCTCACTTTAGAAATTAGAAAAAAAGAATAAATAATTTTGGAAAAAAAACACTTTATCAGTTGGAATGTTTACTTCCCTCTCATTCAGTTGAGATATTATCCCTTAAGGCGGGGAACCCAATTGCACAGATAACGCTTGCCCGAAGTGGCTGTAATGAATTGTACGTGCACCGGGAGTTGAGAGCTGATAGGGATTGTTAGTGAGCTGGGGGCTTCGCTATTGTTAAGTATCTGGCGCTCTGACTTCTCTGGCACAAATCTACGTTATGCTGTAATAAAGTTACTAATAATAAGTTGAGTTTATTTGAGGTCAGGAACAAGTTTCACGTTTTAGAGTCTGATAAATTACCAAACAAAATATTTTAAAAACTATCGTATAATTCTATATAATATTAGTTATTATTTTGTCGGTGAGGTATCTGTTTTTTCTTTCGTTCGCTTGGAATGTGCTTATTTATGAAGTGTTATCTCTTCTATAAATTTGACTGTTTTGCAACTCATACAGAGATATCCGGTGAGTTTATTTGGCGCGGTAGCAAAGTTGATTGCGAGCTCGCCTTGTAAGCTCAATTCATCGACCTAACCAGTTCAAACGCCGACCATTCATGTTGTACTGGCGATACGAGGATGTATTAATCTATCTATTAATTAATCTATCTATCTATCTATAGCTACTGCTGCTTCTCTGCTCTTGTTGTAAGGCGTCGCAGAATTGAATGTCGATCGGTTTTCGGACTTCGTCACGTTTGATTACTTGATATGTAGTAACATTATGACCTGCAGAACGTTGGTAACACCTTCATCCATCTTTTTCTTCATCTTCCCTCTACTTTCTGCTGCTTCCACTTTTATGTTTTATGCTCTTACCCCTGGCCAATAAGGATTCATTCTCATTAAGTGGCCGAACAATTACAGTCTGTTTTCAATATATTTGACCACAGATGTTGTTTCAACAGTTCTTGTAATCTCTTTTATTGCTGACATGATCTCTTTTTGTTTTGTTTGCCGCTTTTCTTAGATATCTTATTTCACACGTAGTAAGCTTTATATGATTGTTATTAGTAGTGGTGACACCTGAAAATTCAACGATGAATAACAAGGTCCTGTACAGGATAAGCTTCCATTTATTATTCAATTATAGTTATTTTTCTACACAATATTCGTTACTATTGTTACATTTATCATGTTGTTTAACTGCAACAATAAACACGGCCAGGGGCAGACTATGTAAAAGATGGATCACATAAATCAAAGAATTCCCCACAGGAACAAGCTTACAAATAGAGCACAAGAAGGCCATCTCCAGAGAACTCTTCCACCCCTGACGCCGCAAGGCAAACAAGGGCCACAGCGTATAGATAGATAGATAGAATAAACACGGCTACATAATCCTTACTAAAAACTACATTGGTATGTTTATATACTGAACATCGATAGATATTTATGACTGACTTTATACCTTAACGATGGAAAATGCAAAGTAGAACTAAGAATAAGGCTGGAGACGGCTATAGCGTCTTGTCAAGGCTAACGGTGATTTGGAAAAGCAACATCAGTGTTGGAGTAACAGTTAAACTGTATAAGTCGCTGATTCTTTCTGTTGTGCTGTATGGTTGTGAGAATTGGACACTTACTGCCGACATGGAGAGACTATTACAGGCTTTCGAGTAAAAATACTACAGACGAATTCTACAAATTTCCTATAGGGAACATAAGATCAATGTGTCAATAAAGTAGAGATGTATGCAGGTGTACAAGAACCATTGCTTTCAATAATGAAACGACAAAAACTAGCATGGTTTAGACATGTATGCAGACATGATTCCTTGTTAAAAACAATACTGCAGGGAACTGTCGAATGTGAAAGAAGCAGAGGAGGACAAATAAAGGCATAGACAGACAATATCAAAGGATGGACAGAACAAGATATAGAATTCGCTGGAGGACTCTGTGTGCTGAAGCATCCAATGTGGTAGCCCTACGACCCTGAAGGGTTACGGGTTTATTGATTGATTGATACCGATAGGTATACAGGCAACAATGATTAAACTATTAGTTAATTTGTTCCTTTTGTGCCGAAGCACATAAGGCAGAGGTTTTGACTCTCTGTGTATTGTGGTCCGCTGCCTGCAGTTTTAGTTCTTGTATGGTCTTTCAGCCTGTTATTTCCCCTTCTTTAAGTATTGTGTTTTTATGGTCGCTTTTAGCCTTTCACGTTTTCTTTTATCCTCAGGTGTCCGCTGATAAAGACTTGCTGGTTTATTCTCTTTTCATTTAGTCTTAAAACGTGGTCTAGGTATTTCCATCTGCGTTTTCTTATGACGTTTGAAATATATTCTTGGTGTGTTTTGTTTCTTAAATCACTATTTATGATGAAATCGCTCCATTTTATGTGCATAAGTTTCCGGAGACATTTGTTTTCGAAGCTGTTTAATTTATGGTATGTCGTTTGAGTTGATTTCCAGCTTTCACTTCCATACGTTAATACTGAGACAAAATAGGAGTCTAACAGCTTTAGCTTGGTGTTTCTTCCTAGATATTTTGATTTTCAGATATCAGTTAGTTTTTTTCAGATATCAGTAAGTAAAATGTTGATGTCATCTGCAAAAACAAGGTCAGTTAAAGTGTTGTTTTTAGTCATTAGATGACCGCTTTTTCCTCTTGAATGGTTTTACCCAAGCTCCAATCGATGACTATTCCAAATATTATTGGCGATAATACGCAGCCCTGTTTTACTCCTGTGTCGACACTGAACCATTCTGAATTTCCTGTTTCTGTTATTACATAACAGGTTGCTTCTTGTTAAAGGGCTTTTTTAATGTTTATATATTTTACGAACATGTGTGTTTCCTGTGGCGACATATGGATGTGAAGCATGGACACTAAATACAACAGTGGCCAAAAAAATAACATAATTTGAATTAAAGTGCTATAGAAGAGTTTTTAGAATACCATGGACATCAGTGAAAACAAACCAGGAGATGTTACGAACAATTAACGTCCAGGAAGGATGGCTTCTGAACACCATAATAAAGAAAAAGCTAGTATTTTTCGGTCACATTAAGAGACACGACGGCATGGAGAGAGTGTTACTGGGGGAAATAATAGAAGGCAGCAGGGGAAAAGCCCGCCCAAGACGCCGTTGGACAAAAGACATTCAGGAATGCCTGAGCATGTCACTGGAAGAGGCAGTACAACTTGTTCAAGACCGAGGAAAATTCAAGAGATCCATAGGAAAGACTACGTTGTGGAAAGAATATGTCACCTGATGATGAGGATATATTGTATTTGGAATCTATAGATCTTAAGGATTTCCCATAATGCAGTTCGATGTATACTGTCAAATGCCTTTTGAAAGTCTATAAAGTTAATTACTAAATGAGTTTGGAACAATGAATTTTCTATATTTCTAAGAGTGAAGATGTGATCTACAAGCGAACGGTTAGGGCTAAAGCTTCTTGTCCTTCTCTAAGTCTATGATCAACAGCTTTCTTCATTCTTTCCATTATGATGATAATTTGTTGGTTCATTATGAGCTTCATTTGTTGATTTGATTGCTTGGTTGGCTAACTTATCTGTTAGTTGGTTTGTGGACGGTTGGTTAATTTTCTTGCTGTCTAGATAGATGGTTGGTTCTTTGAATGGTTGGAAAACAATTTACATATTTGCTAGTTTAATATGTCGTAGTTCACGCATATTTACGAGACTTAATAAGAGGAGCAAGATTTGGCAAAATTTTCGAGATTTGTTAAGAGAAACGAAGTTTCACAGATCACTTTTACGAGATTTGTTAAGAGGAACCATGTTTGGAAAACCACTTTTACGAGATTTACCTTATTTAACATAAGGAATCCACGGAATAAGAATTTCATAACTCCACTACGAATAGCATTACACTCTGAGGGAAAACAACTGCTCATCCTCCCTTTTTCAATCCATGCTATTATAAGAACAAATCGGCCTTTCGACCAAAATGCCTTTGTCAAGATAGTAACAAACACATAATTGAAGGAACAATGTTATAAGTTCATAACTACATGAATTAAGCATTTTACGAGAAACTGTCAGAAATGATAACAGACAAGCGAAAATGACAAGCAATATTTATGCCAAGCCACATAATAAGACTATATGATATACAGGGGAAATGTGATATTTTAAAATAAAATTAGATTTACTAATGATAATAATGACATAATTTGATTATGCAAGTATACAATTCACATCAGAATGTTTCCAATCGTACTAAATGTTGTAGTCACGCTTTCAGGAATGTGGGGGGGGGGGGTTACATTTAGCTAACAGGATAATTTCCTCATTTTCGAGGGCAGTTTCATATTTTTCCTGAATTTTATGGTTTTAGAGAACCATTCAAAAAAGATGTTGCTGGTCAGTTCATTAGCTAGCTTTTTAGTGCTAAATGTAGTGTTCGGATTTTCTAAAAGGATGTGCGTTGGTTAAACCCCCAAGCCTCTCCACCTTTCTCGTATCTAAAATTAGGACGTATCCAGGTATTGTGAAATATTTT
The DNA here is from genome assembly GCA_034231615.1 of Meghimatium bilineatum. Classification (NCBI taxonomy): domain Eukaryota; kingdom Metazoa; phylum Mollusca; class Gastropoda; order Stylommatophora; family Philomycidae; genus Meghimatium; species Meghimatium bilineatum. The sequence continues at coordinate 38,576,981 of CM067312.1, forward strand.
TTGCGGAAAACGGATTAAGGATTACTCAGATGGATATCCTTTACTATGAGAAAAAAACATGTATAAGATTAACCCCTTCCCCTTCTTTTGTTAAAAACCTAAGTTATATCTACGGGCCTGCCGTTGGTTCTCTATTCTTATTTATTGTATTTGTTATATTTTCTGAATCTGATAACTTGATGTGGCTCACGTCTATAAAGTTTATTCAGTTTTCGTAGATACTATAACCGAACCATTACCCTACTTCTCCGGTGGTTTTCTGGTTACTTTTGTCGCACATGTACTTTATGTATTTCGTCTATTTTTGAAATGAAATGTAGAGTGTTCATCAATACAGTCCCTCCGTGGGATTTTAATACATCAATTTGAGCAGTAACACAGCACAGAGATAAAACTATAAACATGAGCCAGATTTTACAATAATCTCTGTCAGACATAACATATCGATCACCATGATAATCATGGAACATTAAATAGGCGGTGGCGCCAGTCTTGGTATGTGTAATATTACAAACACTTATCCGGCAGCGTCTAATTAAAGTAGAAACTAAACTGTGGTGTAGTAGGCAGTTACAGACATGTAAATAGTTATTAAGATGTTTAGCGACAAGCATATATTGAAACTCTCTAATAACTGTAATACATTAGACAAATAAAAAAACTGTCAGATCTTTTATATATCAATTAACTCTGGAAATATAATGAGCGAGTGTGATACTTCTTTTTTGATGATTATTTCTTGTAGATTGATGGTTTTTATAATATCTTTGAAAATACTAGGAATTGATGTCTGTTTTTTAGATAGAACTTGGGGATGTTATATTTTTAGATAAAAACCGGCTATCTGTCCAACAACTTCAGTTCTCTTGTGTAGATTTTATATCTTGGATAAGATTTTTTTTAAAGCCTACAGGATTGACTTCATTGTAATCGGGTTTATACATATTTACTACACCCTTCTCAACAAAGCAGCAAATTGTCTACCGAGGGTGCCGCTCATAGATAAAAACTTTGTATCTTCAAGACCCCGGGATCTCCGAAACATACGCTTGCAACAAGGCGCAACGGTTTGTAATGGAACCCGCTTCACTTGAACATAAAGAAAATCATTTAACAACTACACCACACAATTTCTTCCTTTGTTGGATCTGTGTGATGTAATGTTTATCAGATCTATTTAATAGGCATAGTTTTTTTCTGATTTTTTTTGGCCATAACATAGAGGCCTACGTCATACTAGACTGATACAGGATATTGTTAACTGTCTATATCTCACAGAACAAGTGATGCCTAATTATGATGTGATCTGATCAGTAGCAATATCCATCATTAAAGTTGTACTTATGGCGGAGCTTGCGTTCATGTTAATTTTCTGTGCTGTTCGATAACAGAATTAATCCTGCAGGGCTTAGTTGATGACGTAGTTTATTTAGTTCGATAACGCGATACGCCACAGTTCACTACAGTAAACTGAAACACTTCAGTTTGATGACGTCATTTGGCACAGTTCGACCAGATGGCATAATTTGACACACACTAAATGCCGGAATTTGGCACACTTCAAATTAATTAAGTAATATGAAATATTTCTGTTTGATGTTCGATTGAGTGACGTAAATCTCATACTGTTCATATTTTTGTGACGTAATCTATGAATTTGATATATATATATGATACGTTCAGTTTTGATGAGGTAACGGTATCATAACTTGATATTCCTGTGATTTAGAAACTGTTTACCTAATTCCATAATTTATTCAATCAGCAACAGTACACGAGATTTAATGACAAAAATGATTACTGATCAAGATCGCGACTTCATCTAAGTTTCAGTGTGTGTCTTTGCTTGCGGAGTTATCAGTCTATTCGGGACAGTAACAAATATTATTAACTTGATCATATTTTATAAACAAGGTCTAAACACAACAATCAACATTAGTTTCTTCTCTCTGGCCATCTCAGATCTGTGTAGTCTAATCTTGCAGCAAGTGTTTAACGTTTTCGTGAACCCGTTGTTCCAGAACTTACATTTACCAATGGTATATACTGACGTCCAATATATAACAACGTCAATGCCCAGAGAAACATTTGCTAAAATTACTTGTTTTATCACCGTCTACATTACAGCTGAGAGATGTCTGTGTATAGCCTTTCCTCTACACGTCAAACAGATGATCACGCCAAAGAGAACAACCACAATTATCATTCTTATATACAGTTTAACCTTGTTATCCGTAGCTCCTTTATACTGCGTATCTAACATTGGCTTGAATTTTTATCCAGATAAAAACACCACAATTCTTGGTTTAGTTTTTGGACCACAATGCGACGTTGTCATACCTACGATTTACCTTATCCAGGCAGTATCAGGATTTGCAGCCTTACTGGCAGTGATAATATTTACATGCATCTTAATCCACAAATTAGCTCAGAAAAATACATGGCGTCAAAAAATGAATATCCATCACGAAAAGTCAGAATCTCAATCAAATCGAGATCGATCTACAGTAGCTGTAGTTGTTCTCATCGCCAGCATTCTTATCATCTGTTATATGCCTCAAGTATTCCTGTTTTTAACGACAATATTTGAGCCAGAGTTCAGTTATGGCGGTTCATATTTCAACTCCTTCTACAGTTTATGGACCTTGGCTATATTGTTTGAGAACATCAACTCTAGTGTCAATATTTTCTTGTATTTTAAAATGAGCACGAAATATAGGCACACTTTCCGAGAACTCTTCTATAGACCTCCAGAACCATGACCGTATTGGGTCAACGGGCATGACCACATAGACTACTAAATTAGCAAACCAACTTCCTTCTGTGATCTCTTCAAAGATGGATGTTCTAAAAGTGACGTAACTTTTTTTGGGGTGGTTAGTATATCACAAGTGATGATGACAATTTGTTACATCCGTGACAGGGAGATTGGGGGGGGGGGTGTGGTTACCTCAAAGACATGAGAACCTCCAGTGACCTTTGAAGACGATAGGAACGAAGTGAGAACCCTCACTGCAAAGTTTGCAAGAAGGACAGACACAAAGCCATTCACTAATAAAATAGCGACACAAATATATCGTTGCCACATACGGTATAGTACTTAGTAGGGAACGGGTAACGAAGTCTTACTGAACGACGACTAACAAACTATCATTGTCAGATGCACACTGAAATAATACACCCAGTAAAACACAGGATATAATCATACAAATAACACTACAAAGGACATAATCAACGTTTCTACCAAAAGACATTTATCAAGATAAGCACATAACATCAAAAGACGACCAGTAGAAATGACCACAACACATAAACGTATCCGAGCGAAATATGTCTATTTTTCGCTTTACGTGTTTTTGTAGTGTGGTCATTTTCTACTCGTCGTCCTTTGACAATGGTGTCCGAAATCTTGTCTTATCATTTGATATTCATATCTTTTCTGAGACAAGTTGTGTGAAAGTGACTACGCTTCCTCACATGTCGTCTATATGTAGTCAATATTTCAATCAATCAATCAAGTGCCATGCCGAATGGCGTAGTGTTGTCAATACGCTCGGTTGGTGAACTTCTACCTTGCCACAATACTAGTCCATCTAGCAACTTTTCTCTTTGTCGTCTCCTATCTCTTCTCCCCTTGATCTTTCCAGTGATTATTAAGTAGTCAATCTGTGTTCTTCTCAACACAGCCCTACAAACATTGACTGTCTGCCCCTAATGTTTGATATGAGTGATGTTTTTACGCCAGCATCAATGAGAACCTTTGCCTTGGTTTTCGTAGCTGACCATGGTATTTTATTCATTCTTCACAGAAACCATATTTCTATAGCCTCTAATTCGCTTTGATTTTTTTTTTGTTTACAGTCCATGCTTCGCATCCATAAAAAAGAATTGGTTCATATAATATCTCAGCACTCGAATTCGGGTCTTCCGTTGCATAAAATGCTTCTCATTTCTTGGAATGCTATTTGGCATTATTTTTAATATTTCAACAGCGTATAACAGCACTGTTAATTAAACAGGACTAATTAACTCATGAAGGTAACATTTTAAAGAGAGACTCTTTGCCGAACAACCATCAAAGATAATGGGTACTAACAAACATACAAGAAATACAAACACCAGCATCACATCTCTCAAATTCTAGAACAATGGTTTCAGCCGTGCTCTATGCACTGTATTCAGCGCTGAAGCTATATATATATATATATATAATAGTAGAACTGGTACTTTGACACAGCACTTTCACCAATAGTGATTGGCCGTATTCGAACACAGGCATCTGGATATAGATATTGCCGGAGCACAGATTTCATAAGAAGACCAGTTGTTACCAAAAGCAGCCAGGATTTCACGTACAGTATTCACCACTTTCTTCTCCATAATTGTTTTTTATGCTGGTCTCACACGTCGTCACGCATGTTGGCTGATGCAAGCGATCATTTATCACTTTGAGTGTACTTTTGTGGCCAACTAAAGAAAGACACGGGAAATGTTAATATACCAAGATACACGGCATGAGATGAGTACACAAAACTGTAGAGGAGAAGTACTTGTTTTCTAGTTATACTGGTAAGATTGGTTCACAACTGAAAATCTCAAAGGAAATAGTGATCGTGAAATTACTCGTCGTTTGTTTTGTTGTGATCTTAATAAAGGTATTTTGGTGGAAACGTTGCTTTCTCTGTGCTATTATGTGTGTTACCTGTGATTAGCACAACTTAATCGTCATATTCCAAGTTGGACATTCTAGGGGAAAGATTAGATCACTGATAGAACTACAGCTGGTGTTACCACTGTCATATAGAGATATATTAGCTAAGGATAAACTATGACATCACAATAAGGGGAATTTTCTTCGGGATTTCTCGTATTGAACCATTTCTTACTTCTATGAGGATGGTCAAAAATTACGGTACCAATGTTTTTCCAATTTAATACCCCTTCACCCTGTCAACAAAATGTCAATAAATCAGAAACTCTCCTTGCATAATTAGTTGGTTTGTTTGTTTGTTCCTTTCGTGTCACAGACGACACATAAGGGAGAGGGTTTAATTCTCTATGCATTGTGGTGAATGGGTTTCTTGTGTATAAATATTATAATAACAAATACAATGGTGAATGTTTCTTGTATACATATATTAGTTAGAATAACAAATACAATGGTGAATGTTTCTTGTATACATATATTAGTTAGAATAACAAATACAATGGTGAATGTTTCTTGTATACATATATTAGTTAGAATTACAAATACAATGATGAATATTTCTTGTGTATATATCATCATCATCATTATCATGTAACATATTATTTCCAGAACATGGTCTTCCTTATGGATTCTCTGAACACTCCGCAATTCTGGGCTGAGCGAGTTGACCTGCTACAGCAAAAGAAATGTTTGCGCAATCTGATATATCATTGCACTATCATCGTCTTGGGCGCCCTCTTCCTCTATTGCCGTTAACTATGCCTTCAGCTATTCATATTTCCATGCTGGTATGTCTCTTTATATGCTAAAAAACCACAGCTTTCTTGTTAAAATGTTCTTAAGGAGTCAGCTCTTTTCAACGTTTATTAATCTTAACAATGCATGATTTGTCTTTTTAGCTGTCCATGGTAAACATCAAATTCTTTTGTAGTATCTTATTTCGAAAGCAGCGGTTATCTTTGCTATTGTTTTATTTAATGTCCATGCCTCACAATCGTATATTGTCACTGGAAATATGCATGTTCTGATCATAATGTCTAGCTTTCTGCTGGTACTTTGCCAAAGATTTTTCATTTTGGCAAGTTTCAGTGTCTCCATTGCAATTCTGTTAATTTAAACAGCGCAGTCTCCTGAGTTATTTATATTTGTGCCAAAATACTCGAATTTTATTACGTCCTCTAGTTCGAAACTGTCAATTATTATCCTTGGTTGTACTTTCTTTATATCCATTGCCAAGATTTCAAGTATAACATATATTAGTTAGAATTACAAATACAATGGTGAATGTTTCTTATGTACATATAGTATTCAGAAGTACAAATATTAGGTTGAGTCTTCACAATATGGATAGAATGGCTGTTTGTTTCGATCACAGGGAATTAGAAACAAAAGAGCTCTTGTGTCCCTTTGTACATTAGGAAGGTTTCTTTAGTTTCATTTCATTACAAGAAGACTGTAAACTTTCAGTGATGTGCATTGCTTTAAGAAGAGATATTCTACTCTTTGTCTTCCCTGCTCGTTCTCAAACTTATGCAGATTATCAGAAATTAGTATATGTAACAGAATTCACTGTGTCATGGTTTACAGTTCAGCTGTGATATCTGGGTCTGGAATATCCCACTTTAGCATGAATTTTGATCACTTCTGCTTTATGGGATAAGACAACCAACTCCATCCACACAAATCTCCTTAGACGCATCAGAAGACATTCATGGTAGGTATCCGTGTCACTATTCTGTTCCTCGGCAACACACAGACTGTTGGGTGTATTCTGGACAAAGATAACATCAGAAAGAAGATGTTCAATAGAGATATGCAGCAAAATATGGCAGGCAAATTTAGTATTCCTAAATATTAAGAATACACTGTGTAGTATATCTCTGTCAGTTGACGGGAATTGAACCCAGTCTGTTCTAGCAGCACCTTCTTCTTCTTCTTCTTTCGTTCACTTGAAACATGTCTATATCTGTAATTCTGTCTCCTTAATAAAACTCACTGTCTTTTGTAGTTCATACAGTGTCCCATAGAGCTTTGATTCCAGTGTTGTTTCCTCTGGCCAATATGTCTGCCTCAGCGTTTCATGCTCAGAACACTCTTGAAGTATATGTTTGGCACTCTGTGCTGCCTGTCCACATGTACACATGGCCGTGTTGCCAATCTTGAACTTTGTATACATGTGACTGCCGAGTCGGTTGTGTCCTGTTCTGAGACGTAGAATTATAACTTGTTCTGATCTGTTCATATTGTGATAGTCATCTTGTGTTGGTGTTTGTGGCTTTCTTATTGACTTTATCATCTGTTTTTTCTGATGGTAGGTGATTGGTATATCTGGTTGGTCTTCGGCAGCACCTTCCTTAGCCAGTTTTTCTGCTTTTTCATTTCCTGGTATTCCACAGTGAGAGGGTATCCACTGCATGGTTACCCGATAATGGTAAGACAATTCGCTAAGTAGTTTTTTTAAGTCTGTTAGTTTTCCAGACTGGAGAGCTTGAAGCACTGACCTTGCATCTGTCAGGAATACCACAGGCTGTAGGTCAGAGTTGGAGTTCAGCAGTTTTTTAGCTGCCACACTAATTGCCTGGATTTCTGCATCATAATTATTGCAGAATTTTCCTGTCGGTGTTCTGATTGTATCTCTAGGCTTGTGTGGATATTCTATATATACACCTGCACCTCCATTCCTCACAGCATTCTGTGCTGACCCATCTGTGTACACTCTGACCCATATATCTTGTGGATATTCCTCATCCAGGAAACTGAGGGTGACTGTCATTCGCTGCACACTGTTCTGTTCGTCCTCGCTTAGTATTCCTTTCACATGGGTCTGAATGTATATTGGCATTCCATGGCTTTCACTCCACGGGGTTTGCTCTGGTACAGACCTTAAGGGGCTGTCAACTTCAGGTAGGTCTGTAAGTTGTCTACGGAGTCGTTTAGCTTGATGGATAAAGCTGCTCCTTTTCAGTCGTCCCATTGCTAGATTTTGGAATCTTTCCTTCATTGGATGGCTTGGCATACACTGAAACTTTTCTGCTTGAATTAGTACTTTTGTGTCTCTGCGTTCGCCAAGTGTTTGCATTCTTCCCATTTTCTGCATCTCTGCTATGGGTGTTGATTTCATTGCTCCCAACATTATTCTAAGTGCCTGGTTTTGCACTTTATCTAGATCTTGTAATGTGGTGTTTGATGCAGGACACCACGCAGCTGAACCGTATTCCAGGTGTGGTCTTATGCCTTGCTGGTAAACTTTACTGAGTATATTTCCACTGGCTCCCCATGTGGTTCCACTTAGTTTTCTCATGATAGCTAGCTTCCTCCTGGCTTTTGTTGTTGCTTTGTTTATGTGCTGCTTCCATGTCAGCTTATCATCAAAAGTAACTCCGAGGTATGTGGGTTGTTTGTCTTCTTTCAAGAGCTCTCCATCTATCTTGATATGACCAGCTTTTTGTTTTGGTGAGAGGGTAAAGAGTGTAGTGCTGCACTTATCTGTGTTAATGCTGACGCACCATCTATTAGCCCATACGGTTAGGGCATCGATAGCTCTTTGTATTTGTTTAGTGGCCACTGTTGCATGTTCTTCCGTGCACCAGATCACCAGGTCGTCAGCATACATTGCCACTTTGATCCCGTGTGGTAGTTCAGCAACTAGGTCATTGATGTAAACCAAGAAAAGTGTGGGTGACAGGACTCCTCCCTGAGGGACTCCATGACGCAGTAGAACTTTCTTGCTCTTGCGACCATCTAATTGTACCCTGGCTCTTCTATTATGCAGGTATGCTTTTACCCATTTGTACATTCTTGAGCTAACCCTGCAATTTCGCAATTTCTTTAGGAGCCCTTCTTTCCAGACCTTATCAAATGCTTTCCTGAGGTCTATCCATGCTGCTAGTACCAGTTTCTTTTCTTGGAAGGCATCCTCAATCTCTTGGGAGAGGTAGGTTGCCTGATCTTCAGTAGAGTAGCACTGTCTGAAACCTGCTTGCTGTGATACCAGAAGGTTTTCACTTTCAAGGTACCACTGCATCCTAAGATTGATAATGCGTTCCATTGTTTTACATAGACAGCTTGTGAGGCTGATGGGCCTGTAGTTGGAGACTGTGTTGCAATCTTTTCCTGATTTGAGGAGTGGTATCATTATTGCTTCTCTCCACGCCTGTGGTACATTACCTGTGGACCAGCTTGTGTTAAAGATCTGCAATAGCTTTGCTCTTGCTGCACTTCCCAGGTTTCTAATCATTTCATTGGACACTCCATCAGCTCCAGGGGACTTTTTCATTTTCAATTTGGATATTGCATGCTCCAGTTCTCTCATTGTGATTGGTGCCTCCATGACTTCAGGTATAGGTTCACCTTGTCCAATGTTTTGCTGGTTCTCTCGAACCTCCTGTTGTTTGTCTGGGCTGACTTTGACGTTATTGTCTTCTGCAAAGGAATCTGCAAAGTAATCAGCTGCATGTTTACCTGTTAAAATGTTACTATCTTTATAAAGTGTGATCCTGGTATTTCTCCCTGTACCTTCATCATTTAGTTGTTTTACAAGTTTCCATAATTTCCTAGTATCTCTTTCTAGGTTCAGCGACTCTGTTTTTTCTTTCCAGCTGCTCCGTATGGCTTGTAACTTGGCTCTTTGAAATTTAGCCTTTGTTTGCTGATATTTGTTGTGATGTTCTTAGGCTAGGTCTGTTCTCAGCCTGCTGTCTAGATGTTTCCATCTCATTTTGCAGCTTTTCCAGTTCATCATTCCAGTAGGGTTTGTAGTTTTTGCGTGCCCCCCTGGGTATGGTTTTACTAGCAGCATGTAGTATACATCTATTAAATTCACTCACTGCTCTATTGATGTCTTTGTCCAAGTTCATGTCCTTAGCTAGAACACTGGTTAAATGCTGGTACATTTTCCAGTCTGCCCTTTTAAAGTTCCACCTAGTGAGCGTGCTGCTGTCCGTGGTAAATTCATTGTGGATTTCCAGAAATACTGGTCTGTGGTCACTACCTCCAAGCTGCTTTCCAACAACACGTGTGATGTTCCATTCCAAGCCTGGTGAGTGGAATGCTAGGTCTGGTGTAGAGGTGGTGTGCCATGCTCTCGAGTAGAAGGTTGGCGTGTCTGCTGGCTGGTTAATAAGGATGAGATTATTTGCATCCTGCCAGCTCTCAAGTTCCTCACCTCTCTTGTCGATATGATCGTAGCCCCAGCTCTGAGAGTGGCTGTTGAAGTCACCACACACCATAAGTCTCTCTTTGTCTGGAATTGTATCTAGTGCCAATGGTTTATCATTTGGGCAGTAGTAGTTCAGGAGATGGAATTCTGCACTGTCTGTTTTTAGTTGGAGCATCTGGTATTCTGCCCCTTCCATATATACTTCAAGCTGACATGCGCTGATATTGTTTTTAACAAGTGTCAGAATTCCACCCTTTCGCCTGTCTTTTCGGTCAGATCGATAGCACTGGTAGCCTCTGATTTTGAAGGCTATGTCGCTGCTGAGGTGTGTTTCTTGGATACAGCATATGTTAACTTGTTCTTCACTGAGGACATTTTCAAGTTCCAATTTTTTGCTGTATCCATCTCTTTTACTGTTGACACCCTCAGCATTCCAGTGCATTATTTTTATTGGTCGTTTGTTTGTTTGGCCAGTAGCTCTATTCACTTGCCTCCTGGCTCCTCGGGGCAATTGAGAAGGACTTCCAGTAACTGAGGTTGGGCCCTTTCGAGGTATAGGGCCCGGCACCGTCCCTGCCTGAACGTCCGCCACAGGGCAGGCACCATAACTATTTATAGATGTAGACATGTTTCCATTGTGTTTTGTGCGTGGCATCCTGATTATCTGTGCGCCTTTTGGCTGGATGCCTCCGTCTTCAGCACTCTGCTTACTAGGGCAGGACTATGGTCCTGCTCGAGTGGGACTGCCCGACCAGTCTTAGTTTCCAGCCCCTGATGGCTGAACTAAGCCCCATCACCTCTGCACGGTGCTGGTCTCGATGGAGTCTAGCAGCACCGAATCGCTTTGCAACACAAGTAAACAGGTTTTCCGTACTTGACCAACCACATCCCCATAAAAGATGTGGCCGGGTCAAGACTTTCAGCCTGTGTACTCAAGGCACTGAGAACAGAGCAATCGAAACAAGGACTATTACAACACCAACTAATATCCCGTACAAGTATTAAAGTATCCTCGGGAACACAAACACAGAACATGCATATTCGTACACAAGGACCTAAAGGCTTTCTTGTAAACATAAATAACATCCCTGTCAATAGAGTTCTTAGTATATCCCTGTCAATAGAGTTCTTAGTATATCCCTGTCAATAGAGTTCTTAGTATATCCCTGTCAATATTTCTTAGTATATCCATGTCAATATTTCTTAGTATATCCCTTTCAATAGAGTTCTTAGTATATCACTGTCAATAGAGTTCTTAGTATATCACTGTCATTAGAGTTCTTAGTATATCCCTGTCAATAGAGTTCTTAGTATATCCCTGTCAATAGAGTTCTTAGTATATCCCTGTCAATATTTCTTAGTATATCACTGTCATTAGAGTTCTTAGTATATCCCTGTCAATATTTCTTAGTATATCACTGTCATTAGAGTTCTTAGTATATCCCTGTCAATAGAGTTCTTAGTATATCACTGTCAATAGAGTTCTTAGTATATCCCTGTCAATAGAGTTCTTAGTATATCCCTGTCAATATTTCTTAGTATATCACTGTCATTAGAGTTCTTAGTATATCCCTGTCAATAGAGTTCTTAGTATATCCCTGTCAATAGAGTTCTTAGTATATCCCTGTCAATATTTCTTAGTATATCACTGTCATTAGAGTTCTTAGTATATCCCTGTCAATATTTCTTAGTATATCCCTGTCAATAGAGTTCTTAGTATATCCCTGTCAATAGAGTTCTTCAGATCTATTTAACACATATTCTCACAAAAATAAATGCCAATCTTGGAAAATAATTAACACGATAGGAGAAAATTAGACACAACAGAAATGTGGTTCTAAATAGCAATGCTGAGAGAAGCAAAACCACTAGCAAAGCTAACGAGCGAATGTTTTAAAAAGTAAAATGTGAGAAGGGTGTGATTTAATCGTATCAGAAAGAAAAAATCTTTATTTTGTGGAGAGTTATGAGACGGGGTGGGGGGGGGGGGGGGTCTGGAGAACATAGCTTCACTAGACAATACTTAAAGGCAAGAGAAATTAAGGACGACAGCCTGAGAAAATAGTACATATTCTGACTTGTTCCTGCCCTATTTTGTTTCCCATCGATGTATAGTGATGCGATGTTAGCGAATTCGGAAAATATATTGGTTGAAATTGCGAGACGAATAGATGCCTGATGAACGAACCTTGTTCAATCCAGGCCTACTGACTTCTGATTTTTTTTAAATAATTCCGTTGTGTCATCTATCTATATTACTAGTTTAATTAGCATGGGTTCATGGCAAATAGTCAACATCAATTTTGATTTCAAACACTCGTCATGGACAGTCGTGCAGATACATAGTCACATGTCGGCAAGACACTTGATAATGATGTTATCAAAGCAAAGTCCAGACATGTCGTCCTACCATATTTTTTGCATATATATTTAGTATTCAGTGGGTATTATTTATACAATTTTTATCAGATGTGCTCATTTGTAAATTATTGTTCTTGAAACCATCCATCCCCCCCCCCCAATGAATGGGGAATCTAAACAAGCTTGACAGTTGTTGACAAAGAGAAGAGTGCTGACAACAGTTGACAATACCGTTTCTGTATACAATAATTCAATTGTTTAAATTAAGGTGGGATCATCTTTCATAGAATTGTTGTCTAAGAACAGAAAGTGTTTTTTTCCAGCTGGTTCCCAGTAAAAACCGGAGTAAAAGAAGGATGTGTTTTGTCTCCAATACTGTTTCGCATCGCGATTGACTGGGTGATGAGAAAATGCACAGACCACAAACAATTAGAAATCAAATGGGTAAACAATAAGACCATGGAAGCTCTCACCCTCGTAAATGATATGGCTCTACTGGGTTCAACACACCATGATCTCCAAGAAAAAACAAATAGACTCAATTTTTTTTGCGCAACAGATATGCCTTTAAATAAACAGACCATCATCATCAAGTAACATATTCTTTCCACAACGTAGTCTTTCCTATGGATCTCTTGAATTCTCCGCGGTCTTGAGCAAGTTGCCCTGAATCTTTCAATGACATGCGCAGACATTCTTGAAAGTCTTTTTCCAACGGCGTATTGGTCGGCCTTTACCCCTGTTGCCCTCTATCATCCTATCCAGTAACACTCTCTCGATGCCGTCGTGTCTCTTAATATGACCGAAAAAAACTAGCTTTTTCTTCAATATGGTGTTCAGAAGCCAGCCTTCTTGGACGTTAATTGTTCGTAACACCTCCTGGTTTGTTTTCTTCGCTGTCCATGGTATTCTCAAAACATTTCTATAGCACTTTAATTCAAATGATGTTATTCTCTTGGCCACTGTTTTATTTAGTGTCCATGCTTGACATCCATATGTCACCACAGGAAATACACATGTTCGTAGTAAACACAATTTGGTTCTTATGTTAGTACCTTGCCATAGTTTCTTTATCTGTTTTAATTTTGCTAGCGTCATTGCCGTTCTTCTCTTGATCTCAATCACGCAGTCCCCCGCATTGTTTATATTAGTTCCTAAATAATCAAAATGTGTCACTTCTTCCAAATTGCAATTCTCAATATTAATTGTGGGTCTTGATTTAGTTTTGTCAGTTGCCATTATTTTTGTCTTTTTCATATTTAAGAACAAATTTTGCTGTTCGCTGAGCTTTTGGGTTGACTTGATTATGTTCAGTAGGTCGTGTTCTTTTGTTGTTAATAGCACTGTGTTGTCTGCATATCTAATTTCTGATATTTGCAGCCTTCCTATATTTATGGGTCTGAAATCAGGCTTCATTGATTCTTGTATCCCGTTTCTCATTATATTTTCATATACACACATAAAAGGAAAATCATGAACTTTACCGGCCTGACATGAGTCATGAGTTATATCAGAGCTTAACAATCACTAAACATAGTGGAAGTCACGGTTGTGGTAATCACTACGATCTCGGGATTTTTCAAAAATACGCATTGTAACTAGTGTACCAAAGTGGCATTGGGATGGCTGCCTAGATTCAGCTTTAACATCTTCTATTAACTTGGGTATAAGCTCAGAATGCTGCGCCATAAATGTCTTACTCCATTTGTCTGTTCATAAGAAACTTTTTTTTTTAAATTATTTAAAATTACCTCCCTTAGATAACTTTTCCTGCAGCTGTATATTATGTGGTTGCATCCCTTATAAATAATAATATTCTACAGCGATGTTCAGAGTAGAATCAATGCTTCAGAAATCGTGGTGACTGGGTTACCACAAGCGCGGTCGAAACATTTTCTTTTTTTCGATATTATCTTTTCTTATCTCTTCACAGAACAAGGGAATACGCAACAATTTTCTATAAAATAACATTTGGCGCCTACTGTATTCTATTTAAATGCATGCGAAGTGTATAAGATTAAAAAACTGTATGTTATGATCGATTTTGTCTAGCACTGAATTATACCTCTTCTCATGAATGACGTGTTACACTGTGTAAAATGTCATACTTTGAAAAACCAACTTATTAACCAACTCTACTCTCTAGACTTCAGAAATATATCTTCAAGAGAAACAAAATATCATCATTTATGAACTGCTTTCACTGTGGAGATATTAACTGAAATACTACATTCTATGAAATTCTGCTTCTTGGAGATAACTATAGCTTCTGTTTTCCTGCCGTTAAGTCATGACTTGTCTTACACATGTGTGGCGTCATGGGGAGACGAAGTTTTTTTTTCATTTACTAAATGTAATCCCGCTGACGTAATGCAGCCCTGGTGTTCTAGTTATTCTCTGATGTCATCTATCCATTTTCTTCTGGGTCTTCCCCTGTTTCTCTTTTCAGATGATACTTTATTAAAGGATATCAATGGAATGCTATTTTGTTCCATTCTGACGAGGTAACCGAACCATTTGAAGTTTTGTGTGTCCCCCGCGCATGAATTCTTTGCATCATATTGATTTCACCAGATTTCTTTGAGTGTGATGTCATTAAGTTTGAACCTTTATGCTTACTTTCTACGATGAATAAGATTTACAGTTCATAAAACAGACTGACACGAAAATATTGAGTTAACAGTATACAAAACAGATTAAATCGACGTTTCGATTATAATATCTCATAATGAGAAAACACAGAACAAAGAAATAAAATTATAGTGCAAATGAGCTAGACTGCAGACATTTAACGACAAAATTTAGCGATAACGTGTGATGCAAATCTCACACATTGCGGAAGACACTAATATTAAAAAACTAGAGGAACGAGAAATAAAGTTTTTTTAAAGGAACAAATGGAATGACAAAAGAACAGAAATTACAGAAAAACACAGATCCCCAATCTGAACAAATGAATGATTTGTATTAAAATCAAATGACTCATGAGTATCTAACTGCAATATACGATTCTTAAAAGAGCTTACACATCGGTATCATGAGTGGAGAAAATTGTATTCCAGTGATCTGGATATCACATGCACCATGATTATCGGTGTCCTTCACATGCAAAGAAACATGAATAAGAGATTTGTGATTAATGTCATGCAGATGCTGGTAAAAAATGACATCTAGTCTCTTGCCAACGTCATCTATAGCCTGATATTTCATGCTATGTATGTCATGTATTTATTCTTGATTAAGACCTTATATTTCAAATATTGATTTAGTCTGTTTAGCATGTTTTGTGAACTGCAAAACATATTACTCTTCGTTCTATATAATAAGGTTTACTGTTGTCTCATTGATTGCTATGAGAATCATGTCAATCTACTCTTGCCCACAAATCTTTTTTTTTTCTTGCTATTAGTATAGTATCAACAGCATATTTCAACTTCCTAATATTGTGTCTGCCAGCTTTTCAACCCCCCCCCTCCCACCTCCTCCATCCTTTAGAAAATCTAACATACTTCTTAGCACTAGAAACTTAACCAAACGGTCATTAAAAACCCCAACCCTTAGCGCTTTTTAAAAATCAAAAACGTCTTCACATTTTCCTTCAGACGGTGTCTGGTGTCTTATGAACAGATCAGGCGACAGTACACAACCTAGGCCTTATATTAATTTCAAATTCCCTAATTGATTATTAATTCTTACAGATGTTGTTTCTTTCCAATATAAACTTTCTTTGATAAACGGTTATCTTCGATCTTAATATTGAAGTAATTCTTCTTCGGAGATCATTACTCAGTTCTTCTTCTTTCGTTCACTTAGATCATTACTCAGTCAGGTTGGGACTCCGGATTCTGTGATATAGATCATCACTCAGTCAGGTTGGGGCTTCGGATTCTGTGATATAGATCATTACTCAGTCAGGTTGGGACTCCGGATTCTGTGATATAGATCATCACTCAGTCAGGTTGGGGCTTCGGATTCTGTGATATAGATCATCACTCAGTCAGGTTGGGACTCCGGATTCTGTGATATAGATCATCACTCAGTCAGGTTGGGGCTTCGGATTCTGTGATATAGATCATTACTCAGTCAGGTTGGGACTCCGGATTCTGTGATATAGATCATCACTCAGTCAGGTTGGGGCTTCGGATTCTGTGATATAGATCATCACTCAGTCAGGTTGGGGCTTCGGATTCTGTGATATAGATCATCACTCAGTCAGGTTGGGGCTTCGGATTCTGTGATATAGGCTACTATCGTTTTTTATAGTTTCTTTTGTGCCATACAGTTTCTCTTCAACACTGTTTGGGGTGGGCCATGTCTAGTTTCTCAGGTCTGCATACTGGGGACATTCTTGTAGGATATGCTCTGCTGTCATATTCGCAAGGCTGCAATGGCAAAGGCCAGTTGTACATATTTTGAGCTTGGTGAAAAGGGGATGTCTCATTTTGTTGTGAGAAGTTCTGAGGCGCAGCAGGATAACCTGGTCTCTTCTGGATAGTTGATAATACCCATCATCTGCATTATATTTGGGGGCGGTCTTCTTTTCAATTTTCTTATACTTGCCTTTAATGATAGTCTTCATAACTGATCAGATAGTCTTCTTGAGGTAAATTCCCTCCCTCTTTGGACAGTCTATGTGCAACTTAATTCCCTTCAATGTTACAGTGTGACGGTATCCACTGGATCACTACTCTCTAGAAATTATTGAACAACTGAACTAGAACTGCCGTCAATTCATTGAGTTCGGTGTTCATGTGTAGCTTCAGTGCTGTTATGACAGAGAGTCCATCTATTAGTAGCACAATATTCCTATGCACGTGTTCTTTATGTTGTAACATAGCAATAATCTCTAGTGCATTTCACAATATGTTGTAACACAGCAATAATCTCCAGTGTATTGCACTTTATCCAACGCCTTGGTATAACTATAACGCACAGTCATAGATCTAATTTTATCTCTAGTCGCCGTTCTATCAGTGATCGTAGTATATTCAGGAGTCTTACATTATATATATATATACATATCCCTTCAGCAGACCAACATCTTTAATTTCCTACGTCTGATTCTACTTCTGAATAATCACACTATACTTTTTTTAAGCAGGTTTGTTGTATGAGCCAAAAGACGGACATAATCATATGAATCATAACCGTTCCGTGTTTTTCTCATTCGACCGAAAATCATTATTCTGTAAAGCTATGAATACTGATATTAGTCATTTTGATAGCATATATATCATGTATAGTATATATTATTGAATCATTGAATAGTTATGTTATTATCTCTATCACCATAGAGGACCAAGTTCATATATACGGAAATGCGAAGGAGTTGATTTGAAGAGTTCCAGGCTCCATTACTTAAATAAGGATGCTAAAAAAGCCTTCATGGTGTTCGTCCGTTGGAGTCGACGATGACAATTTAGCTCATCACGGGTGAGGATAATGATGACTGCGGTGTGTTCGACTGAGACTAATGGTTCACTAATAAGCCCTAGAAGTGTCTGGAATGTTCTCTCACACTCTGATTATGTGTGCTAGGAGTCTGTCGGACTTTTGAACATATCGTTATTATCTTCTCACACGTTTTTGTTAAACAGCACCGTGTCTATTGTTCTCTGCAGCAATTGTACCACTTCTGATTCCATCTTGTGCAAGACTCTCCCATGAATTAGTGTCTATGTTGAAATGATTCGGTGATATCTTAAGTGTCTTTAAAATTCTATGTATGCCATCAGATGGAGGTCATTGGTCTAGTTGATAGTGAGCTTGCTTGGTATTACTGGGTTACAGCGTGTCAGGTTCGAAACCACATTAAGATAGAAACATATTCGATTTGTGATTTCTCGCTTGACACGACCACTCCTCAAGTCGACTCAGCTGTAAATTAGTACCTGACTCATGAGTTAGGGGAGATGAAGACAGCAACGAAAGGAACTTACCACCCCACTGAGTAGTTGTTGCTGCTTTATTACATGAAGAGTTATCTTCTTCCCCGAAAGTTACTGCCATAGTAACTACCTTTACCTTTATTGTCATCAGGCCTTGAAGGGGCCTGACTAAATACGTATCTAGTGGTGTTCCCTAAATATCAGCTTTTTAGGGGCAGATAAAGATCTATCCTTGATTATGGGTTTGCAGATGGCTAACAAGGCTTATTCTGACCGCAAATGTCATTGGACAGTTCGGACATGGAATGACCGCTGTAGGTGGGTTATTGTATCTACTCGTGACATTCTAGATACTCTCCGTTGCTGAGCTACTGCACTTCTCCTCTTTTCACAAGACACTGTGCGTTTTTATTTTTGTAGAGCGTCATGTAGCTCCATTATGTGTAATATCTGCCTATGTGCCTTGATCTATTTCAAAGGCATTAACGAATTTTTGTAGCGCTTCTTGTAGCCACGTTAAGAATGTGTGCCCTTCTGCAACTCACCATAGACAGGTATCTTTGGCAGGCGATGATCTAGCATAATTACCACATGACCTGCACAATGAAGAAGTCTCTACATCTGAATTGTAGCAATGCTAGAAATATCAGAACTGTCAAGGAAAGTGGCATCCGAAATCTAGTGAATAAGAACTCCATAACTCGACTACGTATAACATAAAATCTGGAGGAACACAGCAGCTCCATCCTCCCTTTTTTAAATTCATGCTAGTATATGCATACATAACGGGTTAATAAGTTTAACATAGAACCTGCAAGAAGGAAGTAGTCGACGTTTCGATTCATTTGTCAATATAGTAATAAACAAACTCATAATTGAAGGAACAATGTTATAATTCATAACTAATCATCAGGTAGCATATCATGAACAGGATGTAGCAGACATCACAGCCTTTCGAAACTGCTGTCGATCTTAAGTTAGTCTTACTACTTCTGTTACTGTCATGTTCGGGTGGTCTTTGATGTCTTCCGTCCATCTTCTTCTTGTCTGCCTCTTGTTCGTCTCCATGGTATCATCCCCTACAGTATGATCTTCTCTAGGTTGTCATGATGTTTGACATAGCCAATGTATTGCAGTTTTCTGGAAGTAACCATGATGTCCATGGCTGCATGAGTTTTATATTTTACTAGAAATTGTTAGAAATGATAACAGACAAGCGAAAATGACAAGCAATATTTCTTCCACACCAAATAATAATAATACAATAAATTAGATTTACTAATGATAATAATGACATAATTTCATTATGCAAGTATAAAATTCACATCAAAATATTTCCAGTCGTATTAAGGGTTGTAGTCATGCTTTCAGGAAATGGGGGGGAGGGTTTACATTTAGCTAACAAGATAAATTTCTCATTTTCGTGGGAGTTTCATATTTTTCTTAAATTTATAGCTGCCTATGTTGGTGAACCATTGAAAAAGATGTTCCTGATCAGTTAATTAGTTAGTTTTTCAGTGCTAAATGCAGTGTTCTGATTTTCTAAAGGTATAGGTGGTGATTAAACCCCCAAACCACTCCCCCTTCCTCTTATCGACGGATTTAGCGTACCCAGGAATTGCGAAATATTTTTGCGAAAAGAGGATTAGGAATTACTCAAATGGAAATCCTTCGTTAGAAGAAGAGAAATATTTTATACGATAAACCCCTCCCCCTATTTTTGTTAAAATTTGAAGTCACATTTACGGGCCTTCGTGGATTTCCACAATGTTCATTTATTGTATCTGATATATTTTCTGAATCTGATAACTTCATGTGGCTCAAGTCTATAAAGTTTATTCAGATTTCGTAGATACTATAACCGAACCATTACCCTACTTCTCCGGTGGTTAACTGGTTATTTTTGTCGCACATGTACTTTATGTATTCCGTCTATTTTTTTAAATTATTTGTGAGTGTTTATCAATACGACCTCTCCGTGTGATTTAAAAAATTTTATTTCAGACATAAAAATACACAGTCACAGATAAAACTACATACATAGCCAGGTTTTAAAACGATCTGTGTCAGGACATAATATGTCGATCATTGAATGATAATCATGAAACATTAAATAGCTAGTGGCACCAGCCTTGGTAGTGTAATTTAACAAACACTTATCCGGCAGAGTATAGTTAAAGTAGAAGCCAAACTGTAGTGTAGTATGCATTTACAGAGACACATAATCAGTAGAAACATGTAAATAATTATTAAGAAGACTAGCAACAAGAACATGCTATTGAAACTCTAATAATTGCATACATTCGACAAATCGAACTAGAATCTCGGATCTTTTACATATCCATTAACTCTGAGAATATAAGAAGCGAATATTATACTTCTTTCTCAATTATTACAGTGTATAGATTGGTGGTTTTTATATATATATGAAACTACAAGAAATTGATTTCTGTTTATTCTAGGGGGATTCTATATTTCTTTAAAAAAACCGACTATCTGTCCGACGACTTCAGTTCTCTTGTGTAGATTTTATATCTTCGAGAACAATTATTTGAAGCGTAGATGATTGACTTCATTGTACTCGGGTTTATCAATATTTACTACACCCTTCTCAACAAAATAGCATACAGTTTGTCTGCCGAGAGTGCCGATCATAGAAAGTAACTTTGTTGCTTCAGGACCCCGGGATATCCGAAAAATTACGCTTGTAAACACAGCGCCACGGTTTGTTATGGAACCCGCTTATCTTGAACATAAAGCAAATGATTTAGCAACGACACCACAAAATTTCTTCGTAGTTGGATTTATGTTTGTTTGTTTGTTTTGCGTTCGCTCCATTGTAACCAGTACGGATATCCGTGCGATTTCCGCCGGGAGCGTGATTACGTTGTGCCACCATTATGCGCCTTGTAGGCCTAGCACATCCGATTTTGGCATGCCTTGACAATTCGTGTGGGCTACCCTAGCCTGTGACAGCCTTCCTATCTGTCGACAGACGGTGAATGTGTACTGACTCTATGCCGAGACGGTTTGTCTTTCACGTCTGTCCTGCACGAGGCGTTCCGCAGTCAGTGAACATGCCTCGTGTAATTAGACGTATTGTGCCCGTGCTCATCGGGTACTAAACCTTTTCTCGTCCTCAAGCCTGGTTCCGGTTTAGGAAAACTTGACAGAAGAGTTGGGCTCGGGCTCGTTCGTCTTCTTAGCCGAAGCGTTATTCACCAACTTCGTGGGCCCCTCGTCCAAGTCTGAATCTGTACACATATTTAGGAACGTTAGGAACTTGTGCTTTGTTCTAGAGCTGAACAGTGCTTGTCACCTCGGACTGCTATGCCTGTGCCCATCGGGTACTGAACCTTTTCTCTCCGCGAGCACGCTTCCGGTATAGGAAAGACTCGACAGTAGAGTTGGGCCCAGGCTGGGATCACTGGTAACTAGAATCTTGTCTCGAGCAAACGATCGAACCGTCTTCCATGCTTTTTACACATGGTCCTGCCCTCTAGCGCTGTGCATCTTTCTCAGTGTACTCATTGTGCTTTTATTTTTATTGGAACATCTGCCTGTTTCGTAACGACTACATTTGCCGCCCTCCAATGCTTCTACCAGACTTTCTAGCTTCACTGTGTGTCGACAGTGTTTCTCCATGTGTTGGCACAGTGGTGTCGGAGTTATTAACTGTCTTTTTGCAGTCAAATCTCATTCCATCTGTTACCTCCACATTCACGGACACGATCCCCAAAAAGTTTAGCCAGAATCAGCATTAGCCGCTGTATTTTTGTTACCAGGGTGCGCCACGATGAGGCACTTTTGGGATCTTGGCTATCTGCTAACCATGGGTCCGCCAAGAGCAATGCGTTCCCTTTGCACCCCCTGGATTTATGTAATATAATGTATATCATATCTATTTAATTGACACAGTTGTTGTTTTTTCAGGTCTGTTATATCCTGACATAGAGGTATATATCAAACTAGAATGATGATGGATATTGTTATGTGTCTATATATGGCAGAACAAGTGATGCCTTATTATGATGTGATTTGATCATATCTCAGCAGTAATATCCATCATTAAAATTGTATTTATGGCGGAATTTCAATTCACGTTAATTTTCTGAGATGTTTGATAGTAGAAATAATCTTGCAGGGCTGAGTTAATGACGTAATTTATTTAGTTCGATGACTCGAAACGCCACAGTTCACTACAGTAAACTGAAACACTTCAGTTTGAAGACGACGGCATTGTTCGACCGAATGACATAATTTAACACGCACTAAATGTCGGTAATTTGCACAGTTCGGCAAATGGTCACAACCTGACAAAATTCATATTAATTGTGTAATCTGATACAGGTCAGTTTGATGACGTAATCTGACACAGTTCCATTTGATGATCTTACATAGCACAGTTCATATTTATGATTTAAACTACTATATTTTGGCTATAGTGACCTTATCTGATGTTGTTCAGCATGATCATGTAATATAAAACATTTCAGTTTAGTATAATTTGATATAGTTCAGTGTAAGACGTAAGCTCATGTAAGACGTAAATTCATGACGTAATCAGACACGGTTCAGTTCGATGATGTACTTGCGACGTCTCGGTTAGATGACGTAAGTCTGTTACTGTTCAGTTTGATGAGATAACGTGGTACACATAATTTAATCTTCCTGCAAAGGGGTTTTCTCTCATTCCATAACTTATTCAATCAACAACTGTACACGTGATTTAATGGCAACAATGATTACTGATCTAGGTCGCTATTTGATCTCACTTTCAGTGTGTGTCTTTGCTTGCGGAGTTATCAGTCTATTCGGGACAGTAACAAACATTATTAACTTGATCATATTTTATAAACAAGGTCTAAACACAACAATCAACATCAGTTTCTTCTCTCTGGCCATCTCAGATCTGTGTAGTCTGATCTTGCAGCAGGTGTTTAACGTTTTCGTGAACCCGTTGTTCCAGAACTTACATTTACCAATGGTATATACTGACGTCCAATATCTAACAACGTCACTGCCCAGAGAAACATTTGCTAAAATTACTTGTTTTATCACCGTCTACATTACAGCTGAGAGATGTCTGTGTATTGCCTTTCCTCTACACGTCAAACAGATGATCACGCCGAAGAGAACAACCACAATTATTATTCTTATATACAGTTTAACCTTGTTATCCGTAGCTCCTTTATACTGCACATCGTACATTGGCTGGAAATTTTATCCAGATAAAAACACCACACTTCTTGGTTTAGTTTTTGGACTACACAACGACGTTGCCATACCTACGGTTTACCTTATCCACGCAGTATCAGGATTTGCATCGTTACTGGCAGTGATAATATTTACATGCATCTTAATCCACAAATTAGCTCAGAAAAATACATGGCGTCAAAAAATGAATATCCATCACGAAAAGTCAGAATCACAATCAAATCGAGATCGATCTACAGTCGCTGTAGTTGTTCTCATCGCCAGTATTCTTATCATCTGTTATATGCCTCAAGTATTCCTGTTTTTAACGACAATATTTGAGCCAGAGTTCAGTTATGGCGGTTCATATTTCAATTCCTACTACAGTTTATGGACCTTGGCTGTACTATTTGAGAACATCAACTCTAGTGTCAATATTTTCTTGTATTTCAAAATGAGCACGAAATATAGACAGACTTTCCGAGAACTATTCAATAGACCCTAAAGAACCATGACCGTATTGGGTCAACGGGCACGATCACATAGACTACTGAATTCGCAAACCAACTTCCTTCTGTGATCTCTTCAAAGATGGATGTTCTAAAAGTGACGTAACTTTTTTGGGGGGTTAGTATATCACAAGTGATGATAACAATTTGTTACATCTATGACAGGGAGATGGGGGGTGTGGTTACTTGAAAGACATGAGAACCTCCAGTGACCTTTGAAGACGATAGGAACGAAGTGAGAACCCTCACTGCAAAGTTGCAGGAAGGACAGACACAAAGCCATTCACTAATGAAATAGCGACACAAATATATCGTTGCCACATACGGTATAGTACTTACGTAGGGAACGGGTAACTAAGTCTTACTGAACGACTACTATCACACTATCATTGTCGGATGCACACTGAAATAATACACCCAGTAAAACACAGGATATAATCATACAAATAACAATACAAAGGACATAATCAATGTTTCTATCAAAAGATATTTATCAAGATAAGCACATAACACTAAAAGACGACCAGTAGAAATGACCACAACACATAAACGTATCCGAGTGAAATATGTCTTTTTTCGCTTTACATGTTTTTGTAGTGTGGTCATTTTCTACTCGTCGTCTTTTGACAGTGGTGTCCGAAATCTTGTCTTGTCATTTGATATTCATAACTTTTCTGAGACAAATTGTGTAAAAGTGAGTACGCTTCCTCACATGTCGTCTATATGTAGTCAATATTTCAATAAATCAATCAATCAAGTGCCATGTCGAATGGCGTAGGCGCTCATGTTTCTCCACGACTCTCTGCTTTTTGTGTTTTCAATAAGCTCTGCTGGTGAACTTTACCTTGCCACAATACTAGGCCATCTAGCAACATTTCTCTGTGTCGTCCCCTATCTCTTCTCCCCTTGATCTTTCCAGGGGTACTTAAGTGTTCATTCTATGTTCTTCTCAGCACATGCCCTAGAAACATTGACTGTCTGCCCCTAATGTTTGATATGATTGATTCACAGATACCATATTTATGTAGCCTCTAATTCGCTTTGATTTTTTTGTTTACAGTCCATGCTTCACATCCATAAAAAAGAATTGGTTCGATATAATATCTCAGCACTCGAATTCGGGTCTTCCGTTGCATAAAATGGTTCTCATTTCTTGGAATGCTATTTGGCATTATTTTTAATATTTCAACAGCGTATAACAGCACTGTTAATTAAACAGGACTAATTAACTCATGAAGGTAACATTTTAAAGACAGGTGGAAATTCAAAGAGAGACTCTTTGCCGAACAACAATCAAAGATAATGGGTACTAACAAACATACAAGAAATACAAACACCAGCATCACATCTCTCAAATTCTAGAACAATGGTTTCAGCGCTGAAGCTACATATATATATATATATATATATATATATATATATATATATATATATATATATATATATATATATATATATATATATATATATATATATATATATATATATATATATATATATATATATATATATATATATAAAATGGTAGAACTGGTATCACAGCACTTTCACCAATAGTGATTGGCCGTATTCGAACACAGGCATCTGGATATAGATATTGCCGGAGCACAGATTTCATAAGAAGACCAGTTGTTACCAAAAGCAGCCAGGATTTCACGTACAGTATTCACCACTTTCTTCTACATAATTGTTTTTTATGCTGGTCTCACACGTCGTCACGCATGTTGGCTGATGCAAGCGATCATCTATCACTTTGAGTGTACTTTTGTGGCCAACTAAAGAAAGACACGGAAAATGTTAATATACCAAGATAAGTGACATGGCATGAGATGAGTACACAAAACTGTCGAGGAGAAGTACTTGTGTTCTAGTTATACTGGTAAGATTGGTTCACAACTGAAAATCTCAAAGGAAATAGTGATCGTGAAATGTGCCGTTTATTACTCGTCGTTTGTTTTGTTTTGTCCTTAATAAAGGTATTTTGGTCGAAGCGTTGCTTTGTCTGTGCTATTATGTGTGTTACCTGTGATTAGCAATACTTCATCGTCATATTCCAAGTTGGACATTCTAGAGGAAAGATTAGATCACTGATAGAACTACAGCTGGTGTTACCACTGTCATATAGAGATATATTAGCTAAGGATAAACTATGACATCACAATTAGGGGGAATTTTCTTCGGGATTTCTCGTATTGTACCATTTCTTATTAGTATGAGGATGTTCAAAAATTACGGTAACAATGTTTTTTCCAATTTTTTACCCCTTCACCCTGTCAACAAAATGTCAATAAATCAGAAACTTACCTTGCATAACTAGTTGGTTTGTTTGTTTGTTCCTTTCGTGTCACATAAGGCAGAGGGTTTAATTCTCTATGCATTGTGGTGAATGGGTTTCTTGTGTATAAATATTATAATAACAAATACAATGGTGAATGTTTCTTATATACATATATTAGTTAGAATTACAAATACAATGATGAATGTTTCTTATATACATATATTAGTTAGAATTACAAATACAATGATGAATATTTCTTGTGTATATATCATCATCATCATTATCATGTAACATATTATTTCCAGAACATGGTCTTCCTTATGGATTCTCTGAACACTCCGCAATTCTGGGCTGAGCGAGTTGACCTGCTACAACTAACGACATGTTTACGCAATCTGATATATCATTGCACTATCATCGTCTTGGTCGCCCTCTTTTCCAATTGCCGTTATCTTCAGCTATTAATATTTCCATGCTGGTATATCTCTTTATATGCTCAAAAAAACACAGATATCTTGTTAAGATGATATTAAGAAGTCAGCTCTTTTCCTCGTTTATTGATCTTAACACTTATTGATTTGTCTTTTAGCTGTCCATGGTAAACGTCAAATTCCTTTGTAACATTTCATTTAGAAAGCAGTGGTTATCTTTGCTATTGTTTTATTTAATGTCCATGCCTCACAACCGTATATTGTCACTGGAAATATGCATGTTCTGATCATACATATTCTAGCTTTCTGCTGGTATTTTGCCAAATATTTTTTCATTTGGGCAAGTTTCAGTGTCTCCATTGCAATTCTGTTAATTTAAACAGCACAGTCTCCTGAGCTAATTATATATATTTGCCAAAATACTGGAATTTTATTAAGTCCTCTAGTTCGAAACTGTCAATTATTATTCTTGGTTGTACTTTCTTTATATCCATTGCCAAGATTTTAAGTATAACATATAGAAGTTAGAATTACAAATACAATGGTGAATGTTTCTTATGTACATATAGTAGTCAGACGTACAAATACAATGGTGAATGTTTCTTATGTACATATAGTAGTCAGACGTACAAATACAATGGTGAATGTTTCTTATGTACATATAGTAGTCAGACGTACAAATACAATGGTGAATGTTTCTTATGTACATATAGTAGTCAGACGTACAAATACAATGGTGAATGTTTCTTATGTACATATAGTAGTCAGACGTACAAATACAATGGTGAATGTTTCTTATGTACATATAGTAGTCAGACGTACAAATACAATGGTGAATGTTTCTTATGTACATATAGTAGTCAGACGTACAAATACAATGGTGAATATTCCTTATGTACATATAGTAGTCAGACGTACAAATACAATGGTGAATGTTTCTTATGTACATATAGTAGTCAGACGTACAAATACAATGGTGAATGTTTCTTATGTACATATAGTAGTCAGACGTACAAATACAATGGTGAATGTTCCTTATGTACATATAGTAGTCAGACGTACAAATACATTGGTGAATGTTTCTTATGTACATATAGTAGTCAGACGTACAAATACAATGGTGAATGTTTCTTATGTACATATAGTAGTCAGACGTACAAATACAATGGTGAATGTTTCTTATGTACATATAGTAGTCAGACGTACAAATACAATGGTGAATGTTTCTTATGTACATATAGTAGTCAGACGTACAAATACAATGGTGAATGTTTCTTATGTACATATAGTAGTCAGACGTACAAATATTAGGTTGAGTCTTCACAATATCGATAGAATAGCTGTTTGTTGTGATCACAGGGAATTAGAAACAAAAGAGCTCTTGTGTCCCTGTTTACATTAGGAAGGTTTCTTTAGTTTCATTTCATTACAAGAAGTCTGTCAAATTTCAGTGATGTACATTGCTTTGAGAAGAGATAATCTACTCTTTGTCTTCTCTGCTTGTTCTCAAACTGCTGCAGATTATCAGAAATTAGTATATTTAACGGAATTCACTGTGTCATTGGTTACAGTTCAGCTGCGATATCTAGATCTGGAATATCCCACTTTAGCATGAATTTTGATCACTTCTGCTTTATGGGATAAGACAACCAACTCCATCCACACAAATCTCCTTAGACGCCTCCGAAGACATGCATGGTAGGTAACCGTGTCACTATTCTGTTCCTCGGCAACACACAGGCGGTTGGTTGTATTCTGAACAACGATAACATCAGAAAAAAAGATATTCAATAGAGATATCCAACAAAATGTGGGAGACAAATTCAGTATTCCTAAATAGGAAGAATACACTGTGTAGTATATCCCTGTCAATAGAGTTTTTAGTATATCCCTGTCAATAGAGTTTTTAGTATATCCCTGTCAATAGAGTTTTTAGTATATCCCTGTCAGTAGAGTTTTAGTATATCCCTGTCAATAGAGTTTTTAGTATATCCCTGTCAATAAAGTTTTTAGTATATCCCTCTTAATAGTTCTGAGTATATCCCTGTCAATAGAGTTCTTAGTATATCCCTGTCAATAGAGTTCTTAGTATATCCCTTTCAATGGAGTTCTTAGTATATCCCTATCAATGGAGTTCTTAGTATATCCATGTCAATATTTCTTAGCATATCCCTGTCAATATTTCTTAGTATGTCCCTGTCAATAGAGTTCTTCAGAACTATTGTAACACATATTCTCACAAAAATGGATGCCAATCTTGGACAAATAAATTCAAGTAGGAAGCAAGAGGATAAATTAAAAAT
This sequence comes from Meghimatium bilineatum, assembly GCA_034231615.1. NCBI lineage: Eukaryota > Metazoa > Mollusca > Gastropoda > Stylommatophora > Philomycidae > Meghimatium > Meghimatium bilineatum. The sequence goes on from CM067312.1 coordinate 38,605,813, forward strand.
TCTTGATACTAACGGGAATTGAACCAGTCCGTTATAACGGCACCGAATCGCCTGAAAAACGTGTTTACTAAAGTTGCTAGGCGATTCGGTGTCGTTATAACGGATTGGTTCGATTCCCGTTAGTCTCTTGATGCGACTTTTGAACAATAAATAAACATGATAGGAGAAAATTAGATACAATAGAAATGTGTTTCTATATAGGAATGCTGAGAGTACCAAAAACTGCTAGAAAAGCTATCGAGAGAGTGCTGAAACAGTGAAATGTAGGAAGATTGTTATGTTAATCATATCAGGAAGAGAAAATCTTTTTTTTTTGTTGACCGTTTTGAGACAGGAGTTCTGGAGAACATAGTTACACCAAGCAATATTAAAGGCAAGAGAAATCAAGGAAGACATCCTGAGAAAATAGTACATATTCTGAATTGTTCCTGTCCTATTGTGCTTCATTTCGATGCACAGAGATGCGGTGTGGTCGAATTCGGAAAACGTATTGATTCAAGTTTTAAGACGAATAAATGTCAGATGAACGGACCTTTAACAAACCAGGTCTACTGACTTCTGATGTGTTTCTATAAATCTGTTGTGTCATCTATCTATATTATTAGTTTAACATGGGTGCATGGCTAATAGTCAACATCGATCCAGATTTAAAACACTAGTCATGGAGAGTCGCGTAGATGTATGGTCATCAGTCGGCAAGACACCTAATAATGATTTTATCAAAGTAAAATCCAGACATCTCGTTCTACTATATTTGTTTCATATATGTTTGGTTTTCAGTGTGTATTATTTTATACAATTTTTTATCAGATTTGCTCATTTCTGAAATTATTGTTCTTGAAAGCAGTATAGACAGCCCAAAAAAAAACGTCATCTATTGGGGTCAAAACAATAACCACCACCACCACCACCCCTGTCCTGAATGGGGGATCTGAAGAAGCTTGACAGCTGTTGACACAGAGAAGAGTGCTAACAAAAAGTTGAGAATACCATTTTTTATACATTAATTGCCGCCGAAGACGGATGTGTTGGACCATTGGTGCAAATAAAACGGCAACACAGCGCATTTCCATTCTCTGGACTACATTCAACTGGAAATCTTGTAGGATCATTGTCCTGTTGCAAAAGAAATCCAGTGGGAGTTTGAGAATGAACTCTGAAGAAGAAGAATACATTAATTCAGTTGTTTAAATTTAAGGTGGGATAATCTTTAATTCCCGTAGTAACGTCCGTTGATGGAGGGTGTTTCTCTAATCAAGTCTGTGTCATGCGGTTGTGTCTGTGATCAAGTCTGTGTCATGCGGTTGTGTCTGTGATCAAGTCTGTGTCATACGGTTGTGTCTGTGGATCTCACCAATGGCTCACTAGACAAACCAACCATGCAACAGAAAACCTTAGTAGATGACATGCCTTTACATTGAAGCTATCTTCTTATAGAAGCTTCATGGCACGTCATCTATACAATCCCGTAGTCGTAACATTCGGTAACAGTTACCATGTTGTTTCGACAGGCCGACGTTGTGCTTAACTAGTTACGGGCATTTTTAAAAATATTTCAACAACGTATAACAGCACTGTTAATTAAACAGGACTAATTAACTCATGGCCGTAACAATTTAAAGACAGGTGGAAAATCAAAGAGAGATTCTTTGCCGAACAACCATCACAGATAATGGGTACTAACAAACATACAAGAAATACAAACAGCAAAGAAACCTGTCACAAAGGCCAGAGTTGTGCCCTGATGTCGACGTCTGTTTCGGCAGCATTGGACTAGAAACACCATCGAGTCGAGTGGCTGCTGGAATAGAGGACGGAGCACTTATGGGAATGCCCCACGTGATGTGAGGCCAGTTTTCTAATCAAGAAGAAGTCTGGGTCCTTCCGTCCACCATTGGATTAATCGAAAAACATCGTAAAGTCCAGACCAATTTGTGTAACAGAAGTCAGTTCATTCCAATTTTTTTTCATTTAAAAGAATTATTTTGTGACAAACTGTGTATTACAACATCAGATATTTAAGATAGCACATGTGATTTTTCTTCATCATCATTGCGAGATTGTCATACAGTGATCTAGTTAATGCGCTTATTTAATTCCTGCGTTATTCCGGTGCTATCATATAGATGTGAGAGCTATAAAAGTTCGTTATCTTCCGAAAAGAAATTACTGAGTTTCGAGAACAAATGTCTTTGTAGGATAACTAACACCCATTGGAGTGAATTCAAATCGAATGATAAAATCAGAGAAGAGACACATCAAAATTTCATCAAAGATGTTATCAGAAAACGCCGTTGGTCCTACATCGGGCATGTCCTACGCGCAGACACCAACAGAATACACCACCAATCTCTTGAATTATTACATACAGGCAAAATAGCAAGGGGTAGAACAAAAGAAACACTCAGAAGAACAATACTTAGAGAAAGTAAAACAATTAATATCCATACTATTCAAGAACTGCACAGAATAGCTTTGAAAAGACAGAATTGGAGAGATCTGACCTCTGCTCTATGCGCTAACTTCAGCGCAAAAGGAAAATGAATCTTTAATAATCTGAAAAGAAATCATACTGGGTGTGGTTTTTTTCGTATTTCTTCGGCTAAAATATTGCTAATTGGGGGGGGGGGGGGCCAGAGAGTGGAAGGTTAAATTAACAGGAGGTTACCTGAATCCTTGATAGGGAAGGCAGTACAATAATTGGCATAGTAAGTAAGTAAGTAAGTAAGTAAGTAAGTAAGTAAGTAAAGTAATCCAAAGCATTTATTAATGTCGTAGGGTGTGAGATGTTAGCGATCTCACTTTTCAGTGGCTCTGCTATATGAGGACGGTAGTCATCTCCTCTTCCTCGCAGTCTTTACTTCCCGGATTAATCCGGTACCCTTTTACGGCTGAGTCGACACAACGATATGTTGTTTTCAAATAGAAAAATACACCTCTTATAGAGGGATACTCCCCTTTCAGCCGTTGATGTTAATCAAAGTTGGTTATATCAAAAATTTAAAAAATAGTGGAAGTCGTGGCTCTGGTAATCCAGTCACCACGATTTTTCACATATACGCATTTCAAAATAAAATCTGGCCAACATGGCGAACATGGATGTGTAAACATTCAGGTCCTGCCCAATCTAGCTTCTGTGTTTTCGTTAGGAGTGTTAATTCTATAATTTGTATTGAAGTAGCCATCTAGCTGAGGATGAGACAAGCTGGAGTAATACCGCAGTAAATAAGAATTCAAGAGCTAACTTTAAAATGAAGAAGACATACAAATCAGCTACGTTGAATATTTGCGGGCTGGGGGACAAAAAACCTGAATTAATTTCGTTTATGAAAGAAAAAGATATAGAAATTGTATAGCTGGCAAATATCAAGAAAACAAGAAACAACATAAAGGCGGTACTTAACAATTACGTTTTGATATGGAGCGGGGTGGGTGCAAACGAAAGAGCAAAACATGTAGTCGGTTTCTTATTACATCAAAACAAGGCAAAATTAATATCAGACGTAGAATATGTGTCAGAGAGGATACTAAGAATACAGTAAACAGAAAGAGAAAGAACAACCACCATAATACAAGTTTACCCCCCCCCCCCAATGCAATGACACTAATAACATAGAAAAAAAGAAACAAATTTTTTTTTTTAAACTGTCTGAAGTTCTGAATAAAATTAATAATAAAAATGACTTAATTGTTATGAGAAATTTCAATGGTAGAATTGGGAGGGAAAAAAACACATCGTGAACATTGTTTGGGAAACTTCGGGGACACAACACAAGATCGTAACAGCAATAGAGAGGAACTCATTAATTTATGCTTAGAGTATGGACTGTTAATAGCTAATTCATGCTACCAACACATACGGAGCCACATAACAACCTGGTACAAATGGGACAATCTATCAATAACGTCCCAGATTTACTACATACTGGTAGGACATAGGCAGAAGATAAACATCACAGACGCAAGGGTTATACCAAATATAAATATAGATACTGATCACCGTCCGGTTGTAATAACTGAAAAACAGAAATGAAAGAAAGACAACAACAACAAAAAAACAAGGACCACAACTGAACTTTATAAAGATAGACGACGAACACATAAGAGATATACTATATTAAAAAATGGCCAAGGCCTTCACTACCCTACCAAGCAAAAGTGATGGCATAAATGTAGAATGGAAGTTATTTAAAACTCACATGATAAATAATCTACAAAGTGTATGTGGAGTATAAAAACATACAAAGGGAGACCAACAAACAGCATGGTGGAATAAAGAGTTACAAAAAGCTACGCACATAAAGAAACAATGCTTTAGAACTAGCTTGAACTAAAAAAAAAACCAAAAATGATTATGTGCGGTACAGACTAGCTAGAAGAAATACGAAAAGAATAGTCAAAGAAGCCAAAGCGAATTTCTGGCGGAAATATGGAGAACACCTAACAGGCCTATGTAAGAATAACCTTAGAGATTTCTTCAAAAATGTCAACGCAATGAGAATGAGAAACGATGGCTAAAACCCAACTGCAATAATAAACAGCAGAGATGGAATACCTCTACATAATAGAAATGATAGAAAGAATAGGTGGAAAGAATACTTCCAATAACTGTATAATCCTAACATTCTGACACATCATACATATAAAGGAATATACAAATACATCACAGAGCCAGAAATGTTAAGCCAATAAATAGAAACGGCTATCAAGAACAGCCCAAATAAGAAATCACCAGTCACAGATGTCATTCCCAACGAACCCATTAAAGCATGCAAAAATATAGGGGTAAAATGGCTCCAGAGAATATTCACAATAGCGTGGAAATAAGGCAAGTCCCAGAGGACTGGCAAAAGTCAGTAATCGTACCTTTGTGGAAAAACAAGGGCAACAAAATAGAGTACAAAACATACCGATGCATCTCGTTATTAAGCCACACCGGAAAAATGTATGCAAAGATAATAGAACAAAGTGCACGATACATCGTCGAACCACAATTGAGCCCCTCGCAATCTGGCTTAAGAAGAGGGGTAAGCTGCACGGACGCCTAGTTCACGCTGAGATAAATGAGTGAGAGAGCGATAGAATACAACAAAGAACTAAACGCAATATTTATAGATCAAGATAAGGCGTTTCATAGAGTCAACAGAGACATACTATGGGAAACTCTGGAAATGTATTGTATCAGAAGACAACTGTTAGAAAGTATAAGATCTGTATATAAGAACTGCCAATGTGTGATAAGAACATCAGATGGTATCACAGACACATTTGATACAAAAGCGGGAGTGTGTCAAGGTTGCGTGCTCTCACCTTTGCTATTCAATATATACATAGACAGAATAATAAAAGAGGCAAAAAGTACAGAGAGCAAGATCACCGATTCAGAACAAGACAACTCACAGCAACTAAACAATGAAATAAATGAACTACTTTTCGCAGACGATCAGAGCCTCATAAACGAAAACGAAGAACAACTACAAAATCATGTTAACTCACAATTTGAACATGTAGAAAATACAACATGAAGATCAATACACAAAAGACGGAAACTATGAAAATACGCAGAACACCAAGTCCACTAAACATACAGATAGACAATATAGGAGTAAAACAAGTAACAGAGTTTAAATATCTAGGTAGTATTTTTACAGAAAATGTAAGCCTCGATAGAGAAATAGAGATGAGATGTCAAAAGGCAAATGCAGCAAATTACCAACTGTCACCACTACTTCTTCACCCCAAGATCGAGATGGAAGTTAGGAGACAAATGATCTACAGTATATTCCTACCAACACTGTGTTACCGGTGCCAAACCTGGTCTCTCTCATCTTCACATTACAGAAAGATAGTGACATGTGAGGTGAAATGTTTTAGGAAAGCTGCCGGGGTCACCAGGCTTGATAGATTGCGAAATAAATATATCAGGGACAGAATAGGTATAATACCTTGTACAGATTACATAGAGAGAGAACAGATCAAGTGGTTTTGCTACATTATAAAAATGCATCACGAAAAGTTGTCCGTACAAGCATATAACCAAATGAGATCAGGGTACAAAGCCCGAGGAAGACCACGGGAAAGATGGATAGAAAACGTCAGGGACATCCTGAACAGACACGGCCATAGCACAACCGAGGCCACACATCTGGCTTTAGAACGCAAGCTCGAGCTCCAATCACCCCTACGCTTAACGGCAAGAGTGGATCACAAACCACCTGGGGAAAGACAGTAGACAATTTTTTTTTAAATAGACAATAGACGCATTTTAACTAGTGGATGCCTAAACTCAGCTTCAACCTCTTCTATTAACTTGGGTATACGTTGAGAATGCTGCGCCATTAATGTCTTACTCCATTTTTCTGTTCTTCTTCTTCTTCAGCGTTCATTCTCAAACTCCCGCTGGATCTCCTTTGTAGCTGGACCATGGTCCCACTAGATTTCGAGCAGGATGTAGTCCAGAGAATGGAAATGCGTTGTGTCGCCGTTTTATTTGCGCCAATGACCCGACACATCCGTCTTCGGTAGAACTTTTCTGTTCAAAAAGCACTCTTTTTTCAAATTACCTCCCTTAGATAACTCCATTTGAAGCTGTATATTATATGGTTGTTTCCCTTATAAATAATAGTCCACTGTCATATTCAGAGTAGAATTAAATACTTCAGAAATCGTGGTGATGGATTACCAGTATCGATGCCAAAACTTGTTCTTTTTTTCTATTTAAAAGTATTCTGTGTGTAATACATAATCAAATTGATTTCATTCTTACACCGAGAAAATTCAAGTCCAGCATAAACAAAGCACAAACAAGAACTTTTCCAGGAGCAGACATCGGTAGTGACCATGATATGGTTCTATTGACGATCAAAATTAAGCTGAAAAAGAATCATACGCAAAACAAATGCACACGATTAAGATTTAATTTAGAAAAATTGAAAGATCCAGAAATAGCAGAGATATTTGAGGCAACAGTGGGAGGAAAATTTGCAGCTTTAAACCTTGTAAATGAAGATGTTAATTCTCTCACAGAAACCATGAAAGGAACTTTATTAGAATCAGCAACAGAAATACTAGGGACAAGAAGAATAACACACAAACCTTGGGTAACAGATGACATCCTAAAATTGTGTGACGAACGGAGAGAAATGAAAAAGATTAAGAAAGAGGCCCCTGAAATGTCAGGGCAATATAGCAAAATAAACAAAAACATCAGAAGGAAAATGAAACAAGCACAAGAAGTGTGGCTAGAGGAAAAATGCGAAACCATCAATGAAGGTATTAAGCGCGGAAACAGTAAGGTAGCATACGACACTCTAAGAAAGATAACACAGCCAAATAGACCAAAGATATCTACAATACAAGACAAACACGGAAAGATACTCAATGAAACAACAGATATAGTGAAAAGATGGACAGAGTATTGCAAGGAGCTGTATAACTGCAAGTGTAATCCTGACTACACGATATTACAGAATTCTGAACTAAACAACAGAGAAATAGGAAATGCAGAAATTCTAGTAGATGAAATAAAAGAGGCCATACGAACATTGAAAGGAGGGAAGTCACCTGGTATAGACAACATTCCAGCAGAATTGTTGAAATACGGGGACATTAATGTGGTAAATATTATGACCAAAATATGCCAAAATATATGGAACACAAAACAATGGCCCACTGAGTGGACACAATCACTAATAATACCAATTCCCAAGAAAGGAAATTTGAAAGTGTGTACAAATTACAGAACAATTAGCCTTATAACACACCCCAGTAAAGTGATGCTCAAAATACTACTTAACAGAATAAAACACAAGTCGGAAGAAATAATTGCAGAAGAACAAGCTGGCTTCAGAGCAAACAGAAGCACCGTTGAACAAATATTTAACATCCGAACACTAATCGAAAAACATATTCAACACCAACGTGATTTATACCACAACTTCATTGACTTTACAAAGGCCTTTGATCGTGTTTGGCATGATGGTCTGTGGCACATACTAAGGAAATTTAATTTTGACACCACAATTATAGACATTATTGAAGCTCTGTACGAAAATGGAAATAGTGCTGTCTTGTCACACAATACAATTGGAGAGTTCTTCAAAACAACTGTGGGAGTTCGACAGGGATGCGTAATGTCCCCAGTACTTTTTAACATATACTTAGAGCACATCATACAAGAAACATTGCATGACTACAACACGTCTATATCGATCGGAGGTCGCCCTATTTGCAACTTGCGTTTCGCTGATGATATTGATCTTATAGCTGGGTCAGAACAATCATTGCAAGAATTAACATCAAAGTTAGAAAAAGTTACCAGCAAGTACGGAATGGAAATCAATTCAGATAAGAGCAAAATTTTGGTAAACAGCAGAGACACAGAAAACCAGATTAATATCATGATGAATGGACACAAGCTTGAAGAGGTGAATACCTTCAAATACCTCGGATCCAGTATATGCAGCGATGGTAAATGCAAAGCAGAACTAAAAATAAGGCTGGAGATGGCTTTAGCGTCATTGTCAAGGCTAACTGTGATTTGGAAAAGCAACATCAGTGTTGGAGTGAAAATCAAACTGTATAGGTCGCTGGTGCTTTCTGTTGTGTTGTATGGTTGTGAGAGTTGGACACTCACTGCGGACATGGAGAGAAGATTACAGGCTTTCGAGTATAAATGCTACAGAAGAATTCTACGAATTTCCTATAGGGAACATAAGACCAATGTGTACGTAAGAAATAAAGTAGAGATGTGTGCAGGTGTCCAGGAGCCATTGCTTTCAATAGTGAAACGACGAAAACTAGCATGGTTCGGACATGTATGCAGGCACGATTCCTTGTCAAAAACAATACTGCAGGGAACTGTCGAGGGTGGAAGAAGCAGAGGAGGACAAATAAAGACATGGACAGACAACATCAAGGAATGGACAGGGCTAGATATTTCCACACTCATCCGCATCGCTGACGATAGAATTCGCTGGAGGACTCTGTGTGCTGAAGCATCCAATGTGGTACCCCTACGACCGTGAAGGGTTATGGGTTTATTGATTGATTGATTCTGTGTGTCCAAGATTCACAACTGTATGTTAAGATCCATTTTATTCAGCACTGAATGATACCTCTTCTCATGAATGACGTGTTACACTGTGTAAAATTTCATACTTTGAAAAACCAACTTGCTTAACCAACTCTACTCTCTAAACTTCAGAAATATATCTTCAAGAGAAACCAAATATCATCATTTATGAACTCGTTTCACTGTGGTAATATTTACTAAGATACTACATTATATAGAATTATGCTTCATTGAGATAAATATAGCTTCTGTTTTCCAGCTATTAAATCTTGTCTTGTCTTGTCTTGTCCTATCCATGTGTGGCGTCAGGGGAAGTCGATTTTTTCTTTCTTTTACTAACTGTGATGCTGCTGCCATAGTTCAGCCTTGGTGTTCTAGTAATTCTCTGATGTCATCTATCCATCGTCGTCTGGGTCTTCCCCTGTTTCTTTTATCAGATGATCTTTTATTAAAAGCTATCAACGGAATGCAATCTGGTTCCATTCGGACTAGGTAACCGAACTATTGGATCTATGTATTCTTTGCACGATATTGTTTTAACCAGATTTGTTTGAGTGTGATGTCATTAAGTTTGAACCTTTATGCTTACTTTCTATGATGAATAAGATTTACAGTTCACATAACAGACGGACACGAAAATATTGAGTTAACAGTATACAAAACAGATTCAATCGACGTTTCGATTATAATAACTTATCATGAGAAAACACAGAACAAAGAAATAAAATTATATTGCAAATGAGCTAAACTGCAGACATTTAACGACATAAAAAAGGTTAGTGATAACGTATGATACATATCTCACACATTGCGGTAGACACTAATATTAAAAACACTAAAGGAACGAGAAATACATTTTTTTAAAGGTACAAATGGAATGACAAAACAACAGAAATTACAGAAAAACACAGATCCCCAATCTGAACAAATGAATGATTTGTATTAAAATCAAATGACTCATGAGTATCTAACTGCAATATACGATTCTTAAAAGAGCTTACAAATCGGTATCATGAGTGGAGAAAAATTGTTTTCCAGTGATCTGGATATCACAAGCACCATGATTATCGGTGTCCTTTACATGCAAAGAAACATGAATAAGAGATTTGTGATTAATGTCATGAAGATGCTGGTAAAAAATGACATCTAGTCTCTTGCCAACGTCATCTATAACCTGATATTTCATGCTATGTATTTCATGCATTTATTCTTGATTAAGACCTTATATTTCAAATATTGATTTAGTCGGTTTAGCATGTTTTGTGAACTGCAAAACATATTACTCTTCGTTCTATGTAATAAGGTTCAGCCATGTGTACATGTGGACAGGCAGCACAGAGTGCCAAACATATACTTCAAGAGTGTTCTGAGCATGAAACGCTGAGGCAGACATATTGGCCAGAGGAAACAACACTGGAATCAAAACTCTATGGGACACTGTATGAACTACAAAAGACAGTTAGTTTTATTAAGGAGACAGAATTACAGATATAGACATGTTTCAAGTGAACGAAAGAAGAAGAAGAAGTAATAAGGTTTACTGTTGTCTCATTGATTGCTATTTGAATCATGTCAATCTACTCTTGCCCACAAATCTTTTTTTTTTATTTCTTGCCATTAGTATAGTATCAACAGCATATCTCAACTTCATAATATTGTGTCTGCCAGCTTTTCAACCCCCCCCCCCCCCCACCTCCTCCATCCTTTAGAAAATCTAACATACTTCTTAGCACTAGAAACTTAACCAAACGGCCATTAAAAACCCCAACACTTACCTTTTTTTAAACCAAAAACGTCTTGAAATTTCCCTTCAGACGGTGTCTGGTGTCTTGTGAACAGATCAGGCGACACTACACAACCTAGGCCTTATATTAATTTCAAACTCCCTAATTGATTATTAATTCTTACAGATGTTGTTTCTTTCCAATATAAACTTTCTTTGATAAACGGTTATCTTCGATCTTAATATTGAAGTAATTCTTCTTCGGAGATCATTACTCAGTCAGGTTGGGACTCCGGATTCTGTGAAATTATTCAGAGTGCCAACATCAGATATCATTTTTATATAAAACTAGGTCAATATTCTTATTTTACCATATATTTTATTTTTATATTTTAATTAATTAATATATAGTGATATTCAATAATATGTAAAGTTGTAAAAACATTAAAAGAAATAGAGTCTCGAATGATTTTTTTAAAACTTTTTTATTTTATTTTATTCCCTTGCATGGTCTTGGCCAGTTGCTCAATATCGACAACATACTTTGTCACTTTGAGTTTTACACAATTTTCAGAATGTTCAGGCGTTAAGCGACTACGCTGTGGATTTAGCACTGCTTTCATGTGATTTATAATCAACTTTATACAGGAAACGTGAAGAGTCTGTGTGGCATTTGAAATTGCTTGGCGTGCCATAGGTTGCCGACCCCTGATCTAACCTAATTACCACGTGACCTGCACAATGAATAAGTCTCTACATCTGAATTGTGGCAATGCTAAAAATATCAGATCGGTCAATGACGGTGGCATCCGAAATCTAGTGAATAAGAACTCCATAGCACCACTACGAATAACATAAAATCTGGAGGAACACAGCAGCTCCGTCTTCCCTTTTTTCAATCCATACTAGTATATGCATGCATAACGAGTTAGTACGTTTAACATAGATCCTACAAGAAAGAACAAATCGACGTTTCGACCAAAATTCATTTGTCAATATAGTAATAAACAAACTCATAATTGAAGGAACAATGTTATAATTCATAACTAATCATCAGGTAGCATATCATGAACAGGATGTAGCAGACATCACAGCCTTTCGAAACTGCTGTCGATCTTGAGTCAGTCTTCCTGCTTCTGTTACTGTCATGTTCAGGTGGTCTTTGATGTTTTCCGTCCATCTTCTTCTTGTCTGCCTCTTGTTCGTCTCCATGGCATCACCCCTTCTAGTATGATCTTCTCTAGTCGGTCATGGTGTTTGACATCGTCAAAGTATTGTAGTTTTCTGGAAAGAAGCAAGCTGTTCATGACTATATAAGTTATAAATTTTACTGAAAACTATCAGAAATGAGAATAGAGAAGCGAAAATGACAAACAATAGGTATGTCAAACAACATAATAAGAATTTATAACGTACAGGGGAAATGTGAAATTAGAAACTAAAACTAGATTTACTAATGATAATAATGACATGATTTAATTATGCAAGTATACAATTCACATCAAAATATTTCCAGTCGTAATAAGGGTTGTAGTCATGCTTTCCGGAAATGGGGGGAGGGTTTACATTTAGGCAACAGGGTAATTTTCTCAATTTCACATGTCGTTTCATATTTTTCCTGAAATTTGCAGTTGCCCATTTTGGAGAACCATTCAAAGAGATGTTGCTGACAAGTTAATTAGCGAGCTTTTCATTGCTAAATGTAGTGTTATAATTTCCTAAAGGGATGGGCGGAGGTTAAACCCTCAAACCTCTTCCCTTCTTCTTATCTACCGATTGAACGTATCCAGTAATTGCGAAATATTTTTTTCGAAAAGAGGACCCAGCTGGAAATCCTTCGTTAAAAAAAAAAGAAAAATATTGTATAAGATTAACCCCCTCCCCTCCTTTTGTTAAAAACCGAGGTCACATATACCGGCCTGCGTGGATTTCTAGAATGTTCATTTATTGTAGGACTATCTGTTACATTTTCTGAATCTGATGACTTGACATGGCTCAAGACTATAGGCTAAAGTTTATTCAGATTTCGTAGATACTATAACCGAACCATTACCCTACTTCTCCGGTTGTTAACTGGTTATTTTTGTCGCACAGGTACTTTATGTAATCCGTTTATTTTTGAAATTATTTTCTGTAGTATTTGTGTAGTGTTTATCAATACGGCGTCTCCGTGGGATTTTAATACATTTATTTCAGACATAAAAAAGCATACAGATAAAATTACATACATAGCCAGGTTTTGAAACGATCTGGTGCCAACATTTGACATGTCGATCATTTAATGATAATCATGAAACATTAAAAAGCCAGTGCCACCTGCCCTTGGTATGTGTAATTTAACAAACACTTATCTGGCAGAGTCTAATTAAAGTAGAAACCAAACTGTGGTGTAGTAGACATTTACAGACATGTAGTTATTAAGAAGATTAGCAACAAGAACATGCTATTGAAACTCTAATAATTGCATACATTCGACAAATCGAACTAGAAACTCGGATCTTTTACTATCAATTAACTCTGCGAATATAATAAGCGAATATGATGCTTGTTTCTCGATTATTACTGTTTGTAGATTGGTGGTTTTTATATATGTAAAATTACGAGAAATTGATTTCCATTTATACTGGAGGATTCTATGTTTCTTGATAAAACCGGCTATCTGCCCAACGACTTCAGTTCTATTGTGTAGATTTTATATCTTCTAGAAGAATTTTTTTTTTAATGCGTAGATGATTTACTTCATTGTACTCTAGTTGATCCATATTTACTACACCCTTCTCAACAAAGCAGCAGATTGTCTGCCGATGGTGCCGCTCATATAAAGTAACTTCGTATCTTCAAGACACGGAATCTCAAAAAAAAAATTCGCCTGTAAACACAGCGCCACGGTTAGCTATGGAGCCCGCTTCTCTTGAACATAAAGCAAAGGTTTTAACATCTACACCTCGAAATGTCTTCGTTGTTGGATCTGTGTGATGTAATGTTTATCAGATCTATTTAATAGGTACCGTTTTTTCAGGTTTGTTATGCCCTGACATAGAGGCCTACGTCAAACTAGACTGATACAGGATATTGTTAACTGTCTATATCTCGCAGAACAAGTGATGCCTCATTATGATGTGATTTGATCATATCTCAGTAGCAATATCCATCATTAAAGTTGTATTTATGGTGGAGCTTGTATTCACGTTAATTTTCTGTGCTGTTTGATAGAAGTAATCTTGCACTGCTTATTTCATGGCGTAATCATATTTAGTTCGATGACACGATATGCCACAGTTCACTACAGTAAACTGAAAAACTTCAGTTTTAATTGTGTGACATAATTTAACACACACTAAATGCCGGAATTTTGCACACTTCAACCTATGGTTTTAACCTGACACAGTACATATTAATTGTGTAATCTGACACAGTTCAGTTTTATGGCATAATCTGTAACAGTTCCATTTGATGATCTTACATGGCACAGTTCATATTAATGACGTAATAGGCACAATTCAGATTTATGATTTAAATACTATAGTTTGGTTTGATGAATCTATCTGATGTTGTTCAGCATGATGATGTAATATAAAACATTTCACTATGGTGTAATTTGATATAGTTCAGTGTAAGACGTAAGCTGATCAATTCATGACGTAATCCGACACGGTTCAGTTCGATGATGTACTTGCCACGTCTCGGTTAGATGACGTAAATCTGATACAGCTCATATTTTTGTGACGTAATCTGAGAATTTGATTGTTTAATATGATACGTTCAGTTTTGATGATATAACGTGGTACACATAATTTAATCTTCCTACAATTTAGAAAATGTTTTCCCTAATTCCCTAATTTATTCAATCAACAACTGTACACGTGATTTAATGACAACAATGTTTACTGATCAAGGTCGCTACTTGATCTCAGTTTCAGTATGTGTCTTTGCTTGCGGAGTTATCAGTCTATTCGGGACAGTAACAAACATTATTAACTTGATCATATTTTATAAACAAGGTCTAAACACAACAATCAACATTAGTTTCTTCTCTCTGGCCATCTCAGATCTGTGTAGTCTGATCTTGCAGCAAGTATTTAACCTTTTCTTGAACCCGTTGTTCCAGAACTTACATTTACCAATGGTATATACTGACGTCCAATATCTAACAACGTCACTGCCCAGAGAAACATTTGCTAAAATTACTTGTTTTATCACCGTCTACATTACAGCTGAGAGATGTCTGTGTATAGCCTTTCCTCTACACGTCAAACAGATGATCACGCCAAAGAGAACAACCACAATTATCATTCTTATTTACAGTTTAACCTTGTTATCCGTAGCTCCGTTATACTGCACATCGTACATTGGCTGGAAATTTTATCCAGATAAAAACACCACACTTCTTGGTTTAGTTTTTGGACCACTAAACAACATTGTAGTACCTACGATTTTCCTTATCCACGCAGTGTTAGGATTTGCATCCTTCGTGGCAGTGATAATATTTACATGCATCTTAATCCACAAATTAGCTCAGAAAAATGCATGGCGTAAAACAATCAATATCCATAAAGTAAAATCAGAATCACAATCAAATCGAGATCAATCTACAGTAGCTGTAATTGTTCTCATCGCCAGCATTCTTATCATCTGTTATATGCCTCAAGTATTCCTGTTTTTAACGACAATATTTGAGCCAGAGTTCAATTTTGGGGGTTCATATTTCAATGCCTTCTACAGTTTTTGGTCATTGGCTATACTATTTGAGAACATCAACTCTAGTGTCAATATTTTCTTGTATTTTAAAATTAGCACAAAATACAGGCAGAAATTCAAAGAACTTTTCTATAGATCCCCAGAACCATGACAGTATTCTATCTTGGCTCAAAGTACATCAAATCTGCCTATGTCAACAGGCGACAACCATCGTCTAACCTCGAGAACAGTAGATAACCAACCTGGAGGCAGTGAACATGTCCTAGTCACACTGCCACATCTCAGAAAGAACAACACAAAGGCACAAAATATGGTTCCCTAGTGGAACTACAAAAAAAACTGGACGCTTTTTAGAGTACACACCGACTAACTGTAAGCATATTATAGGCTCAAACAACATAAATAAAGGTATGTCCATAATAAATGAAGCTATCATCCAAGTTGCCACAAGGACAGTTCCGCGGAGCAAACAAAAGAAGAGACTACAAACCTTGGTGTAGTGTTGTCCCCAGCTTCACAACTAGCAGAAGCACTAAATAGCATGGAGAAAAATCCCACATCCGAAAATATCCAGAAACATAACAATATCCAAAACAGGTTAAATGAACAGAATAAATCGAGATTCAAAGAAGCTGCCATGAAAAAACAAATAGTCTCAACATGGGAACAGACACAAGCAAGATGTGAAAGCTAACAAAAACACTAAATAAAGAGGCAGGGATAAAATTCCCCAATTGACTCTGGTTTATGACGAATTTAAATTTCAGAAATACAAATTTCATGTATACTTGTTTAATCTCTTTGGTGAATAGTTAATTTTCATCACCATGTTCATCACTGACCGCTCCGCAGTTAGACTTTAAAAAATGCGGGTGAGAATCCAGAAAATGAATTTTGTTAAACATGTTGCAGCCTAGATTCTTATAGTCAGAAGGAGATTGTCTACAATCAATTATCAGATCTGTTGTTTACAAACAAATTGTCTACCACTGACTTAAGTGCTAGCCATGCTTCTTTGTCCTTTCCATGCAACAAGCAAACTCATCATCGCGAAAACGTTTTCATATTTGCGGACCATCAAATACTCCCTCTCTTATTTTAGATTCACTCAGTCTTGAAAATATTCTGAAAAAGTAGTTGAAAGTATTATCAGTTTTATCCGTTGCTTTGACAAAGTTTTTTCATGAGACCAAAGCAATGTGGTGGCAACAAAATCTTCCTACTGTCAACAAGTGCTGAGTTCTCCGCGCTTTTAATACTAAGCTGTAATGACTGCCTGATTGACCAATGTCTTCTGATGTAATGGTCACTTCGTGCACGGCTATCTCACTCACAGAGAAAGCAACAGTACTACTTTATTGAGAAGAGTGTGTAGTCTATATGGATAGACCTGAATACAATGAAATCAATCTTATACGCTTCTTTAAAGTGTTTCTCCCGTTTTAAAAATTACACAAAGGAACTTATAATATCCACCCTTAAGTCCAAACAAAAGAGCTACCACTTTTATGTCCCCACCTAGTGACCAATGATGATGATAGTAATTTATACACTTCAAAAGTTGCTTAATGTTTTCATATTTTTTTCATATGAAATGAATGGTGAACTGGAATTGACGGTAAAACATTACCATTACTCAACAAAACAGCTTTAAGACTTGCGGAAAATCAAGGGATAAATGTTCCAGTGTCGGGTAACAACCCTAAACAAGTAATGGGTGGCTGGAGTAACACTGGGCAAATATAAAAATGAACAAAAATAGGGGTAAGTGTTACCAAAATAAGTCATAATACAACCTAACAATGAGGCATAGTAACAGCCGACGTTTCAACTAAAAAGCCTTCATCTGGACAAACAAAATACCACAGTAAACAAATTTTATATAGAGACAGACAGGCTATGATAGGATGGAAAGAAAAGGAGAGAAGGACAATAGCGCATAGATGACGGGGTAAGCAAAGATAGGGCAGCATGACAGGGGAGAAGATGGTGTGAGGAGAAGATAGTGGTAAGTAAGGAGGGGAAAGTGCACAGAAAAATGTGAAAATGGATGAGATACAATGCAAGTAAAATAAGATAAATTTAAAATACTTATCTCTAAAGTAGTCCGCTTGAAAGATGACGAATGAAACCAAGATACCGGATTATAAAGCAGACCAGTTCCCACCAATACATAGACGGGAAAGACATCCTCGGACAATTAGAGGCAATAAAATCTGATAAAGGTAGAATAAACAAAGGGATTTGAGAGAACGCGCGGCAAACAAGAACCTAAACGTAAGGCAGAAACGTAGACGCTAAAGAAATGGGGAGAAGGTATCAGTATCCATGACTCAAACTAAATGGCCCATAGAGACAGACAGCAAGAGATGAAAAGAGATAGGAGCGAATAAAAAGGGGCAGATAAAGATGCAAGGAAGAAGAAGTGAAGTGAAAGTGGTAGAGCGACGTGTGTCCCAAAACCGAAACGGAGATACATCCTACACGAAAGAAATGTGGAGGTGGGAGGGGCCCAAGGGACACAGGAAGGGCACCGCTGGGGAGGGTGGGGGTAACCATCACGGAAGAGAGCGTCGTATGAGCTTATCGTAAAAAAGGGCTGATATAGAAGACGTGGGGAAAAGATGCCGAAGAAAAGGACACCAGTGTAGGTGGATAGTAAAATGACCGGAAACGAAAGCCGTGGTGAAAGGGGCAGACCCGGAACTTCCGTAAAAGCATGTGAAATAGGATGGCGCAAGGGGAAGAAGGGTATCTGTTCGTCGTGGGTGACTATCATCACACCACCGTGTAGTGATCAGAGGAGGTCGGGTGGGGCAGATGTCTCTGTTAAATATAACGGAAGATGGACCAAGGTCACAACCACAACGATAAGTACCTTTTAAGCCAGGTATCGGGAAATGAAACCGGTCGCATACACCGAAGCTGATATAAGGATGAACTAGCCGTACGTCGCAACCCCTATGTGGGTATTGCTCGCACTGTACACTAGCTCATCTATATGGAATAACGATCAATGGACAGAACCTCGAACCAACGATACACTATCCCTTAGTGCGGGCCATGTACCGTGGGGAGAAAAATTTCAGATGAAACGAGGTTCATGTCTTTGAGACCAACTGTACGTCGCAACCTATTTGTAGACGTTGCTCGTACTGCACGCTGGTTTCATAAAAAGACATAGATGGAACCACTGCATCCGAGCCATCCTAGTCGTGTGTGGCAGGAAGCCTGTTGGCACTGCAAGCATAGCATGATCGTAAGGGGGAGGGGGTTGTGGTCAGTCATACAGTCTCCACATACTAAGCTGCTGTAAGGGTAGCCGACCCAACAAGGCCAAGGAAGTAGTCTGAAGCAATTGCAGGCCCAAAGTGATCGTGAGGCTAAATGTAAGCCACTGTACGTGGTAAGAACAGAGAAAGTAGAACGAGGAATCGTAAGAAGAAGAGAAGGGGAATGCATATGTGAATCATCCCATAGAAAGATAGTGATGGAGTATGATGATGAGGGATACAGATGAACCAACATTACTACGCGACAAACCACAACAGGCCCACGCCGAATCCAGCCACATGTTGGTCCCACGGCGTAACAACACACCAGCACTTCAACCACACATGGCGTGTCGCCGTAAGCCCAGTCCTATAATGGAGATCTAGGCCGAATCGCCACAATGGAGTGCAACGAAATACAAGAAAGGGATGAGAAGAAAGATGGATAAGGGAAAGACACTGGGAAGGAATGGAGTGGCAGCAGAGAAGAAGAAGAGCAGATAGATGAAAGGAGATAAGAGGTTATTGGAAGTATAGCTTGTCATTGATGCCATGTGGCTTCAGAGTAATGAAATTAAGGATCAGTCGGTTCCCTAACGAGAAACGCTGCTGGTCACCAGGATGGCAGAAGAGCAAGCTATTGACCTGAATGCCCTGTGCACCTCGGTGAGAGTTACTGTTGTAGTGAAGGGCCACCGGAGAAGAGTCATGGTTACGGATGTCATGCAAGTGTTCAGCAAACCTAGCGGCTAGAAATCTCCCCATATCGTCGATGTACATCACATTTCATCGTTTGCAAGTAATTACGTACACGACGTTGCGGGAGACACAGGAAAAAGAGTGATGGGTGTAGAATACAGACTTAGGAAACTGGATGGAAGAGTTAGGGAAGACAAACGGGCGCGTGAGACACGGGCGGTGGCAAAGGAAGGTGCCGGTGTGAGGTCCCGCAGGTTGGAGGTGAGAGTCGCCTCTGATCTCCATCTCCCCGGCCACGCATCCAGCAACACCCTCTCCAGAATCTTACTGCACACATTCCGCAGTGTGACGACGTGACAACACTCTCCAGAATCTTACCACACACATTCCGCAGTGTGATGACGCGACAACCCTTTTCAGAATCTTACTGCACACATTCCGCAGTGTGACGACGTGACAACACTCTCCAGAATCTTACCACACACATTCCGCAGTGTGATGACGCGAAGAACGAAGAAGACTTAAATTACACAGTTGACTGAAGCTAATGGTGCTGTAACCTGATAACTGACTGAAGACGAAGTATCACATAATTTTGACCAATAGTGATTCGCCGTATTCAAGAACGGGCATCCAGATATAAGGAGGTACGGAATGGAAATCAACACAGACAAGAGCAAGATCATGGTTAACAGCAGAGACACAGAAGAGCATGCCAACATCATGATGAATGGATATAAGCTTGATGTTAATACTTTCAAATACCTCGAATCTAGCATATGCAGCGATGGAAAATGCCCAGCAGAATTTAAGATATGGGTGGAGATGGCTTTAGCATCTACGTCAAGGCTAATGTTGATATGAAAAAGCAACATCAGTGTTAGAGTGAAAATCAAACTGTATAGCTCACTCGCGCTTTCTGTTGTGATGTATATTGTGAGAGTTCGACAATCACTGCGGACATGGAGAGACGATTACAGGCTTTCGAGTACAGGTGCTACAAACGAATTCTACAGAATCTCCAATAGCGAGCATAAGCCAAATGTGAGCGTGAGATATAACATAGAGTTGTGTGCAGGTCTACAAGAACCATAGCTTTCAATTGTGAAACGACGAAAACTAGCATGTTTTGAACATGTATGAAGACATGATTCCTTGTATTAAAAAAATCCTGCAGGGAAACGTCGAAAGCTGCAGAGTAGGGCTAATAAAGACATGAACAGACACCATCAAGGAATGGACAACACGAGATTTTTTCCTCACTCATCCGCATCGTTGAAGATAGAAATCTGGTGTGCGCGCGCGCTGAAGTATCCAATGTGATACCCCTACGACCATGACGGATTATGGGATATAGATAAATAGACAGATCTAGAGATACATATTATACATATGGCAACCACATAAAATTGACATAATAATTTGTTGAAAACAATACTGAACTGGCTCAGAATACAGCGTAGAATATTGACTTTCTTGTACACGGATTTCATCATAATGTAATCTGTCCCCTCACGACATAGCAATAAGTGGCCGTTAGAAGCACGATGAAAACTTTCGACATAGCATTAGATCGCCATTAGTAGCAAGCTGAGCAAACAGCTCCGCCGCTTCAAGTGACAATCTCTAGGGCTCTCCGAAAATAATGCACTTGTAGACAAAATGGCAAGGTCCGGTAGAGAACTATCCACGCTTCAACACTGGGGCATATGTCTAAACCAATCCAGCAGATAAGGGGGGGGGGGAGAGGTTGAAGTAGGGCCTTAATCCTACCCCAGGATGTTCAAACATAACATAGGCCTATAGTACTAGGAAGACCGCGCCCCCTTCCCCCTCTGTTTTGTTACTATGATATATAAGAGGTTATAACACGATAACAGGAAACGTTGATAGGAATTATACTCCTAAATGTTAAGTGTCTTAAAAGATAATTAAATCTGATAACATATATTTTTGTAAAAGTGTTTTGAAATAGCAAATTGCTATGGAATATGAATTATCATTATAATATACCGGCTTTCACTAGAATGATAGATAAGAGGATTTCACAGGCTAGGGTAGCTCACCCGAAATGTCAAGGCATGCCGAAATCGGCTATGATGGGTCTACAAGACGCATAAACGGTGGCACAACATAACTACGCCCGCGGCAGAAATAGCACGAATATCCGAGAATGTTTTCTATGGAGCGAACGCAAAACAAACTAGAAAGTAACACTTAAATAATGAAAATCAATAATATGTGATGCAGTACGGGACAACATTATTAAGTAATAGTCGGATAAATTAACCGTAACACTAGAAAGAAAAGCCGAAAAATACGATATAAATCATAAAAATATGTTTGAATAATAAAGTAAAGTCGAGCTGTCAGAAACAACGACCGTGCCTTGTGAGAGAACGTCATATGACTTGTCACATGATAACAATGACGTCATCAACCAATAATGGTGGACTCTGGATTGAATATAGAAATCAGTAAAGTTTTCAACAAAGTGTCGTTGTTGTTTATTTACTTCTGTTGATATTAAAGTGAGTATGTAAGCGGCATTATATGTAAGATATTCTAAATGTGTATTGCAATAATTATTTATACTTCCGTATATGTGCTAACTTTATAAGTATTTTTTAATTAAAGATTTCTTTACTTTAGGAGGTCTGAGACGTTCAGGAATCCCACCCACTGGTAGGTAGTACTAGAGTAGGTTCCTAGGCATTTTGTTTACATTTACAGCACAGTTATCTATAAAATTACAGCTGAATGTATAACCGAACTTAGAGACTGACTGGGCGTTATACAAAAGCTCTAGGCCTATGATTGATATAATAAATTATAACTTAGTCTTATTAGTAATTAGACTATGGATTTCAGGATTAAAATAAATAAAGGAAAGTAATCTCTGGTCAACTATCTATAATTATAATCATTATAGATAGTTGACCAGAGATTACTTTCCTTTTTTTAACGTAAGCCTATGCTAAGTCATGTTTATAACAACCAGCACTTGCATTAGCATAGTTTATTATAGGACAGTATAGTATAGAATAGAAGCCTGAGCTCTTTAATGTTGCTAGAAAAACAACTAGTACTAGAAACAGTTTTTGGTTTCCGGTTGCTGTAATGTGACGACGTGTTTCCATGTTTACATTTGTGTTTTCTGGATTATGCGAATTTCGATGGTGTGGTTAGCGTATTACTGGTGACAGTGTGATGCCAAATTTAGTTCCAACCTGTAGGATCTGTGTTTTTTTGTTCTTAGACGATTATAGGTGAAGTGTATTTCATTCAAGTTGTTCCGACTCGCGAACTCCCTATCTTCGATACAGACAAAAAATGGCGTCTCGACTACTCCAGTTAATGGCTACGTTCACAGCGTAGAATTTCTTTGCATAGAGACAACCTAAGTCAACAATAGGGAATGTCCATCCCTAGACAAAAAGTCTGTGACGGCACGCGAGACGAAGGAATCCAAATGGCTCAAATGGCGAAACAGCAAAGTGTGTGGCGCACAAGAGGTAAGTTCTGGGCATAATAATGAATATTGGCTGGCCACCGTGGAAAAGACTGGGACCTTACCACGTACACCCCAAAGCCAAGCAACGGATAAACAACATCTAAAGTTTAGGAAACAACATATTAGAATAGGAACATGGAATGTTAGAACACTACACCAGTCAGGAAAGCTAGAAAATTTAATATTAGAGGCAGAAGCATTAGATGTAGATATTCTAGGAACAACATGGAAAGATGCTGGGTACACAAGAAAAGAAAATTTTAGTTTTATACATTCAGGAGGAGATTACCATAACGAGGGGTAGGAATACTGATCAGGAAAGAAATAGAAAAATATATCAGCGGGTACTGGACATATAATGATAGAATGATGATGCTAAAGATCAAAGCAAAACCATTTGATCTGGCCATTATATAAACATATACACCAACTACAGATTACACTGAAGAAGAAATAGAACAGTACTACGAAGATCTACAACAACTACTCAAACCAGTAAAATCAACAGACATTTTAATAGTCATGGGTGACATGAATGCAAAAATAGGGAAAGGAAGACATAAGAACATTGTAGGGCAATTCGGACCAGGGACAAGAAATGACTTATACAGAAAAAGACTTATACAGTTCTGTGAGGAGAACAATATGATCATATGTAATACATTCTTTGAACATGAAAATAGAAGATTATATACATGGAAAAGTCCTGGAGACAGAAAGAGGAACCAAATAGATTACATTATGATCAACAATAGATTTAGAAATAGTGTCAAAAACATCAAAACATACCCAGGTGCAGATATCAACTCTGACCACAATCCAGTGCTGTGCAAAATAAATGTCAAACTTAAAAAGATAGTAAATAGAGAAGTCCAAGAACCACAGATAGATGCATCAGCACTAAAACAACCGGACATACAACAAAAATACCTTGTAGATGTAAGGAATAGATATAAACATCTAATGATAGAGTGCATGGAACAATACAGAAGGGAAAATTCAGAAGAGAAAATAGACAACAAATGGGACAGCTTAAGGAAAAGTGTTCAAACATCAAATGAAAATTTACCAATAAGAAATACCAAGAACAAACAAACATGGATGACAGATGAAATATTAGAGAAAATGACAGAAAGAAAGAAAGCTAAAAATACTCAATTATAGACAAGGAGATACGTAACATGTGCAGAACAGCGAAAAAACAATGGCTAGAAACAAAATGCAGTGAAATAGAGGAGATGTCCATACAACAGAAGACAAAATTAATGCATAAGGAAATAAGACTGATCACAAATTTAAAAAATCCTATAAATGGGGGTGGCTGTATTAAGGATAAAAATGGTAAAATAATATTTGATAAAACAGAAGCACTTACAAGATGGGCAGACTATGTAACAGGACTGTTTGACGACCAACGGAACAAAAAACAACAATGATGGACCAGCAATACTGAAATCAGAAGTAGAACATGCAATAAATTCAATAAAATGTGGAAAGGCTGCAGGCTCGGACAACATAACAGCAGACATAATAAAAACTCTAAATGAGTTTGGTGTACATACTATCACAGAAATTTGCAATGACATATACGAAACAGGCCATATACCTAAAGACCTAACATCATCAATATTCATACCACTACCTAAGAAGCCCAGGGCTGTGGACTGTACAGAATATAGAACAATAAGTCTAATGAGCCATCTAACTAAAATACTTCTCAAGATAATACATGAAAGAATTAAGAACAAAATAGACAGAGAGGTCGGTGAAGAACAATTTGGTTTTAGGAAAAACAAAGGAACCAGAGAAGCTATACTCAGTATCCGGCTAGTGATAGATAAATATATAGAAGTCTAAAAAAGTATCTATATTTGCTTCATAGACTACAGCAAGGCCTTTGACAGAGTCCAACATGGCCAAATAGGCCAAGATGGAAAAGACATCAGACTGATTAGAAATATATATTGGGAACAAACTGCATCAATAAGGTGTGAAAACAGCTACTCTCCGTACATAGAAATAAGAAGAGGGGTAAGACAAGGATGCATTTTATCACCAAGCCTATTTAATATCTACACAGAGAATATCTTTAAAAATATAGAAGAAATACCAGGACTCAAGATCAATGGGAAAATAATAAACAACCTTAGATATGCAGATGACACTGTTCTTTTGGCAGAAAGTGAACATGAACTACAAAGTAATAGATCAAGTCAATAAATCAAGTAATGAATATGGACTGGATATAAACATTCAAAAAACAAAAACCATGATAATCAGCAAAGACACAGAAGAACAGGAGGTAAACATAAACATACATGGAGAGAAACTACAACAAGTAAAGCATTATCAATATCTTGGACACATAGTCACAAATGATGGCAGATGTGAAACAGAAGTTAAAAGGAGAATAGGAATGGCTAAAAGTACCTTCAATGACATGAGGAAATTATTATCTAAACAAATTACAAAGTTAAAAATGAGAATTATAAAATGCTACATCTATTCCATATTAATGTATGGCTAAGAAACATGGACACTAAATAAACAATTAGAAGACACAATTGATGCCTTTGAGATGTGGGTATATAGAAGAATAGGGAGAACATCATGGAAAGAGAAGAAAACAAATAAAGAGGTGCTAAAGACACTTAATATGAAGAAAGAACTACTAAGAGAAATAAAGATCAGGCAAATAAAATATTTTGAACACAATAAAAGACATGACACCTTATTGAAGACCTTACTTGAGGGTAAAGTCAAAGGGAGGCGAGCAAGAGGTAGGCAGAGATACAAGTGGGAGAGTAACATCACACGATGGACAGGTTACAGTCTAGCACAGTGCATCACCAAGACAAGAGACAGGGGATGTTAGAGATTTGTTGCAGCCAACCTTCGTTGTGGAGACGGAACTTGATGATGATGATAATATTTTATTTGGGTAGTGATCAAATACTGGCACCTCATAATTAGCTCAAAATTCATGATTCCTCTACCCCATGGAGTAAATAAAGACCATAGAAATCAGCTTAGATGGAGTTGGATGGGGCATCTTTTCAGAATGAATGAGATGTCATCAAGCTGTGTGAACTGCGCTCATATCGGGTATCATAAAATCACTGTGCACTTACGTCACACAGATTCGCACTAAATACAATTCATAGACGTAGTATCTTCGCCAATGTACATATGTTCGTTGTCACTGTGTAGACACGCTGTACATAATCTTCACCGTCTGCTGAAAGAAAATGAGCACCAATAGGTTTGCAGAGAATCTGGCTCTACTAGCCAACTGACATAACATGTGAATTATTTTTAATTTGTTACATTTTTCATTACATATTTATTTTCAGTTATATATCCACATTGCTGCATTGACCTTAGACCAACATCAGGCAGTCATGGGCCGGGCCAAACTTTTGAAAGTGGTACTACTAGGAGATGGAGGCGTAGGGAAAAGCTCTTTAATGAACAGATTTGTTAGCAACAAGTTTGATTCTCAGTCATTTCACACAATTGGAGTCGAGTTCCTAAATAAGGATGTAACAGTAGGTCATTGTTGATCTAAATATATATATATAGGGAGTCTATAAAGTTACTGTGCACTGAATTAGAAATTAAATATTTGTACTCAATATGACATCTTTTCTCGTGCTGTCTTCTTAAAATTTACCAGTTGTCAGGATGTGTTCAGTGTTTTCTTTCAATTTACTAGTTGTCAGGATGTGTTCAGTGTTTTCTTTCAATTTACCAGTCGTCAGGATGTGTTCTGTGTTTTCTTTCAATTTACCAGTCGTCAGGATGTGTTCAGTATTTTTTTTTTCCCAAGACATGTCCCAAATATTCTGATTGCATGACTTTGATATTGTTAAAATTGAGCCCTTAACTTTGAAAATAAAATATGTGTAATAAGACTGTTTTATTTAGATAATTTTCAAATAGTAATAGACATCTCACAATTAGCTCAGATTTCATTATGATGGCTCTGCCGTGAAGTAAATAATCTATGACTACAAGACTATGCCGTTGAATGGACTGGTTCAATTCCTGTTAGTCTCAAGAATTTTTAAATTGTCCTCTGGCTTCCTACTTAAATTTACTTGTACTAAAAAACTATAGACTAGGACAGGGGTTGGCAACCTATGGCACACGTGCCACACTTGGCACGCCAAGCAATTTCAAATGGCACGCAGACTCTCCTGTATAAAGTTGATTATAAATTGATTAGCGCTGTTTCCTCGCTCATTTCGGCACTCAGAATAATTTCAAACCTTAAGTTGGCACACAGTTAGCAAAAGGTTGCCGACCCCTGGACTAGAATACAATTATAAGACCAAAGAAATCAGTTTGGAATGGATTATGAATTACTGAACTGCCTTTTTTCCATAACATGTCCCAAAAATACTGATTGTATCTATCTGATGTTCTTTTTTTCTGGTATGTGATCCTTAAATAAACCTGACTTTAAAAACGCATGTCTACATGAGTTTTTGTCGCGGAGATGGCACCTGATGAGGATGAATTGAAGGATATCCTGTTTAAGACATAACTTTTCAACTATTGATTTTTTTTGTACAGCAAATATTCTTTCTGTACAATGTGGGTGATTGAGTTTCAAACCCACTAACGAATCCATCATTGAACCAATGGTTTTTGGTGTATAACCATTTATGGTTTATTGTTCTCCCTACAAAAATCCTTAAAAATTTTTTAATTTTAAATCTGTCCCAACCATGGATTGAAAAGGGACCTCAAGGGTTTGAAAATGGTGTTCTAACCACATGGCCATGTGTTCCACAATGTTTACTTTCTTACCAATATTGATGCTGTATTCTGTTTGTTTATCCCTATCTTGATCAAGATCTTTGGTCAAAAAGTAGATTTGGTCTTTATTGTAGGCTCTCTATGTGAACCCATTTCACTGATTTTATCATTTATATTTACATTCCTGTAATCATTTCATGTATTCTTGTCTACTCTACCAGAATGTATCATCTTGTCCACTCTACCAGAATGTATCATCTTGTCCACTCTACCAGAATGTATCATCTCGTCCACTCTACCAGAATGTATCATCTCATTTCTATTAAGCAGATCATATTCACAGTAATACAATATCTTCCATTTGTTCAGCCATGGATGTAGGAATTTAAACTCAGATTATTGTCATGTGTGCTTATAGTTATGATTCACTAATTTATTGGATTATATACAGTTATGATTCACTAATTTATTGGATTATATACAGTTATGATTCACTCATTTATTGGATTATATACAGTTATGATTCACTCATTTATTGGATTATATACAGTTATGATTCACTCATTTATTGGATTATATCCTAGCATTGACTGTGCTTTCTGTTCGATCAAGATGAAACTGAACTGCTTCCACCCTTTTCTCTTCTAGAATAAATAACAATCGTTCCTGTCAGTTGTGTAAAGTGTCATGGTCCTTCCCATCTGTGCTCTAATAGTTCCATAATATCTACTTTAGTTCTTTCCATTAGGTCAAAGGGCATGAGCCCATGGGCCGCTGGATCAGCAACCAGTTCTTTCCGTCTCTCCCTGCACCATTTGAAGTTGACCTTCTCAAAGGCGTCATACATTTCCTATGCCGTTCATATAGTTTTCTTCCTTTGCACATTATCAGTATTTTCTTCGATACCAGTCAGACTTTTGTGTGGTCCTCATGAGTTTATTGAAATTTGAATACATCTCTGTAATTTGTTGCTTTCTGAGCCAGTTCTGGTTGCTTACAATAATAAGAATATTTTGTGTCTAAATGTTTAAATTGCTACAATAAAAATATTTTTCATATCTAAATTACTAAAATAAATTTTAAAAACGTGCATGTTCGGTTTACTGCAGTTAAAATAATTGTTGACATCTTTATTGCAGTAGAGAATAACACTTATTCAAGTCTGTACTGAAGTCTAAGATATTTTCCATGTGTCTCAGCTTGTAGTTTATTTACAACACACATTGTTGACTCACTGGCCTCAGATAACTCTGCAAGCTGTTTATTGCTGATAGCACTTAGTAGATTTACATTTGTGTTATCTTGCTGGTTTTCTGGTTTGGCATTATTTTTTTTTTACAGATAACAAATGCTTAGCATAACATTTCAGGTTATGTCTTTACTGTATAATAAATCTCCTGTGTGTATTTCTTATATCCATATGTTAACTATATCTGTTCAGGGTAGCTTATTCATCAGGGTTTCTCAAAGTGGGTACAATTGCCCCAAAGGAACGGGCGCAATATGTTATTTTAATTGGGTAATAAATTATCAAGTTGGGTGTGATGAAGCTTTAGGACACACTGAACATAATCAGCTTCAAAAAAAAAAGATTGAAGTTACTTGCTACTTATTTGGTGCAGGAAAGTAGTCAAAATTGTACAATTGATAAGAATCAAATTCTAGCTGAAAGCATGAGCCAAGCTTTACTTATTGAGAACTGTGGCAAGCAGGCACACATTTTGTGACTTTTTATAAAAATAACTGTTATATTACTTTTAAAAAGTTTCATTCACTGTGTCCTTGATTTGTATATTGTTCACTGTATGTAATCAAAAAGAATAAGAAATTAAAAAAAAAATTAATATAGGATGTAGTGGCCGCCTCACTTATAATAATTTATGCAAAATGGTCGATGGAAGGAAAAAGTTTGAAAACACTTTTATACAGCATCCAAATTATTACTGATTTTTCTTTTGTTTGGTTGGAAAATGTTTGTATCTGAAGTTTTGTCACTTTTATACACTTGACTATGTTATGTAACTTGTACAAATGTCCGTAGAATTTTTCTTCCACTGTTGTTTCTCTGGGCTAGTTATTTGCCTCAGCTTTTCATATTCTGGGCATTCTTGGAAAGTATGCTCTGCTGTTACTGCTATTGGTATTGCTGCTGTTCCATTTTTATCTGGTAGTCTGTATTTAATAACATGTATTGTTTATTTTAGAATTTGTCCTGTCTAGAATTCTGCAGATGTACAATTTTTTATTGACCTGATCATGTCTGAGAAATTCAGATTACTGCCTTCATTTATTCTCTGTGCTAGGCAGTGGAGTTTTTACTTTATGTCTGGGTATATTTTCAAAGTTTTTTTTTCAGATTCTGAAGGACTGTTTTACTTAGTGTGAGCAGTTTGTGAAGTGCCATGAGTTGTGTAGCCTTCATCATTCAGATATCAGCTTACAGCACCAATAGCTTCAATGTACTGTGTAATTTGCTTCAGGTCACCCATGGAAACCTCATGTTTGGAAATAGTGCTGTCTCAGTAGACCATATTTTCTCCCTCTCTTCTTGATAGAGTTGATATGCATGAAGAATGTGTTCTAACGTCTCTTGGCTCAGTCCACATTTGCACCAGTCTGTGTTGTCAATTTTAAGCTTTCTGAACTGTGACTTTTCATTTTGTTGTGGCCAGTTCATACTCTGAAGATAATGGTTTGTTCCTTGCATGACGTTTGGTGATAGGGTCATTTCATTCTGCAGTTGGGTGAGTCAGCTTCCATTTTTTCTTAAATTCTGTTTTTAATCATATTCTTACATTTATATTAATAATATCACTTTCTTTTGTTCTAGTGATTCCCCTTTCCTTGCCAGTAGATCAGGTTTTTTATTTCCAAGTATGCCACAGTGACCAGGGATCAACTGCATTCTTTGGTGGTAGTGCTGAGGTGCTGTTAGCAGGACATGAGTTCATTCATGCTCATTTTCTTTGGATCTTTCAATGCCTGCAACACTAACCTTGCATCAGTTATGTCTCGGCAAACAATTTATGAGCATTTTTGCTACTCATGTAGCCTTTCATACGTAGAGAACTTAAAGCATGTGTACATCTGCCTTCTATACTGGTAGAACTTTTTGCATGGTTTAGGGGAATAAACATAAGTACCCAATTGCTCCATGCAACAAGGGGGCCTGGTGTTGCTCCAACTTCTGTGAACTGGGGCTGCTTTCTGTTTAGGTGTCCTTCACATAGATTACCTTACTGGACTAGAGTGTTCTATCTATACTTGACCTGAACCATAACTTCAACCATCTGTTATGTCTGTATCCACACTGTTGCTCACTGGTAGGCAGTCACAACCACCCAATGACTTGCTGTGTATGTATGTCACTCACTGGTAGGCAATCACAACCACCCAATGACTTGCTGTGTATGTATGTCACTCACTGGTAGGCAATCACCACCACCCAATGGACTTGCTGTGTATGTATGTCACTCACTGGTAGGCAATCACCACCACCCAATGGACTTGCTGTGGCTGGTGTATTTATGACAGCTGCTTAGTCGGTCCTATTGCCTCCTTATTTCAGCAGAATTGTCAAGTCATGTGTTACCACAGTGATGGACAGTATTAAAGATGTACCTACTAGGCTGGATGCAGACTGGTCCGGCTGGTTGTGGTCATGTAGTGAGCAGTGGCATATATTTTGTTTGTTTGTTAAATGGAGGATTAAGCCTCTAGCTGAGGCACGACCCTTTCAACCTAAGACAGAAGTCTATTTTGGTTATATCAGGCCGTATTAGCTTTTATCTAAATGTGACCTAATGGTCTGGGTGTTTGGAAAGCCGTGCGTGCTATTGCTATGTATTATCTATATTGCTAGGTGGAGTTGATGTTTATTTGTGGCCAAGATGCCTTTTATGTAACTGTGACCTATGGTCTGGGCGAATTGAGAACCGTGCGCGCTATTATTGCAAAAGAATGTTATGTTGCTAGTTGTATTAAACTGTTTATTTCTGGTGGTATTGCTGTTTTATTTAAGAGTGACACTAATGCCTGGGGGAGTTTGAAAAACCGTGCGTGCGATTATGCCAAAAATTGTCCATATTGCCAGTCGTATCCTGTGGTGAGCATTCCTCGGTTGTTATTTGTTGAAAGCTGTGGAGAGAGACCTGTAGAAAGACTGATGACAAACACTGACTTATTTTGTTTTTGACTTGCTTAGATTTTTTCATTAGGGCTTTAGTCCTGGTTATAAATTGTTTAATTAGTTTTAGCCTATCTGGTGGTACATCATGGCCCAGAACCTTTTCTAATTTATATGGTATTTTATTGTTTAGGTAGTAATCTTTTAGGTCTTGCCTATGATGGTTGTATTTATGAATATGGAGTAGGAAATGATCTATTGTATTTTCCTCTTCACAGTCTTCACATATTTGTTCAAGTATATAATGTAATGATTTTCCCAGTCTAAGTCGTAGTAGTTTCCTATTGGCAGGGATTTTCAGCTCTTCCTTTATTTGAGTGGTCCTAGTGGGTCCTTTTAGCATTGCATGTGCATGTCTTCCTTTTGCACTGTTGTCCCATTTTTCTGTCCATTCCTTAAGTATTGTGTCCTTTATTATGCTTCTGGTTTCCGATCTGCCAAGTCCTATCTGGATTTCTGTTCCTTGTGTTCGTCCTTTCTTGGCTTCCTTGTCAGCTGCTTCATTTCCTGGTATTCCGACATGGGCTGGAATCCACATTACATTAACCCTCGTACCAACATGAACTAGGTTTGTTGTTATGCGTAGTATATCTTCTACTATATCTGGCCTTTGGCTGTCATGTTTATTTTGAATAGCCTAGACTGATGATAATGAGTCAGTCAGGATTGTTAAATTTTTAGGTGGGTTATCATTTATTATTTCTAGTGCTTTTAGAATTGCAACTAGTTCACCTGTGAATATTGATGTATGTTCTGATAATTTAAAGCTCTTATTGATGTTCCTGTCAGGTATTACTATTCCTGCACCAGTTGGGCCTTCCTCTCCTTTGGACCCATCTGTGAATACTTTTAGACTATTTATTGTTCTATCATTTATGTGGTTTATTGCTCTATTTTTAGCTGAATCTCTATTTTGGTGTTTTTTCTATATAAGATCATAACCTTCCCAGTGACATATATTTTAAGAGGGCTGCCTTTTATACTTGAAGAACTTTGTGCATGAGTTGGGCTGCCTTCTATACTGAGAACGGTATACTGAAAATGTTGTGCCATGAGTCGACTACTGCCTTCTATACTGAGAACTTTGTGCCATGAGTCAACCACTGCCTTCTATACTGAGAACTTTGTGCCATGAGTCAACCACTGCCTTCTATACTGAGAACTTTGTGCCATGAGTCAACCACTGCCTTCAATTATGGATGTAACTTTAATATTTGACAAGTGTCTCTCCCAACCTTGAAGATACAATGAAAGACTTCTAACAGTGCTTTGGGAGCTTGAGCATATCATTGTGTAAGTCAGTATTTCAGCAACCAACCGAGTGCCACCATCACTGCTTTTATCTCCAATTACATGCTCAATGTTGTAGGGGAGTATGCAGACACTTTCTCAAGCACCTTCTGTTATTTTTGTAGGCAACACAACCCCATCCATAATTATTCATTTCTCTGTTGACCAAGTCATCTGTGTATATTATTGTATCTTTTGGTTTCTTCTCCAAACTCCATCCGTCTAACATGCAGAAGTTTAAGGATGAAAAAATAAGAATTAAAATCTTTATTCTTTTGATTCTTTCATTCTCAAACTCCCACTGAATTTCTCTTATAGCAGGAATAAACGTCCTACTAGATTTCCAGCAGGATGTAGTCCAGAGATCTCACTTATAGCAGGACAATGGTCCTACTAGATTTCCAGCTGGATGTAGTCCAGAGATCTCACTTATAGCAGGACAATGGTCCTACTAGATTTCCATCTGGATGTCCAGAGATTTCTTTTACAGCAGGACAATGGTCCTACTAGATTTCCAGCAGGATGTAGTCCAGAGATCTCTCTTATAGCAGGACAATGGTCCTACTAGATTTCCAGCAGGATGTAGTCCAGAGATTTCTTTTATAGCAGGACAATGGTCCTACTAGATTTCCAGCTGGATGTAGTCCAGAGATCTCACTTATAGCAGGAGAATGGTCCTACTAGATTTCCAGCAAGATGAAGTCCAGAGATCTCTCTTATAGCAGGACAATGGTCCTACTAGATTTCCAGCAGGATGTTGTCCAAAGACTGGAAATACGTTGGGTCATCAATTTATTTGTGTCAATGGCCCAACACTTCTGCTTACACCTTTTTATTAATGTCTTCATTTGAAATCATTAGGCTTTCTTTAATATAGGTATAAATATAATTATATTTCAAATTTTTACAGATTGCTGGTGAGAACTACACATTGCAAATATGGGATACAGCTGGTCAGGAAAGGTTCAAATCATTGCGGACTCCTTTCTATCGGGGTGCAGATATTTGTATGTTGACATATGCTATAGATGACCGGAAGAGTTTTGAGAACCTGCCAATGTGGAAAAGCGAGTTTCTATATTATGCTGATATTCAAGATGGAAGTCCTTTCCCATTTATAGTTCTTGGAAATAAAGTGGATGTTCCTATCAGGGATGTTGGAGAAGATATGGCTCGAACTTGGTGTGCACGAAATGGAAATGCCCCATATTTTGAAACCAGTGCAAAGGACTCTACAAATGTGGAGAAAGCTTTTATTTCTGCTGTTTCCCGCCTACGAGATATGGAAGATCAACATGACATCAAACCAGTCCATACAAACTCTGTTGATTTAAGTAAAATATCCAAAACTTCCGGCCCTTCTTGTTGTAGTTAAATGTTGTAGCCATTTCATCATAATAAGTTATTTGTTTTTGTTGTCCTGAATGAATGAAGATCTCTAGGAAGAGTCCTAGGATTATTTTTGTTATCACAGACAATCCTGAGGTATAATGTTAAAGTATGGAGGAGTAGCCTTGATTTTATTGATTGTAAACTACTTGAGCAATAAACATAGTCGAATATAGCTTATCATACCATCAGCAGTGAGAAGAGGGGGTGTTTCTCCAGAGTTTTGTGTCATACCCAGAACACTCACAATTCTCAGCAGTTGAAAAGAGGGGGTGTTTCTCCAGTTTTATACCCAGAACACTCACAATTCTCAGCAGTTGAAAAGAGGGGGTGTTTCTCCAGTTTTATACCCAGAACACTCACAACTCTCAGCAGTTGAAAAGAAGGGGTGTTTCTCCAGTTTTATACCCAGAACACTCACAACTCTCAGCAGTGTGCAATGCTTTGAGAAGAAGCCTCCTACTCAGAGGGAATTGGAAACATAATTGTGAAGATAAAATGCTGTATGGATTCTACAAATAGTAAAGTTTTACTATATAGACATAATGATCTACTAGTGATTTGTTGTTGCACGGTGGTTTGCATGCTCAGCCACTAGCCAGAACTTCTTGCATCTCAGAGGTCAAGTGCACTTCCATGCCATGTTTATCTTCTCCAATTGTGCCAATAGAAAACTTATTTGAACCTAGACATGATAGTACACTAGGAACTGAGCAAATCAAATCCCACTTATTTATGTGATATTTTCTGAATATGTAAGCAATCTGATTCTTGATTGGGATATTGTCTCTATCAGCATCCTCTTCATCATTTTGTAGTGTATCTATGACTGCTCTAATTAACTCAACCCTGTCTCTTCTCATCATTGTGCCATCTACTATAGCTTTATCAGCTGATGCGTCAGCTCTTTCATTGCTCCTGAGTCCCGTATGACCTGGACAGTTGATCCATGTGATGCTAGAAGATTCCCCCATTATTTTCCGATCTTGTGCAACATACTCTGAGAGTTTGATAGAATCACTATGGATGTTGGTCATCAACCAAGTCAGAGCCACTGTAACTGTCTTTATCTCCATTCTCATTCTCGATGTTGTGGGGATGTAGGCAGCAGATTTTTCCGTCACCCTCTTGCCATTTCGGTATTTGATGAAACTTCATCTGCATCTACTTGTTTATCTTATTACTGAGCAAGCTGTCTCAATTATATTTTGTGGTTTTGAGTACTGTTATGAGTTTGTTGTCATTCTCTCTTTCTTAGTTTCAAGCCAATCACACACTTTCTTCCTAGCTGTATCATAATATTTATCAAGGATTTTCCTTCATTGTTTACTTCCATACATTCACAACTTCTGCCTACCTCTTCTAGCTTGCAGACTCTGAGTAAGATATCTTCTACGTCTGCCATCCAAGACCTTCCTCATTTGATACACCTTCTTTTTGTGTTATCTAGAGGTTGGTATAAAGTGTGATATAACTTCAACTTAATGTATTCTTTAACGTTCACTACTCAATGTCTTACTTTGATGCTGTAAGGAGAGACCCCATGGCAGCAATTGGTGCATCTCTGATAGATTTTAGAACTGCCCTCCTGGCCTCATTCTTGACTCTTGGATAAAGCCTTTCAACCTGTGTTTGCGACAGAAGATCTCATCTGATTTAGTGTGAGATGATTTAGTGAACCCCACACTCAACCCTCTTTATTCCCCTCAATCTATCTATCTATACGCTGTGTCCCTTGTTTGCCTTGCAGCGTCAGGGGTTGAAGAGTTCTCTGGAGATGGCCTTCTTGTGCGCTGTTTGTAAGCTTCCCCTCAATGGTATGTCAAAATGCTGCTAATCTTTGTTCCCTTTTATTGGTCCCCATTATACACAGAAATTATAGAAACTCACAAATATATTTTGCGTCTAATGTATAATTAAAAACCAAACACGTACAGTATTCTGTATATGCATTGACAATCTGATTTACGTAGAATTCATTATTTCTGACTTTCAGGGAATCATTTCTAATTAAATATACAAAATTCACACACATTAACACTTTAACTGTTACATTCTCAGAAAGTGAACCCAGCTGTGATAAATTATTTTCACAATAAATTTCTCCTTTTCTTTTCCTGCAAGAATAAGAGCTTCCTTGGTACTGGCTTTTTATTTACACCGGAAAATATATACCATGTGGATGGGATGTTTGCCACGCACTAATGTGTGGGAATTTCTGAGTGACCTAATTTTTAGTAATAAAGAGATTGAAAACAAAAAACATTGAACTCATCAATACCAGTTTAACCTTTAGCACGCTGTGTTTACTACAATTACATAATTTCTCTCCTGCTGCGGAATTCGTTTTTGAAAATGTTATGCAATCGCTATTGGCTGTTTTGAAATCGTGATAACTTTTTTGTTGTTACAGATATTTAAATAACATTTTTTTAAAGTTTTGTTTGTGTGTGTGTGTGTGATACGAGACGTGTGAGAAAGTGATAAAGACAGATTTAGACTTATCTAGATCTAGGCCTACCGTCGATTGAAAGCTGTGAAATCTTTTGAATATATTTTACATAATGGAAACCTCGTGGTATATTTTAAATAATGTATTTGAAGAGCTTACCTCTTAAGTTTTTCACTTTCCAATCAGAATAAATGATTTCACTGAATATACGATGAACGAAAAGTATATAAAACTCGATTCACTGTCATATCGCTTCGCCGCAATGCCAATGCCTACAGGTTGTTCGGGTTTCCATTTCATAATCACATGACATTGTCTATCGCCATTTTAACAATAGAAACAGGAAGTTAGATGAAATGTCTACTTTATGTTGCCAAAACACTCTGTCAAAAAATTACCAATCTTGCATTTTTCGTTTCGATTCGGGTTTAATGCATTGGGCGGCGGATTTTGCCTCCCGCAATCAAGACATGGCACAATTTGAGCAAAATTTATCGCCCTAATTGTAAACACAGCGTGCTAAAGGTTAAGAGAGGAATGAGTAAACATGTGCATGGCAGCTACCAAAGAGTTCATGAGCAGCAGCAAACTTGTGATATAAAAAAATTGTTTGCCAGTACCTACTAAATCTACCAAAATAAATTTACATTGTCAAACATTTAAGGTGCCCACATCATCTGGGGGTCACTTGACACCCTAAGAAGTCCACCACTGTTAATGAGATTGTTATATTATTTGCCTACATTTTGTAGTGATAACCCTTGATGTATTTGAATGTTGATATGATGTGTTGAACATAAGTTGTATGATCTTATGACAATTAAATACTAATGAAAGTGAGTTCTGTGTGCACAGTGTTGAAATAAGTCCAGCAATGGTTGTTAATTTGCTAACATAAATGTATATTTACTGTGTATTATATGAGAACAATTAAGATGATTGTGAAAAACTGCCTGGCAAATACTCATGAACTTTTAGGAATGTTTTTACGAACAGTCGCCAGAGATGTTAAAATTACAATTTCTTGATGTATTTTATCTTGTTTTTGCAACTATTGGTTTGTTTGCAATTCTAGAGGGATTGCGAGTTTATAACTTTTTTAGTTGCTCTTGTTTCGAGTAATGAACTTTATATTTTCTGCTAACTGTAAATATTTTACCTCATGATTCAACTTATGCATTAGTTCTCAAACTGCTGCAGATTAGCATAATATAGTCCAGAGAATGGAATGCTTTGTATCATGGTTTACAACATGACTGCGATATCTGTTCCTTTTGTCCTGATGTCAGTGTGACATTTTTGGTTTGTTGTGACTATGATGGGACAGCCTGCTCATTAGTCACCTTTTATGACATGCTTGACAGGTGGCAGTTTTACTTCTCCATTCATTCTCAAAATCCTGTATGATAGCAGTATGTAGTCCAGAGAATGGAGTTGGTGTCGTGGCTTACAGCTTCACTGCAATATCTGCGTCTTTCAACCTGATACATCCGACTTCAGCATGGATTTTGAATCACACTGACTCTCTATAGGATGGGACAGCTATCTCCAAAACCTCTTTAGTCTCCTCTTGTGACATTCATGAAGGTCACTGTGTAACTATTCTTTACTTTCCTAGTGGTCTCTGGCAGCAGATAAGGTGTCATGGCGGCTCATTCTGATGGGGTAGTTTACTCATGGAAAATACAAAACAGTTTTACTGCAGTCCTGCCTATTATTGATTGCTGTAGTTTACCATAATTTCCTTTAAATTACAGACACGTGCATGGCTGACTGTGGTAGTCAATAAGTCTGTAGATACTGCTAAAATATTATCCTGGGAATTATCACTTGAAGCTGCGGAGTTAATTGCTATGGGTGATACTCTTGACATGTGTTGTGTCACTTTGTTGATTGTAATGGAGTTCATATGGGGTAACCCGGGAATAATTACCTCAATTATCTATGCTTTTGGAGCTCTTCAAAACTTTGTTAATTGTAATGGAGTTCATATGGGGTAACCCAGGAATAATTACCTCAATTATCTATGCTTTTGGAGCTCTTCAAAACTATCAATAATGAAACGCAAATGAAGAAATTTATTTTAGGTAACCTTCCCTCCCACAACCTTGGTAATGTCAATTTCATGAGACTGCCTGTCTTACAAATATGAAGACACTTTGAAGATAAAGGATTGATTATCTTGTATATACATGCATAGGTCCTCAGCAGGCTTCATCAAGGTGGTGATCATGTCAATACTTGATGTGTTATCACAGATTTAATCAGTGTTCCCTCTGTCATGTGACGTATTCTTTCCGGAACGTTGTCTTCCCAATGAACTCTCTGAACCCTCTTCTGTCTTGGGTGATGCGGCTTGCATTTTCCATGATGTATTCATGTTATCTTTAATGTTGTCAGTCCATCGTCTCCTTGGTCTGCCCTTTCTCCTCTTTCCAGGTACTCTGCCCTCCATTATTTGTCTTTCTAAACAGTTGTGTCTTTTAATATGACCCAACAGGTGTAGTTTTCTTTTTACTATTGTCTTTTCTTCTTCAACGTTCATTCTCAAACTTCCACTGGATCTCTCTTGTAGCAGAGACAATGGTCCTACTAGATATCCAGCAGGATGTAGTCTGGAGAATGGAAATGTGTTGTGTCGCCGTTTTATTTGCACCAATGACCCGAAACATCCATTTTCTGCAGTGCTATTGTGTTTAGTGACCAACACTCTGGAATCTTCAATGTGTTTATCTGAGTTTCTCATTTTTTCCTTCATGATATTCTAAGTATCTTTCTATAGCATTTCATCTCAAAGGAGTTGACCTTCTTTGCTGCTGACTTACCCTTTAGCAAGCCAGATTAAAAAATACGAAACGTCTCCCTGCCACCGGATTCTTTTTTGAAAATTTGCGTTATTGATGGTGACTGTTTTGAAAATGTGATAATTTTTTGGTTGTTAAGAGATATTTAAATAATATTTGCACATATAAATAAAGAATTGAATTATGCATATATTTGTGTAATTTATGTACGTGTGTGTGTGATACCAGACATATGAGAAAGTGGTAAAGACGTTTTTCACAAAAAAACATATATTTTATAACAAATAAAGAGGAAAACAATAAATAAAAAAATAACTTACCTTAGTTATCGAATTCCTTGGCAACACTGTAAACTAAATCACGCAAATCTGTTGTATTTATGTTCTTTCACTGCGAAATTATCAAAATATAGCTGGGAGAACTGTATAAAATATGTAGATTTGCAGTAAAATCGTTCTTTGAGATTAGGTCTAGAGCCATTTTTGGTGCTACTTCAACATATTCGATATCAAACGTCTACAAGTCTCCAAACCAACGCGGCATTCTGTATATTCACTGCTGTGAAACTAAATAACTCAATAATTCATGATTCAAGCCACGATTCAATGTTATTTTATTCAAAATACGATGAAAGAAAGGTCTATAAAATCGGTCGACCATCATGGCATCGTACCGGTGTGCAGATGTGGTCAGATTAATTGCTATAAAATTTGTATCTTCTGACTAGCCATTGTTACAACGATCATGTAGGATGTAGGAATGAAACGGCTTCAATAGCGCATGTTCCCGAGTAACCAATCAGGCTGTGGGGCGTCTATTATAACGATATCTCATTGGATGGGGTATGTCGCCAACGGCACTAGTCGCCATTTTGTTTTTCTGCGGCGGAGTTGATATAGGCGTGGTGCAGGTTACTTAGGGTCCATGTTTCGCAGCCATATGTTGCAACCGGAAAAATAAAAGTTTGTAGCATTAGCAATTTCATTTCTATTTTGTAGTTTTTCCATGTTTTTCAACCGTGTTACAATATGCCATTGCCAATATTTTCCTTATTTCTACCATGCAGTCTCCTGCACCGTTGATGTTTGATCCTAAGTATTCAAATTTAACCACACATTCTATCTTGGTATTGTATATTCTGATTATGTGTACCCTAACAAGTAAATATCTGTCAGCTCCTGCCACTGTTCATGATTATAAGGAACTGACTTTGTCCTCTCGTCTGACTCTGTGGCTTATTGATAGTGAGTTGTCTGTAGAAGCCCAAAGTAACAGGTTCAAATTCAACTGCAAGAAGTTGAACAACAGAATCTATTAAAAAACAATGGCACTTTATCTTATCTATGAGTGTGATGTAACCATCATCAAAGACGTTGTCTTCATTGGCATCTGTAAACCTCTCGGTTCTGAGCACTCCGTCCAGTGTCATATTCAGGTCTTATGTTTCCATCATAGACTTGGTCTGCCTCTTGTTCTCTTTCCTGGAATCTTTCACTCAATGATTAATCACTTCGATCCATTGTGTCTTTTATATGGCCAAAATATGTTAGCTTGCATTTTTTGACGGTATTGAGAAGCCAGTCTCCTTCTATGTTCAGGTCTTTAAGAAGATAGCAAAATGCTGAACAATAAATATTGCCTAAAAAATCACCACGACATGCTTGATTGTCACATCTTAAATACATTATGCAACCAAATTGTTTTCTAATAAACTATTTACGTAGGTATAGTCAAATTTAATTATTACAATTTGGCCGACAAAAAAGTATGTGATAGGAATTCTCTATATACAGTATGAACAATAATTATAATTGGGAAATTTGAAAAGTGTAGTTAAATAGGGATAAAATAAATTTGTTATAAAAGTAGGTGCTATAGAGGGATTCCACTGTATTATGTTGCCAGTTTACAGATTAGCTGTGATGACAGAACACCTTTCATGACATTTATTTTCAGATCGTAATAAGTTTCTGTAATGATGTTGTACATAAGTGACTTGAAGACTAGTAGTCTGAAGTTGAGCTATTAAACATTTTTTTTGTCTTACTCTGATAAAGTAGTGTTTCTTACGGATACAATGTCAGTCCTACAAGTCCTCACAGAAATAACGTGCCAGACTTAATAGAAACCCTACGAGAAGTGAGCATTCAAAAAGCGGTTTTATATTGCATACCATCCCACTATAGCATAGAAGGAAAGGAAAGACCTAAAATCTATCATCACAGTTATGAGAAAAGTCAACCACTCAAAAGACAACTATCAGTATCTGGACAGAGCAGAACAAGTCGTCATGTTCAAGACTTAATTCATTGTGCATTTCTTTAGCCTTTTCTTGAAGTGATATCTCTATTTCCCTGCAGTTTGTTTCAAACCATTGTTCTACATGTTAGGTATAACATTGAAGATAGATTGTTCTGAACAGCTAGAACTGCAGAGATTGTTCTGAACAAATAGAACTAGAGATAGATTGTTCTGAACAAATAGAACTAGAGATAAATTGTTATGAACAAATAGAACTAAAGATAGATTGTTCTGAACAAATAGAACTAAAGATAGATTGTTCTGAACACATAGAACAAGAGATAGGTTGTTCTGAACAAATAGAACTAGAGATAGATTGTTCTGAACAGCTAGAACTGCAGAGATTGTTCTGAACAAATAGAACTAGAGATAGATTGTTCTGAACAAATAGCTTGTTTGCATCTAAACCATCATGTTGGGGATCATTGTCACACAGTAATTTCTTTTTCCTCCTTTCCTACACCACACCTTTCTTTAGATCAGAGATAGACTATGGCATGCTCCTGTATATCACATTTATCTAGCATTGTTTCATCACTGTACAGCTTCTTCTATCCTTTCTGTTCCCTGTAGAGCATAGATTGCACTGGCTGTCCAACAATTTTGTGCCTCCCTGTTTTCTTAAACTGTGCCTATGAGATCCCAATTGATTTTGGTCTCTTCCTTCACTGTTCTTCAGTTATTCCCCAGTCTTTCAGCTCTTCTCTTCCCTTATGGGTTTCAGTCCAGCTAGTCTAGTTCTATGTGTTAGAAATGCTTAATGACACAACTATAATACAATTAGTAGAATTTGGGACATGAATAGAAATTGGCATCTGATGGACAGAATGAGGAATGTTTAACTAGTGAGCCAAGGGAACTATCTGTATGCATACTTCAATTTTTTCTGAGGGAAACTGAGTGTCTATGAGTTTGCCTAGAGTGGCCTAGGCTACTTATAGCCGCTAGTTATAAATCTTCCATATGTTACAATTTTCTTTGTTAAATTTATTATTGCATCATTGACTTACTTCTTGTGATATGAGGCAGATGTTTTTAGTCTAAGATTAGAGATGAGCAATCTTTGTTGGTTGACAGGTCAAATTCAGGATTGTTTGTCCGATATAGGGTCTACCCTGCCAGCGAACCAATTGTTTGTCCGATATAGGGTCTACCCTGCCAGCGAACCAATTGTTTGTCCGATATAGTTTCTACCCTGCCAGCGAACCAATTGTTTGTCCGATATAGGGTCTACCCTGCCAGTGAACCAATTGTTTGTCCGATATAGGGTCTACCCTGCCAGCGAACCAATTGTTTGTCCGATATAGGGTCTACCATGCCAGCTAAACAATTCAGGATTGTTCTTCAATGATATATGGTCTACCATGCCAGCTAAAGAATTCAGGATTGTTCTTCGTCTGATAAAGGGTCTCTCTGCCAGCCAAACAATGTCAAAAGATTTTTTCCTAAGGTCCCAACAGGATTTTCTGTTGACAATGCATTTTTTTTAAACATCACAATACTCGTTTTGTATGTCAAAACATTTGTTACCTCCATTGCACAGTCTCCTAAAGTTTATTTTGTTCTGAACACCGTTTTCAACTAACATGAAAGATTTGATGTAATTATGCCCTCCTCGCGAGATTTTACAGTTTGGATAGGATTTTTTATTTTATATATTCTGAGCTTAGGAGGGATTAATAAATATCATCATCTTAGCATGTCATTTGTGCCTCACACTTGGTCTAGATCAGTTGTTTCCCAACCTTCTTTTTTACCATGCCCCATCCAAGTCTTTCTAAAAATGTAAACATATACATATTTTTATATTCTTCTTCTTCTTCAGCGTTCATTCTCAAACTCCTGCTGGATCTCTCCTCTAGCAGTACTACTAGATCTCCAGCAGGATGCAGTCCAGAGAATGGAAATGTAATGGCCCGACACATCCGTCTTTGGCGGAATTTTTATATTCAAAAACTATTATTTCCTAAATAAAGCCTAATTACAGCTTTCAAATTGCCTCCTCCCTCCCCCTTCCCGGTAGGGTGTGGGGCCCATGTTGGGAAACACCGGTCTAGATGTTATTTACTATTTCAAAAAACTTCCTTGTTGAATATCACAAAAGAGAATTACACCTTCCTCGTTGAATGTCATAAATGAGACAATAAACATCCTCGTTGAATGTCATATGAGACATCCAAATTCATAAATGTTATCATAAATGAGATCTTTACCATCCTTGTTGAATGTCATATGAGACCAACTTTTTTTTTTTAGTGTCATAAATGGGAACTTTCACTTCCTTGTTGAATGTCATAAATGGGAACTTTCACTTCCTTGTCGAATGTCATAAATGGGAACTTTCACTTCCTTGTTGAATGTCATAAATGAGAACTTTCATTTCCTTGTTGAATGTCTGAAATGGGAACTTTCATTTCCTTTTTTGAATGTTACAAAAGGGCCATTTACTTATTGAATGTCAGGATATCTTTGACCTGCTTATTGAATGTAATGTTAACTACTTGTTGAATGTAAAAAAAAAGGGTGATCGTTACTTCTTTCACGTGTTTCAGATTTAAACAAGAACAATTGTTATATTGTTGATATCACTGAAATAATATATATTATTCTTTTTATTGAGAAAACTGGACTACTTATGTAGACATGTTAAAACTGGACTTGTTGTGTAGACATGTTAAAACTGGACTT
The DNA here is from genome assembly GCA_034231615.1 of Meghimatium bilineatum. Classification (NCBI taxonomy): domain Eukaryota; kingdom Metazoa; phylum Mollusca; class Gastropoda; order Stylommatophora; family Philomycidae; genus Meghimatium; species Meghimatium bilineatum. The sequence continues at coordinate 38,650,666 of CM067312.1, forward strand.
GTTGTGTAGACATGTTAAAACTGGACTTGTTGTGTAGACATGTTAAAACTGGACTTGTTGTGTAGACATGTTAAAACTGGACTTGTTGTGTAGACATGTTAAAACTGGACTTGTTGTGTAGACATGTTAAAACTGGACTTGTTGTGTAAACATGTTAAAACTGAACGAGAAGAAGATAATTATTCAAAGGGAACAATTCACAATAAAATATTTTTGTCACAAAATTATATATTCCTTTCATTTTGTGGTGTGTAAAGCTTTTTCTCTTTGTTGGTTCTTTCTCAAACTCCTGCTGTTAGCAGAGTGTAGTCCAGAGAATTGAATGTGTTGCGTTGTGGTTTTCAGCTTGTCTGTGATATTTGAGTATATATGGGTTTCTGCCCTATGCGCTGCCTATGGCCCTGGAGGAACATAACATAACATAACATGGGTTCAGATCATCCAACTATTTATAGCATTTGTTTTCGAATTGTGACATTCTCATGCCAAATCATCCCTGGTCAATTATGAAAATCACATATTATTAATTATTTAGAGAAATGATTAACTAGAATTAAAGCTTTGATTGTCACGTTTCTTTATTTCTAAGTCTTTGCTGTAAACAAAGCTGTAAATAAAAATAACTTATTTACAAAAAAACTTCCAGCAACAAGAATTTTTGATAAAGAATTTAATGTAAAAATAAATATATATATTCATTTTTATATAAATATATACTTTCTATATATTTAAATAGAAAGTTAAGAAAAATTATTGTATAATTTATAATGTAGCAAACAAGACTTGAACCCATTCCATTCAATTAACAACTTCACCTTGCATTGAAAGACTGCATGTATTAACTTTCTCCACGTCAACATATTTTTTTAATGATTGAGAAACCGCAGTAAAACTATATTTTTTTTAAATGTCATATTCTATTTTTCCCCGTTGGGGAGTTACAGGGAGTATTCAACTGGCTTGTGTGATAAAGGCTGCATGCCCTTGCTGTCACCACATCATGTTCAGGATGAGTTTTTTAATTTACACTCCGCCAGAAAAAACCCAGTCCTTACCAGCGATTGAACTCTGTACCTCACGGGTGTGAGAACAACATTCTAACTTCTCAGCCATGAATCACACATATACAAAAGAAAAATATATAAAATGGGTTAAATATCCCTTTCTTGAAAAAATATTAAGGTCAAAATATTGATCCTGTGTATTGTTCAACTTAAAATTGCTATTTAACTCTTTGTAAATATTTTTTTCAATGTTTACCTCAAAATCTTATCCTCAATGCAAAAAATAATGCATATAAACAGAGATAAAACTCGCACCTACAATACTCATTGACAAAGAACAACTAGAAAATGTAAACAACTTTGAATATCTCAGGTCAACCATCAACACCACAGGAGATTACTCAGCAGAGATTAGAAAGAAATCAGCAATGACCCTACAAAAAATATCACAAATGAAACCTTCTATGGCAAGGGGCAAGCGAAAAATAAAGTTACAATTATTACAAAACATCTCTTAGATAATGAATGATGTCAACATACATTTCAATGTTAATGTTCAACCTTCAGGAATGAAATCACGGTAGACAATACCCTGGGAATCAGAAAAGTTTCCAACATAACTTTTCCTTTGCTCTTTTCCAAACAAGATTTCCGAATACAGGAAGATGCACGAGATTTCCGTTCAGAGGACTTATGTTTTGTCTGAGGATCATACAAATAACAATCAACCAGAAGAAAACAACCCGAAAAATGGAGAACAACAGTTGGATTATACTGTACAACGTGTCAGCACATTAATCCCTACTGTTAGAGATTAACCTCATAAAGCATAATGTGATTAACTTAGAACAGCTTCCTTATTCTCCAGTCTTGCACTGGCTGATTTGTTCTTGTTCCCCCCACTGATATGACAGCAATTCAAGGATGCGTATTTCTCTCCGGAAAGATCAGAAGAAAGCGTAATCGTGGGGTTTCATGGCCTACCAAAATGACAAGAAATTAGCTGAGAAATCAGCCGTGTACCCCACTACAATGCTACAAGACAGATGAGGGAGGTGCCACAAATGTTTCCATCAGCTGTATACGCATTGGCAAAAGTGTGTAGTTGCCGAAGGGTACTACTTTGAAGGGAATATTGTGTATATAATTCTATTGTTACTTATTTCTATAAATCTTCCTATCTTCATTACTTTGGTCTTTTCTATATTTATGTTCATGTTAAAGGTTCGGCATGTTTGATGTAATCTGTCTATTTGTCTTTGTAGTTGCTCTTCTGATGATGCTACTAGTGCTTGGTCGTCTGCAAATAGTAATTCGTTTAAGTTATCCTTCATGTTGTTTTCTTCTGTTGTCTTTGCTACTTTGTAGATGTGATCTATGTATGTTATAAACAATGGGGGGGGGGATAGTACACATCCCTGCCTCACTCCCGAGCAATTTAGAAATTATCTGAGCACGTACATACTGTGCATTGACTATTGGCATATATGCTCTGACAAAGGTTTCATATATATATATATATATATATATATATATATATATATATATATATATATATATATATATATATATATATATATATATATATATATATATATATATATATATATATATATATATAATTTTATTCTATTAATTTAGACACTAAATTAATCCTTTTAAGATCATGTGTTTTCCCAGTTGCAACATATGAATGAGAGACTTGGACTTTAAACAAGACAATATCCAAAAGAATAAATTCATTTGAAATGAAGTGCTACAGAAAGATCCTACGAATATCATGGACAGAGAGAAAGAAGAACATTGAAGCTTTGAAATTACTGAAACTAAACGAAGGGTGACATTTAAATACCATCATAAGAAGGAAGCTACAGTATTTTGGACACTTAAAGCGACATGATGGTATGGAAAGGCTGATTCTAGAGGGCAGAGTGTCGGGCAAGAGAAAAAGAGGAAGACCAACAAGACGATGGACAAGCGACATCGAACAATGTATGCACATGTTTTAGGCCAATGCAGGCCTGCATGTCAAGAATAGAAAGACGTTCAGAATATCCTCAATAAAGACAAAATTCTGGAAAGAATATTTCACTTATATATATATAATGTTCCAAAGAAAACCTTATCTTCAACCTCAATAAAAACCATGTAATAATTGTACTAATTTACCCTAGGATAACATAAAATGTAATATGTAATAATTGTACTAATTTACCATAGGATAACATAAAATGTAATATATAATAATTTAATATTATAGGCCTACATTACAATTAATTATTAATGCAAAAATGAACTATAAGTTTATAAAAAATTTGCATGACACATTTTAAATTTGTAACTAAACATGAATAACAATAAACAAAATGACATTCATTAAAATATAAATGATGGAACTGCAGTAAAATTCAATACCAATGATATACTGTATAGGCATGAGACACACTATTTATCTATCGTCTTTTCCACAAATGATGTTAGGCGTCATTGCAAGTTAAGTTTTCTGTCTTTGGCCATCTTTGTTGTGCTTGCCATGGTTAGGCAGTGGTTTTTAACAATCTCTCTGATTGAATCTTCTCATCCTGTTCTTGGTCTTCCTCTGGCTTTCTAGCCATTCTTTCTGCTGTTGTATGACTGGATGTGATGGTTCCATTCACATAAGGTGTCCGAACCAGTTAATCTGTTATCTTTCTATATATTGTTTGCATGATATGGTCTTTTATCTTTCTGATGTCTTCATTTCTCATTCTGTCTCTTCTGGTGAAATTTATAGCCTTTCTCAGACATTTCATCTCACATGTTGTAATCTTTCTCATTAGTGTTTTTGTCAGTGGCACTAGTAACATAAATTTTGTCAGTGGCACTAGTAACATAAATTTTGTCAGTGGCACTAGTAACATAAATTTTGTCAGTGGCACTAGTAACATAAATTTTGTCAGTGGCACTAGTAACATAAATTTTGTCAGTGGCACTAGTAACATAAATTTTGTCAGTGGCACTAGTAACATAAATTTTGTCAGTGGCACTAGTAACATAAATTTTGTCAGTGGCACTAGTAACATAAATTTTGTCAGTGGCACTAGTAACATAAATTTTGTCAGTGGCACTAGTAACATAAATTTTGGTTTTAAAATATTGGTGTTTATGATCTTTTGTTTGGTCGCCATGTTGATCGCGGTAGCCAGTCAATAGTGAGCTTGCTTGCTATCATCAGGTTACAGTGTGCCGGGTTCGAAACCACATCCAGACAAAGAAGTCCTGGTTGTGATTTCTCGTTTGACACCACTCCTCCAGTCGACTCAGCTGTAAATGAGTACCTGGCGCATAAGTTAGGGGAGGTAAAAACAGCAAGGAAGGAAACTGGCCACCCCAGCTAATAGTTGCTGCGGTTTAGTACATGAAGAGTTATCTTCATCCACAACGGCAGATGCCATGGGACCTACCTTTACTTTACATATTGATCATTGGGCTTTTAAGAAGCAGTGACAGTTTTAGGTGTTGAAGCATTTGCTTTTTAGCACCTAGTCTCAATTTCTCTATCGATTTTGCCTTCTGTAAAAATGTTTCCTAGATATTTGAATTCTGATGTCTGAGTTATGTGGCACATAAAGACACATACACATTTAACTGTTCTGTTACTTTTCATAGTTTCTGTTCTTGATGTGTTTAATCTCATATTGTATTGTTCACATGCTGCTTGTAATAAATTTGTGTGTTATAGTTTGTCTTCAGTTTCATATATTAGACCCTGATCATCTGCAAAGAGTAGATCGTGCAGAGAGTTACCTAGGTCTCTTGATGTTTCTGAGATGTTGTGTTCACTTCTTGCTTCTGCCTCCTTCGATATCCTGTCCATGTATGTAACAAATAGCAGTGGTGATAGTACACATCCTGTCTTACTCCTGTTGTTGTTTTGAATGGTTCTGTGAGTCCTTTGTTTGTTTTATTATACTTTGTGAGTTTTTATATATTGCTCTTGTGTTGTCTAGTAATTGTCCATATATTCCGTAGTCTTCTAGTATCTGCTACAATTTGTCCCTGTCAATTCTGTCAAAGGCCTTCTCTTGATCTGCAAAGTGAAGTTTAGTTGTTGGTCATATTCAATTGCTTTTTCGCTTATCTCAGTACGAAGATGGTGTCTGTGCAACCTACCCCTTTTCTGATACCAAACTGAGTCTTGCTTAGCTGTGGCTCTATTATTGATCTTATTCTTTGTTCTATGATTTTTTGCATATATCTTTCCTGTGTGGCTAAGCGGAGATATTCCTTTGTATATTTCACTCTCTTTTATTGTCTTCATTTTTTAGTCATCAGGTACTTGTTTTTCTGCCCATACTATATTGAATATTCTTTTTAGCCATCTTACTCCATTTTTATTACATGCCTGGATTGCGTCAGTTATGCCATCTAGGACTGGTGATTTGTTTCTTGGTTTCTAGTATTGTATTTTGGAATGTATGGTGAATTGATTGAGACACACAAAACTCTGTAATCCATTGTGTGAAAATGGTGATTTTAATAGTTTTTGGCCAAAAAGAATTAAGATTTTGAATGATCATTTATTTCTGGTTTAAAACTGTTAAAATCACCATTTCACAATATGTCTACTCTATGGTTGAGAGATTGGTGGGTTTGCCTCACAAACATAATGTACTCATGTTTAAAAAGTCACTCATCCACATTGGTGATGCTATTTGGTGTATTAGTACTGCCTAAAATGTAACAATAGTTAAAAAGTCACTCATCCACATTGGTGATGCTATTTGGTGTATTAGTACTGCCTAAAATGTAACAATAGTTAAAAAGTCACTCATCCACATTGGTGATGCTATTTGGTGTATTAGTACTGCCTAAAATGTAACAATAGTTAAAAAGCAATGTCCTATACAGGATATGCTTTAATTATTATCTTTATAATTTCCTAATATGGATTTATAAGTATATGTTTCAAATCTGACAAGTGCTTTGTTACTTCCAATGTGTGTCTTGTGTTGTTTCTGTAATAAAGGCAGTTTTATTTTAAATGTCGACACAATCTAGGTTTTTCTTTTATCTGTAAAACTATTATTTCATATTTTCTTTACCTATTTCATAATATAAGACAATTTGCATTCAAACAAATTAATAATAAATTAAGAATGAAGATTCATTTTGGTTTGTATATTATCTCCATCATTCTTTGGCACCGAGACATAAACAACTGAACAAGAAACTAAAATTGACGTTTGATATAAAGGAAATGAATATATTTTATGAACATAAAAACAAGGAGATAAAAAATGACCTGAAAAAACAATAATAAACAAAGTTTAAAAGAGATGAGACATTGGTAAATCATGTAATGATGTTTGTCCTCAAAGCAGTCACCTTTATATAGCTATTTCCCCTTTGGATCTTGATTTATCGCTATATAGAAACTATTTGTAAAGAACTTATTTTCCTGTTTGTTATATTCATCTTTTGACCATCGCCTGCCAAAGATACTTCTCTATGGTGAGCTGGAGAAGGGTAAACGATCTCCCAAAAGAAGCGCTACAAAGACTCATTAAAGACCTCACTGAAAGCATTTGAAATAGACCAAGACACATGGGAAGAACATGCACAAATTAGATCTACATGGCGCTCTACAGTAAAACAAATATGCATCATCTTGTGAAAAGAGGCGAAATGCTGCAGCTCAACAGCAGAGAGTAGCTAGAAAGTCATAGACCAAAATCTGTATACAGTGGCCATTCCATGCTCGAACTGTCCAAGGACATAATATGGTTCATTAGCCATCTATGAACTATTAGGTATTGTCATAACTCTAATTGAATTTTCAAAAGTGGATGTAACAAATGGTCATCATCACTTATAATGGACGAACACACACAATTCATCTTTAATAATCCTGAACATTGAAGAATGAAAACAATTTATGTTTGTTTGTTAGCATTTGCTCTGACTTAATCAGCACAATTTCTTGAGTGATTTTAGCTGAAGAGCTTCATTGCATTGTTCTATAGTTTAATTTGCACATGACGTTGCATCTGTGGGTCTCACCAATGGCTCACTAGACAAACCACCCATGCAACAGAAAACCTTAGTAGATGACATGCATTTATATTGAGGTTATCTTCTTATAGAAGCTTCATGGCACATCATCTATACAATCCCGTAATCGTAACCTTTGATAACAGTTACCATGTTGTTCCGACAGGCCGACATTGTGCTTGAAGTAGTTATGGGCACGGCGTGGGTGGACAGAACAACAAAGAAACCTGTCGCAAGGGCCAGAGTTGAGCCCTGATGTCGACGTCTGTTTCAGCGGCATTAGACTCGAAACATCATCGAGTTGGATGACTGCTGGAACAGAGGGCGGAGCACTTATGGGAATGCCCCATTTGCTGTGATGCCAGTTTCTAATTAAGAATCAAGATTAATTTGCACCACCAAGGCCTAGTACATCTGATTTCAGTATGCTTTTGATTTAGGTGGGTTTTCCTAGTCTGTGACATGTCTCATTTCCAAACATGTCTCTTGGTGAAAGTTTCCAGGATGAAAATTGTAGGCGAGGGACTTAGACTTGGATTGCCAACTTCTTTTTCATTGTTGTTGTTTGGATTTCCAGGAATCATGAGCAATTAGTTCTTACTTCCTATGTGCAATGGGGTGGTGTTACGGTGCTCTGCTGCTAACAAACCACTGATCAAGTGTAATTAAAGTCTAGTGCTTCCTCTGCTCACAGAAACAAAACTCTTTATTATATAACTTGGTTCTGCTTCTTGACTGAGGTTTTGTTTACTAACACTGTGAACACCTCGTCAGAGTTCAAGTTTCTACATTACTGTGAACTGTGACTTCCTGCCACGTACTTCTGGAAAATGAGTTGAGGCTTGTTCTCGACCATGAACACTGACTTTGATATGGCTTTCCTATTTTGTTGTCCTTGGTGTATTCTCATTTGAACAATGGACTGTGTTCTAGCACTCTGCTGCCATCTACACAGACATTGTACTTGATACATGGGTCATGCTTTGCTGGGAAATAACCTATGATCCTAGAAACTTGGGCTATGATAAACACAACTTGGCAGTCCAGATCAGTCATTGTCATTAGTAACTGTGCTGCAATGGGGATTGTGGTACAAGGTACTGATCTGAGAGATTGGTTTTTTTTTCAATCAATTCTCATTCCATCTCAGTCTACACTTCACGGACACAAATCACAATACATTGACCAGGTGTTTCAAACCAGCTTTGAAACTGACCAATTACCAGGATTCATCACTAGGAAATGCTATTAGGTCTCAGCTATCTACAAGCCAAGTGAATCACATGAGATCAGTTCATTTCCCTTTGCATCCCTGCACTTGCATATTCTTTTGATATGGAAATATAATGTGTAATATCAAATTGATATTCATTAGGAAACTGTTAACATTATAAGGAGAGATAACTAAATAAAAGTGCTGCTTTGAGGATAAGCATCAATGTATTCCATATAAAATAAAGAAACACATTTAAAAATCAGATTAGAGGGATATTTTTTAGAGTAAACATAAAACGCTATGATATTAGTTGGAAGGAAGCTCAAAGATAAACATTCTGTCAAAACTCACATCTCCCATTCCTCCTCTCAAAATACAAGATTTCAATCAATGTTAAATATCCACTTTACAGCTGACCATCATTTGTAGATGGTACTTGGCTCTTCATATAACACATTGAGGATTTTTTTATAACAAAATGCAGCTGTTATACTGATACAAAACCTGGTCTTATTTAACCATTACAATACAAAACACAGATCAAGTGGTTTTCACACGCTTCCAGACTACCGACATATAGCATGCCACAGATGGCCATGACACATAGACATAACGGTTATAAAGCCAGAGGCAGACCATGTAAAAGATGGATCACAGAAATCAAAGAAGCCACAGGAACAAGCTTACAAACAGCGCACAAGAAGGCCATCTCCAGAGAACTCTTCCACCCCTGACGCTGCAAGGCAAACAAGGGACACAGCGGATAGATAGAATACAAAACACTATTAAAATGTGGTGTGCCTAAATTTTACACATCACTTAAAGTTGATTTCAGTAGTATTCTCAGAATCAGCAGTGTGGTTTTAGTATGTAAATATATCATAGCTATCAACTTATTTTTTTATAAATCCATATTTTTAACAATTTATTTTCATATTTCAATTTTAAAAAACGTCTGTATTTAGCACACATACAAAAAAATAATGTTAAAAAAAGATAAAAACATCCACATTAGTAAAAATTACTAGAAAATGTAACTTCAAATGCCTTTTTTTTTTAAAGTACTGGTTTTTTTTTTGGGGGGGGGGGGGGGGGAGAGGGGCAGAATCCATATCAATATGGAAAATCCATACTAGTAGTTGATATGAGATATATATATATATATATATATATATATATATTATATATATATATATATATATAATCATATAATATAAGACAATTTCCATTCAAACAAATTAACAATAAATTAAGAATGAAAATTTATCTTTTTTTGTATATATTCTCCATCATTCTTTGGCACCGAGTCATAAACATTGAACAAGAAACTAAAATACGAGGCGTGTTCAAATGAAAACGGGACTTGTTACACCACGCGTGATAGAGCGCACTGATATTGATGACATTTTGCACTAGTAATGAGTATCCAATAATTTACATACGGTCACGTGTTCATCTTCCCAGCATGCATATGTGCTGCAGAAGACTGTTAACAATATGGCGGGTGTGATTCCGAACCCGTCCAAAGTGAATCAGCGTGCTGTGATCCAGTTTCTTTCATTTGAAGGATGTCAAGCAGTAGACATTCATCGGAGAATGAAGGCAGCATATGGTGACAAATTTTTGTCGAGGACCAGAGTGATGGAGTGGGTGCGTATGTTTAAAGACGGACGTGAGTTAACGGCAGATCTTGCACGGCCAAGTCAGGCGCATATTGTTGCAACAGAAGAAGCCATAGCCGTGCTTGATAAAGCAGTACTGACTGACCGTCGTCGGAGCATTCGTTCGCTTGCAGAAGAATTCCATATGTCAATTGGGACAGCCCACATGGTTGTTCGGAAGAAATTGAACTATCGGAAGGTGTGTTCACAGTGGGTCCCACGGATGTTGACTGACCACCATAAGGAAGAACGGATGGGGTGGAGTTTGAACCACCTGATGCGTTACAGGGCAGAGGGTGATGCATTTCTGTTGAGCATTGTGGCAGGTGATGAATCGTGGTGCCACCACTATGAACCGAGCATAAAATTGACAGCATGCAATGGAAACATCCAGGTTCACCAAAACCCAAAAAATTCAAGACACAGGTTTCTGCTGGGAAGGTTATGGTGACTGCATTTTTTGACCATGAAGGGCTTTTGTTGACTGATTTTAAGGAACCTGGTGTCAACATCAATGCCGCCCATTATAAAGACACTTTAGACAAGCTGCATAAGGCCATCAAGGCTAAGCGACCAGGCAGACTTTCTCAAGGTGTGATTCTTCTCCACGACAACGCTCGTCCGCACGTCGCAAAAATTGTGCAGGAAACATTGGCAAAGAAGAATTGGGAAGTTCTTCATCACCCAGCCTATAGTCCCGATTTATCCCCGTGTGATTTCCATTTGTTCGGACCGTTGAAGAAAGCACTAAAGGGACAGCGATTCAACAGCGACGCAGACGTGAAGACAGCGGTGACCACATGGTTCAGAGAACAGCCACGCAACTTTTTCTCGGACGGCATTCGACGTCTACCTAAACAGTGGGATGCTTGCCTAAATGCATACGGAGATTTTTTCTGATGAACCCAGGTGCATTCTTATTCACAAGTGGTTGCTTTGTTCAATTCCGTTGAAAATATTAAATTGCGTATGATACTTTTTAAATAAATCCACAAGTCCCGTTTTCATTTGAACACGCCTCGTACAAGCTTGATATATATATATATATATATATATATATATATATACTAAGAGCTAATATTGCATAATAAATATTGCCTATTAAAATGGATAGCTCAGATGTGGTTCAAGTATTGTAGTACCTTACACACTTCTTCTCCTGCATTGATTCTCAAACTCCTGCTGATAGTAGGATGTAATCCAGAGAAACAAAATTGCATTGTATCATGAGTTACACTTTTCCATTGAGAAATACAAAGAGTTACAGCTTGTCTTTACACTTTTCCATTGAGGAATATAGGGAACACTGTGTTAAGTTTGACATTTTCTTCAATCAATGGCATACCTAGGGGATGATGTATGTAACCACCTGAACATGTGGGCCTGAAAAGGTAGCAGAGAATAAAAACACAGTTATCTACATGGATATTATATGAGGCGACTAAGGAGGTTTGGAGGTGTATTTGACTGTCCCAGACCATAGAGGTCAAAGTAATCAATAATCACGCTGAAGTTGGATGTGTCAGGTCAAAAGGAGCAGATATCACAGTCCATCTGTAAACCATGATACAACTTATTTTATTCTTTGGACTGCATCCTGCTAATCTGCAGAAGTTCTTCACAGAAAACAGACACAGAAGAAGATTATGCTCACCATCTTTACTCTCTCAGAAAAATTTGCACCCATTTTCTGAGATGTTTGGTTGACCTTTCAACCATTAAAATATAATTTCCATTGAACTAAAAAATTGAAACCGGGTCACCCAACTACAAAGTCAGGACACTAACAACTGAGTTACCACAGCTCTCATCGTAGTTATGTATTGAGAAAAATATGATTTATTAACAAAATACATTTCTGTAAATAATACAGATTTTGTGACCAACAAAGACAAATACGGGTCTGGAGATGTGTTATAGATTATTCAGATTTATGATAACTTTCTTAGATTAGATAGCTCCCTAAAAGCACAGGTCTTGCTCTGTCCAATAAATTCAAGTCTGGATCCAAAGTGCGTCCAAGTCCTTCCAGCATGGCAATCGCCATTATGATGGTTGCAAAGCTAGACTCTAGCTGAATTTGATGGCGAGAGAGAACGCTTAAGAGATCATTCATAAGTTCCGCAACTTTAATCTAGATGGGAATAAATACAAGATAGATATAGTGCTACAAGAAGCTATATGTAAAGAGCAATAAAAATAAAGTATATATATATATATATATATAAAAATTAAGAACAATCATTTATTTTAGCATTCATTTTCAAATGCCCACTGGATTTTTTTTGTAGTAGAGCAATGCTCTACCTGGATTTTCAGTTGATCTAAGATTTGTTGTGATGTGGTTTTATATTGTGTCAATGGTCCAACACATCCAACTTCAGTTCAGTGTTTTGTCAATTTCACTGAACGGTGGACATCTATTTTCATAGCTTTGGTAGACCAGCTCGTGTGCTGCAATTTATTTTATATGAACTTCACACAGCCTGCTGGCCTCTTTTGTTCACCCATCTGAATGTTGGCCACAGTCATTGTTACTTGACTTTTTGCCACTGTCTGGGTCATATACTCCCACAGAATAATCATTTGAAGTGTAAATGTTTTTCTTTCTTGTACATGCGGTAACATACAATGTTTTCGTTCTTTCTAGTGTAACAATGTATATTTCCCTTTGTAATCAGCTTTCAAGTATCTCATTTTAATTTGAGAATTTGGGTCTCCCATGCGTTGCCAGGGTTCATAGGGAAAGAATATCATAACTATACATAACTGTGATTACATCCTGCTAATCTGTGAGAGTTTATCTCTATATATTCATATATATAAACATCCTGCTAATCTCTGAGAGTTTATCTCTATATATATTCATATATATAAACATTTGCAGAGATTATGTAGCTCGCTCAGTGCTCTTTCTACTGAAAGCCTACATGTTTCTGGTAAGGAACATCACATTCAATGTTAGATGATTTATGACTGTACTACCAGAATGCTGTTCAGTCAACACGTGTCCATCCTACAACACAGAATAAATGTCAGACATTGGCAGAGCCTGTCAGTACAAGTAGATTTGACATGACAGGAAGCTGTTCAGACATATTTCTTTGACGGGCCCACAACTGCTTATTGAGTTGTGATGCTCAGAAATATTATTCATTTAGGATTCATACAAATTTCTCTCCGCATCAACATCAATAACTAGCAATTTGAACTTTTTTTTTTTCAGGATGCACATCACAGCGGAGTTCATGGGATGTTTTATCCCAAACTGAGCCACTTTAGTCACCTCTCATGACATGCATGACAGGTGGCAGTATTATTACCGGGTATTCTTTGCTTTTCTTTCTGGCCACCATAACACATTAGTGCAGGAATACATGATAAATGTAACACATTAGTGCAGGAATACATGATAAATGTAACACATTAGTGCAGGAATACATGATAAATGTAACACATTAGTGCAGGAATACATGATAAATGTAACACATTAGTGCAGGAATACATGATAAATGTAACACATTAGTGCAGGAATACATGATAAATGTATCACATTAGTGCAGGAATACATGATAAATGTAACACATTAGTGCAGGAATACATGATAAATGTATCACATTAGTGCAGGAATACATGATAAATGTATCACATTAGTGCAGGAATACATGATAAATGTATCACATTAGTGCAGGAATACATGATAAATGTAACACATTAGTGCAGGAATACATGATAAATGTATCACATTAGTGCAGGAATACATGATAAATGTAACACATTAGTGCAGGAATACATGATAAATGTAACACATTAGTGCAGGAATACATGATAAATGTAACACATTAGTGCAGGAATACATGATAAATGTAACACATTAGTGCAGGAATACATGATAAATAAAATGTTTTTTAATTTATGTGTAAGATAAGATAATTAACAAGCAGTTAACACACAGAATTGACACATTAGCAGTGAGAATACAAGGTAAAATGGTAGTTCAACGAACAAGTATACCGTATTAGACTTTGCTATACAACTTAGCTTTTTTCCAATGAATTTTTAGGCATCAATAATACATCAACGTGTATTGCCAGTACAAAGTGGACAATTGGCTTTTGAACAACAAGTAAGTTCAAACAAGTCTAGTTTGTTTGTTAGCTAGTTGTCAGATAATAATCATCATCATGACACTCCAGACACATCTGTAGGTGCTCTTATCTCATATTCAGTATGTTCTTCAACATGTGGTAACTGTTCTGTGTTGGTTGATCTCTTATTCTGATTCCTATACGCTATTCATTTCTTGCAAAACTGTGCTTCACTCACAGGTCCTGTATTCTTATGTTTAGTTTAGTTTGTGAGCTGACTAACCACTCTACCACTGAGAAGACCAAGAATAAATCAGTCATTGAAAATTTTTGGAAGAAAACAGAAATATTGAGTGTTACCAATTATTAGCAAATCAAATATTTGTGACATATGAATATAAATGGAACTTTATAAAAAAAAAAACCATACTAAAATGCAGATTAACAGATTTAAGGCAAGTGAGTAGGAAGAAATCAATACCATAAATTGGAAGAAAATGGCAATCTGACAAGTGTTTGATTGAATCACTATGGGGAAGTGTGTGTATGTGTGTGTGTTATATATTATTGAAGATATAATAGTCAATCTTCATAAAAAATATTGGAAATCTATAACAGCAATCTTTCAATGTGTATATATGCTATTGATCTGATATGAAAACAAATTATGTCCTATTAACTTATGTGTGATTTTATATTCCATTCCTGATATTTATACTGCTGGTTGTACTTACTTTAGACACACTCTTTAGTTTCTGGGAGCCATTAGCAACTATTTGTGCCATCTCCTTTCTGAAAAGTTCAGGATCGGTGCAATGGTTTACTGGTGACTTAGACAAGAAGAGATCAGCAACTGTAACACCCTTAAAAAATAGCATTTGAAAAATTCTACATTACATATTTTTTTACATTCACAATTTTATTTTTAACATTTATTTTGTAACCATTAGCAGCCAACATTAAAATTGTATTATTTTCTTTACTTTAAGTAAACTCTGTTCAACTTTATGTGTTATTTATGGAGGGTATTGTGGAAAATAAATAATGTTTTTGTTTTGGGAACTTTTTGTCTTATTTTTAAATCATAATAAAGGAATTGCTACTGAATGTAATGGTATAAGTTTGGTTGGTGTATATGATATATGAAAAATTCAAAAAGAAAACCACAAACATAAGTGGTTTCACCTATTCTTTTTCTATATATACTCAATGCAGGAATAATGAAATGCTGCTAAATGCCTAGGCCTATTCTATGAATGCTGTAATTTCATAGTCAAACTAATGTGTTCAGAATATCGTCTGTTAAAACAAACCAACATGTAGATCTAAATCTCACTAACAGTTTAACCTAGTTGTCTCGAATATAAATATTTCTCAAAAATGGATGCATTTAAAATTATTGCAGAGTTATCACATTTTCATTTTTGCAAAATAACAGAAAGAAACAGAGCAGTGGTATTGTGCCCGACCTGTCCCATAATCCAAGGTACAGTTGTCACAGTGCAAATATTCATTTTTCCTAAAACCAAAATAAGTAAGACAGGTGCATAACAAAGTCGAAGTTATGTTACATTACATTTTTATATTAAACCCTAACCCCTCAGGGTCATCCCTTTGGAAACATCAGCACAAAAATCCTGCCATGCCTCTCTGTTCTCATGTCCCTTGTTTTAAGTGTGGAAAATCATATTCACAATGTTCTTTGAATCATATGATGATGATGTTCCTTCTTCCTTCGCAAGCGAAGATGAGCATGGCATGAAAAACAATAAATGCTATGAAAAAAAAATTATTATTAGAATTAGTAATTGTCTAATTTGGTTTGTGAGTTTGTAAATGCCCGAAGAGTCTGATTCATGACAGGAAAGTTATATTGCAGTGCATTTAAGTGATCCTTAAAGCGCTTTTTCTGCCCTCCGCTTGAATGTTTACCTTCGCACAGCTCCCCATAGAATAATCTCTTTGGAAGTCACTTATCTGGCATACAGACGATGTGGCCAGTCCAGCGGAGTTGGGACCTAGTCAGCATTGCATGGATGCTGCAATATGGGACTTCTGAAGGATTTCTGTGTCTGGTACTCGATCCTGCCAATGTACTCCCATGAGGTTTCATAGGCACCGACAGTGAAAAGAGTTAAGCTGTCGAGCGTGTCTCGCATAAACAGTTCAGCAAGATACAGCATAAAGCAGTGTTGGTAGAACCACTGCGCGGTACACGTCCAACTTAGTTGTCAAACTGAGACCATGCCTGATCCAGACGTTGGCATGAATGCTCCCGAATGTTGAACAAAATCCTATGGAGTGGTGCGTCATGAGTACGCACAAAAAAGTCAAATTATTTTGAAGGAATACTACCTGGAGCTCACCCGCCACCTTCATAATGATGTACAATGAGAATGACAAAATCTGTGGACAATTAGCAGCTTCATCATGACAGCACACTTGCCCATTCTTCGCATCTGATTGGCCAAACACAACATTCATATGCTTCACTAGGCTTCATGTTTTGACAACTTGTTGTCTCCTTGTGACTTTTCACTATTCTCCATATGAAAATAAAATAATGTTAGGTACCTGATTTGAGTCTACAAGAGAATATTATGGAGATGTGATGATCCAACTATAATCCATTCTCAATAAGGCCTTTCAACAATGGAAAGAATGCTGAGAGAGTGTGTGTGTGCTTTCCAAAAGGGAGAACTTTGAAGGGGATTAGAGTTTCAGAGTTTGATATTGATCTTTAGATTTGTGCTTCTCCTCGCATTCTTTGGATGGGTACGTTTTCAATGGTTCTGCAAGTCACACATGACTGTTCAACTCAATACGACTAGATTGTCGCACATGACTGTTCACCTCAATGTGACTATTGATAGTCACAATGGGTAGACTTGAATGGTGCAAGCTGCACAGATTTTACACTAGAGGGAAACTTTTGACTTTTTGAAATCTCAAGGCATACTACAGATAAACTGGTCAATTATCTCACAGTAGTTGAGGTATAGGTCTTCAGCAGGCTTCACATGTTCTGATTTATTTATTGTCCATGCTTCACTTTCATAGAGTAGCACTGGTTCAATGTAGCATTTGAGGACACGTTTTCTAGTTATACAGGAGAATACAGGCTTTTGAAAATAAGTGCTACAGATGAATATTACATATCCATTATACAGAAAAATAATCCAACATATAATCCAGTTGCAAAATAAATACTCTTGTAGGCCAACAAGAACAGCTCATGGCAGTAGTTTGGCCACGTGATGAGGCACGATTCTCTTTCTAAAAATATTTTGCAGGGAATAGCTGAGGGTAGAAGAAGAGGTCAGAGGAAAGTATGGATTGATAATATTAAAGACTGAACAGGAATAAGATTCTTCACACTCAAACAAGGAATTGATAACAGAAAGATATGGCAGAATTTTTGTGTTGATGTTTCCCGAGTGACACCTCAACGACCATGAAGGATTATGAGGATGATGATGACGGTCATAAAAGTCTGTTAACAGAATACTAGTTTCTTCTGCATTCATTCACAAACTCCTGCAGATTAGCATAAAAGTTTTGTTAACAGAATACTAGTTTCTTCTGCATTCATTCACAAACTCCTGCAGATTAGCATAAAAGTTTTGTTAACAGAATACTAGTTTCTTCTGCATTCATTCACAAACTCCTGCAGATTAGCATAAAAGTTTGTTAACAGAATACTAGTTTCTTCTGCATTCATTCTCAAACTCCTGCAGATTAGCATAAAAGTTTGTTAACAGAACACTAGTTTCTTCTGCATTCATTCTCAAACTCCTGCAGATTAGCATAATGTGGTCTGGAGAATAGAATGAACTGTGTCATGGTTTACAGTAATATTTGCACCTTCCAACTTGACACATCTCAATTCAGCATAATTTCTTGATCACTTTGACCCTCTATAGAATGGGACAGCTAACTCCGTACCTAAAACCTCCTTAATCGCCTCTTACAATATGCATGACAAGTAACAGCATCACTATTCTTTGCATCCCTTTAGGACCCCAGCAACATATGGGCAGAACACTAGTTTTAGTCCTAACCCTGATGCCTTGAGATACAAGGTAAAGTACCACCTAGAGGTAGACCACATTCCTCCTGATACCCTGAACAGCTATAGACCAGGAAAAGAGGTTTCTTACAATGTTGTACAATTAACCTCTTCCATACCTGACCTCTGACAACAGCAGTGAAAACTTCTCTAAACTTGAGTCTGTCATCTGGAGAAAGAGAAGCTGTAATTCCACAGTCAAGCAACACCAATTTCAATGATGACTCCTCAACAGGACAGATGTCTACCATCATGGTGTCCAAGAAATCCACATGGATGACCACATTTTTCTGAAATGAATACACATACAAATACTGGGTAAGAATGGATGCCAAAAATTGGAGCTATTGTATAATTTTAAAGATGGACTTATTGTTACACTTCCTTTTCTCATGTAAATACATCAGAATTAAATATTGTCTTACATTGAAGGTTTAGATGTGATGGATTTCATATCATTGTATATCTTGTCCCATATTGTTACATCTTAAAGAAAAATTAATGGCTCTGTGTATTTAATGTCTGCCTATGTGGTGGAGATGTACAGAGCATTTTTATGATGGCCAAGACAATAGGTGCAATTTCCACAAAGGCATTTGTGCATCCAGACCATTTAGAAACAATGGCAATGTACTAAACATAAATATTGCTTAGAAAGTCACTACAGTCAAAAAATGTTGGGCTGATCGTTAATGTAATATTTAGAATTCTAATAAAGTTTTATCAGTGGAATCCCATTGTAACAAATAGGTCGGGAATGACAGAATATGTACATAAACGCATGTAGTTGCGTCTGTGGGTCTCACCAATGGCCCACTAGACAAACCACCCATGCAACAGAAAACCTTAGTAGATGACATGCCGTTATATTGAGGTTATCTTCTTAGAGAAGCTTCATGGCATGTCATCTATACAATTATGCTTTTATTTTGTTGTTGAAATGTTTTTCATGTTTACCTGAATATATATGTATGCAGCCTCTGTGGTTGGGAGGGAGCCAGAGATGTACTGTGCAGCAATGGGGAGGAGGAAACTGACATCACTGTTTTTTCCTATGGCTGAGACCCATCATAGAGGCACAGTGACTCAGGACGTGACAATCCTTTTGACTTGAACATTTGGTTGCATGTCTGGAGCAATAGAGAAGTTCTGCATAACTAGTAGTCAATTGGTGGTGGGGAATTAGCACAGTGAACCCTATCTTGGCTACAGTGGCTGGGAGCGGTGCATAGGTTGAAACCTACCTTCCTGGAGGTGTGATAGTTATACTCTAGCTCTGTCCCGGGGTAGGCCGAAAATCTAGACTTCCCAGCAATATAATGCCATTTAATGGCATTAGGTCAAAGGGCATGAGCCCATGGACTGCTGGATCAGCAACCAACCAACCAATATGTACGTAACAACCTAATTTCATTATATACGATTAATTAACATAAGTTATATCCCTTTTGTGCGCATTGTGTCGTCACCAAGAAATTTCACTTTAAAAATGTATGCTGCATCAAGGCAAAAACAATTATGGTAAACTGGTTATAAAAAATTACAGTCTTTAAAAGTTGATCCAGATATCCAGATTACCCAGTAAGCACAGCCATGCCATGAGAAGGGAACAAGCTTAACTAACACTGCCACTGAGCACCTTAAACGAGATGCTATCAGTTCCATTTTTGGGGGGTTTGTTATTAAACTCCCACTGGATTTCTCTTGTAGCATAACAACCTTCCCACTAGATTTTCAGTATCATGTAGTCCAGAGAATGGAAAATACATTGCTGCTGTTTTAAATGCGTCAGTGACCCAACACATTCAGCTTCGGGGGTAGTCACATTATTTGAACACATCTCACTCATAACTTAGAAATATCTTCTCTTTTCTGCGTTCAGCATCTATGGTCATGCTATATTGTCAGGCCTGGTCATCAGGGCAAAGGCCATTCTTCTCCAGGCCAGAGTGGCTGCCCCAATTTAGAAATATGAATCATGAAAATGTCATTGAACTCATCTCTCACAGCATCATCTTTAAAATACCATCACCTCGTATAAAAACCCATTCCAGTTTTACTCCGCTGAACGCTGTGATAGTGACAGTGCGAATTTTGATAAGCAATTTTGTAACTATGATAAAAAGTGGTTTTTTAAATAAAAAAAATTTTTCTGGGATGAGTTGAAACACTGCTAGTAATTATCTAGCCATTGCTCAAAAACAATCTAGCGTGCATGGGTCAAGTTACGTAATTTGTATTGAGCGTAGTAACAGATAAGAATGGGTTCAATACAGGGAGAGGTACCTACATTTCAACTTTTTATCACACCTTATTGTCAATATGGTTAATTTAATCAGAGATTTAAAAAATTCTCTAGAACTGCTTCTGGATGCGTCGGTCTGCACTCTATGCACTGAGTAGATGACCGGGGGGGATGGCTCTCAGTATGTAGCTTACAGATTGATGCATCTAGCAACTGTAAAATGAATCTTTATCGATATTTCGTTTCATTAAATAATTAAAATATTTGTTACATTAAAATGTAGGTACTTCTCCCCGTATTGTACTTAGGAATGTATACCTTGTCATCCAAACACTTATACGACAATGCATGAATAAAAACACAATAAGTACATAAACTGTACAATGATATCGGAAACCTTGACACAACCATTCCTTTTATAAAAATGAACATGTGGAAATTTTAAACCACACAAAAAATACAAAATAAATAACATAACACTTTGCTGTCCATCAATCCAGAGCATTTCAAGGGTGTTTGCAAGTATTTTTAAACATGACATTGCCATCTTAAAAGATCTGTATAAAACCGAACTCACGACATAAAGCTTTGAAATTTTCTGTGTCATAATGAAGGTTTGCATTTCTTAAAAGAATTTGAAATCACCAGAGGGTTCATATTAAGCCTATATTTTTTTAAAGCATCAAACATCACTTTATTTCAATGACATTTATTACTAGCCTTTTAACTAACATTTGTTACTAACCTTGACTTTATGAAATTCACCATTCTGTACTAACAAGTTCCCTGGATGAAGGTCCGCATGAACAAAATTGTTCACAAACAACTGGCATAATAATAACAAAATAATTCATTAATTAAATACATAAATACTGGAAAAGCAGCATTAATAAAAGACAAAAACAAGTAATACTATTTGTCAATCACATTAGAAAAAAAATTGGTAATAAGTGTTTTGTTAATTCCTGGAAACACACAAAAAAGAAACATCAACATTTATACCAAAAGACACAGACAACAATGTGTCGGTCCTAAAGGGCCCTTTATCAAGAAACAAATAACAGTTAAGCAAACATAACCATAAAAAAATATAACCAAGATGACTATGACAATGGTTTACTCATAAAAAATCATTGCAGCGTATTGGTTTTAGCGCATGTTTTAAAGGAGGTGCAAAATAATGTGTTCAATAAAATATGCGCTTAAACCGATATTCCAATACACCTCCGGTGTGAATAAGGGAAACAGTTTAAGGAATCAATGCACTTTATACCTAGTTTCTGCACTGAAAGTATAATAATGTAAGGTATCTAATGCAATACAAATAAATCAATCTAATGTAGCCATCATCCAAATGCTTTGTTCTCTATTCCTTTGTTTACTTCCATGATAAAGAAGTCACAGGATTATATTACCTGTAGAACATTTATTTAACCATTAGCAGACCTCATGCTGAAGGTCTGATGGTCTAACTAGTGGGCCATCAGACCAACCTCTATGAAACAGCAAAATCTAGTATATGACATACTTACAGAGTACGGTTTCCTCTTGTAGATGTAACAACATCACTTCATCTATACAATTATGTTTTCTATTTCCACTAAATAGGAGGCTCCTTCTCAAAGCATTGCATGGCTGTGACAGTTGGAGTCTACTGGGTATGAAATAAAGCTCTGGATAAACTCTCCATTCCACTAAGGGATACAAGAGCTCTATTTAATATAATTCCTGGAGATCTAAGCAAGCAAAACAAACCATTTGAAGAAGAACATCCAAACCTAGACCAGCCAGTTCCTTCTTAAACTGTGAAGAATGTTCTGTAGATCTAAGTATCTGACTAACACTTATTCCTTCCTGAAATGATGAAATGGTACAATTTAGCTAACATACATTTCAGAGGTTTTATAATTCATGATTCAACTCAAATTCAAATATATAATTTATAATTCAACTCAAATTCATGTCTATTACTAGTAGAATATATTCTTAAGAATAAAATGCTTTGTGTCATAGCCTACACATTGCATCTTAACCTTCTCTACACCATTGGCGCGAATATAAACACACTTCCGATTGTACTCCACTGAACGCCATGGTCGCAGAATTGTGAATGTCGCTAAGCAATTGTGCAATGGATAAAAAGTGTAAATGTGGCTTTTTCTTATGAGGACAAAAAGTGACAACAGTGCTAGCAAAATCTAGTTTCCTCTTCCACAAGCTCATGTACAAAAAAGACAGGAAAATTATAAAAATTTGTAAGTTTAACAATCAATGCAAAACGAGTTTAAATGAAGCCATTTTTAGTTAAATTCTTGTGGTAGATAAAATATTTTGGATATATTAAAAAGTATGACACCTTGTTCAAGACCTTACTTGAGAGTAAAGTCAAGGGGAGGCGAGTAAGAGAGAAGCAGAGATACAAGTGGGAGAGTAACATTGCGAGATTAATAGGTCTAGCAAAGTGCATCATCAAGACAAGAGAATAACGGTGTTGGAGGTCTGTTGCAGCAAATCTTCATTGCGAAGATGGCATTTCATGATGATGATCTGCCATGCATATAATAAAAAACAACTAAGGAGGTTTGGGGATGGAGCTGACTGTCCTATTCTATAGAACAAAGAATTCTGTATAGAACATATTATAAATGACATCTATACAGAAGAATACATATATATAGGGCCAATACATACATATACTTAAGGTTCTCCTTTCAAAGCCATAATCAAAGTGGATGATGGTATAGAGTATCCACACACCTCTGAGTTGTTTGATGCTTGTGTGGAGATATGCTCTAACTATTAAGCCACAATAACACTGAAAGATGCCTTGCATCATCTACAAACCGTATTTAACCTTAGGCACGCTGTGTGTACAAACCGGGCGGTTCGAGCCGCCAGAATTGTGTCATGCCGTGATTTCTGAAGGTGTCTTCAACCGCCCGATTCGGTAAACCCGACACCGAACGAAAACATCTTGAAAAATCAAAGCAGTAGTTTTTGACAGAATGTAATGGCAACATTGGGAAGAAAATTTGACGCCATTTTGTTTGTAATGGCAGATTGGCAGGTAAAAAGGTTATGAAACGATATGAAGTGCTTTTGACATGGTTTTGACAGTCTTCTGCATCGTAGCGGAGCGACAAGACAGTGAATCATGTTTATTATACTATTTTTCAATAGTATATCCAGTGAAATATTCATGTAAACTGCTGAAAATTTGAGAATACTGTAAGGTAAGTTCTTCGTCTGTGATTATTAAATTATTCCACAATGTTTCCATTATGTAAAATATATAATAGTCAACAGATTTCACAGCTTACGATCGATCAAAAATATGGTAGGTCTAGATCCAGACAGGTCTAAATCTGTCTTTATCACTTTCTCACATATCTCGTATCACACACACACAAACAAAACCTACACATATATGAAGAATTTAATTCTTTATTTATATGTGCAAATATTATTTAAATATCTGTAACAACAAAAAAGTTATTGCAATTTCAAAACAGCCGCCGACGATTGCGTAACATTTCCAAAAACCAATTCCGCAGCAGTCAGCGGCAGAAGAGAAATTGCGCAATTGCAAACACACCATGCTAAAGGTTAATGCCTTTCCATCAAAAGTCCAAGACATTGTAATCTTGACAGATTTAATGTATGTTCTTCAAGATCTTAAAGATTCTTGAGACTAACGGGAATTGAAAAGATCTTAAAGGTGGTCTTGTAAGTTTGAAATAGCTCAAACACTTCCTATGTCAACAGGCTTATAACATCCTATATAGTCAATACAGTTATACAATGGATCCAGGTCCATTCATACACACCAAGGACATACAGCTGACAGACAAAAAAGGAGCTAGATGAGAACTATCACACAGACTAATAAAACATCTATATACATAAATCCTATAATCCGTCACGGTCACAGTGTTACTGCAATGAATGCATTAACATACAGAGTCCTCTAGTGATGTTGACGCATGTAAAAAAAATAATGACTTGCCAATTCTTTTATGCTATTTGTCCTGACATTTGTTTGTCCTTTCATCTTTCACTGTTCTTTGCAAGATAATTTTTTACAAGGAATCAGGAGCCATGCAAGTTTTAATCTTTTAGCTGTAAGTAGTAAGTCTCGTGGACGTTCATGCATTGATTAAAATTTTTTTATTATATACATGTTTGTGTTATGCTCAATATAGGAAACATGGAATTCATCCATTACACTTGTATTTGAAGACCTTTATTCATCTATGTGCAATGAGTGTCACTCGCAACCATACAGCATATCAGACTCAACTAGTGAGTTATAAATTGCGATCTCCACTTAAAACGTTAATGTTATTTTTCTATAACACATTTAGCCTTGACATGGCAGCTAAGGTCATTTCCAGCTAGTTTTTCAGTTTGTAGCTATAAATAATATTGATTTTATTGTCTAGACTTACTTCAAAGGTCTCAACTAGAACATTATGTCTCAGAAACACTGGAATAGGCTGTGGTACTTTAATACTTGGAAATGACTGGAAGTCATGGGTGAATTTCTGTAAGCACTGAAATTCATATCTCAAGTCCAGCTGTGAATAAAGTTGTTTGCCTTATTTAAATTTCTGAAACAGCTACAGTGGAATTCCTCTATAACAAATACAATTATTAACAAATTTCCCTATATAACATTTGTTTAAATCCCCAATTTCTATTTATTCATTATTGCTTATAGTTTATATAGCTAATTTCTGTTATAACATACATATTTAGTCTGCCTGGACCAAGTTGTTATAACGGATTCCTCTGTATTTGTAAAAGAAAATATGTACTCACTGCGCAAAACTGAAATCCAACAGGTAAAGTGTGAAACGGGGTAGTAAAGTTTTGCTAATAATATGAAAAAAACATAGGCACACACACAAATCGACGTTTAGACCGAAAGGACTTTATCAAGGATAACATACACATATAAATCATAAACGGCAAGTAGGAACGACACAACTTTTGTTTGTTCACCCGTCTAGTGAAATGCAGAAAGGATAGAAATGAGGTCCCAGGTAACACAAATAGGAAATGTACAGAAATAGGAAGTATACAAAAACAAAGTATACAAAACAGACCCGAATACATGTGAAAACAAGACAGAGAAATGACGGAACAACCCGATATTATGCTATGTCATGCGCTCATTCATTCCCGAAGGCTTCCAGAGAATGGAAATGCGCTGTGTCACCTTTTATTTGCGCCAATGGCCTGACATATCCGTCTTCGGCGGGTTATGCACATCTAATATGACTGTATTACTCAATAAGACAAATTA
The DNA here is from genome assembly GCA_034231615.1 of Meghimatium bilineatum. NCBI lineage: Eukaryota > Metazoa > Mollusca > Gastropoda > Stylommatophora > Philomycidae > Meghimatium > Meghimatium bilineatum. Next base: position 38,676,290 of record CM067312.1, read on the forward strand.
AGAATAAAACAAAAAGTTTATATTGTGGGTTCTAACATCTTATGAGAACTGAAGATTTATAACCATCCCAGCTGAAGACAGATGTGTCGGGCCATTTGCGCAAATAAAGCGGCGACACAGCGCATTTCCATTCTCTGGACTACATCCTGCTGGAAATCTAGTAGGACCATTGTCCTGCTAAAAGAGAGATTCAACAGGAGTTTGATAATGAACGCTGAAGAAGAAGAAGATAACCACCAATTAATACTTATAAATATAGAAAGTCTGGTATGGGAGAACAAGGAATCCCACGAGGTAGATAGATTGAAAACATACAAATATAAGGTAGTCTCATAAGTTGACAACAAACATGGCACAACAATGAGAAATGAAGCTTGCCATGATACTTCATTGTACTATTATTTACTCTTCACGTTAAATATTCTTTCAAGGACATATCCTTCTTTCTGAACTCCTACGATTTTTGGCGAGTTGATCTGCTGAAACCAAAGGCATGTTTAATGATGATGGCCTTTATCCATCGTCAATTTTGACGACCCTTTCTCCTGTTACCATCAACCATGCCTTTGATTACCAATGTGCCCACTCGTTACGTTTATATGGCCAAAAAATCTCTTTTTTTCAATTTTTTAGGAGTCAATTATCTTCCATATTTAATATTCTTAATACTTCTTCATTTTGTTTTTCTGCTGTCCATGGTATTCTCAATATTTATTTGTAACAATTTATTTTGAACAGAAAAACAATTCTTTTGCATAAGCGACTAGAGAACACAAAACTAACATTTTATATGAGTTTGGAAGTTTAGTTTATTAGTGAGTCCACACATAATCCTCTAACTGCATATTTAACCATCTATCAAGATATCCCTCAGTGCATAGCAACTGATGACACCAACTCTGTGTTGGTTTACCAATTTTCTCTGACTACCTGTATAGCAGTCCTGTTTAGCTACACTAAGGATGAAGGTTTCCAACATTTAAATCTTAACCCATTGAACACTTACCTGCTTGTGCATTGTAATTGAAAATTCCTCCACGCACTGATTTAAGTTCACCCAATGTAGCTTTGGGAACACAAGAGTTAAGAATTTGGATGCAACTTTCATCAGCTTCAAATCTCTTTGAAAAGCCTCCTTTATCTTTGGGTGGAGAACCTAAATAGTGATAGTCAATTAATTTAATATTAACAAAGCTCTGCAAATTACAACCTGCATGAAAATAGAGGTAAATAATAACCTCTATAGTCTATCATTTAGAAGGTAAAAATTTAATAATTCAGTCATCCACTGTCATAAAGTGAGGTCATACAGTAAAGCCAAAATGCTAATCTGCAACCTTTATACATTATGGTGGGAACAAAAAAAAAGATATGGAGATTTATTAGAAACCTGGCTCTACATAGGCAATAACAGACCATCATCTTTTGACTTAGAACTGACCACTGCAAACTATAGTGAAAAAACATCTATATTCTATACTGGATCACTTCTGGTGTGACTACCTGGAGTCTGAACTAGAAGTTCAGGATTCAAACAATAGTACCACTGTCTTCTTTACTGGCATGGTGTAGGGGACAACTAAGGAAAGTTAGGCTAACAACTTATCGCCTGTGAAAAAATGATCATTGTCACTGCATGTCTTCTCTCGATTTCCTACCTTTGTCTTCTATCAAATGGTCCCCATGAGGAAGAGATGCAGGCTAGTGGACATTGCACCTTTTATGACAGACTCCTTCGTGGTTGGGAATGCTAGATCTTCATGCTAGATCATCACTGTAGATGGTTAACTAATCTGACAGAAGAATGATGAACTGGTTGACCCAAAAACGTATATGCTGAACTCCTGGTAAGACATAATCCAGGAATACTGCCACACCGGAATGGTCACTTTTGGGGACTAAATATGCATCCATAAATCTTCCAAACAAAACCACATCTTTGAGACAAAAAACCATACACGAGTCTGGGTGTCACCTCAGTTACTCAACTGAGGAGGACGTGATTTTGTCATAAGGGCTATGGGCTGTCAAGAGCTACCAGCTCACGGGAGTATTTTGTTATCATTATACTGGATCACAGTGGTCCTCACAAATGAAATATCCACATGGAACAAGAATACAGACCCCTGAATATATATTTGAAGTCCACTCAGACTTCAACAAACTGCAATGCATGACATGGCCACACTAGACAGAGTTGAAGAAAAGTTTTGGGGCCATTGTTTTGACATGGAGAAGACATGGAGTTTTTACCTGGTGACTGGTGGAATATATAGCAAGATGAACAGAATCCTGAACATAATAGCAGAATTAAGACTTTCTGCTAACTACTGCATAGATCCTACCTTTTCTTTCAATTAACTTAACATATCATCTGCTCATCTGGACTGACAAGGTTCTGCCAGTTGCAAATCCTTGCTAGCATCGAGAGTGAGAACAAGCTACTCCTTACAGCTATAGTATTCATTAAATAAAATGTCTCAAACAAAAACTGAGTATATATTCTCAAATTGATACCAAATGTTTTGTAACTTTTAACGGCATAGAGGACTATTTTATTGTACTCATGTTTCCTCATATGTACACCACTCCTCTGAACATAGCAAAAAGCATAGCAAAGAGCATGTAGCTAGAGTGATGATCATTGCACCACTAAATCTGAAGAGCTAGAGTGATGATCATTGCACCACTGAATCTGAAGCGGATGGATTATTAACCAGAAACAGATGACTGTTCATGTGAAACAGGAGCACAGACTCCTGAATACATACTCCAAGACTGTCCAGGTTACAAGGAACTGTGAGGCAAAACACAGCCACACTGAAATGAACTGAGGCAAAAAATTTTGAACAGCCACTTTAACCTGGAGAAGACTGAGAGTTTCAATCCTGGCAACTAAAGAAGATATAGCAAGAGAAAAAGAATTCTGAATGCAGAAGAAGAATAAGATACTTTATGACTACTAAGCAATATCCCAACTTATATACATATATATATCATTATTATCAAGTGCCATCTCTGCAACGAAGGTTGGCTGCAACGGACCTCAACTTTTTGTTTTGTTTTTTGTCTTTTGTTTTGGTGGTGTACTCTGCTAGACTGTAACCTGTCCATCCTGTGATGTTACTCTCCTACTTGTATCTCTGCCTACTTCTTGCTCGTCTCCCTTCGACTTTATCATCACGTCGCACCACATACATACATAACGCAATATAAAATGAATAAATAATAATTGTACAGGATATTGTTAAGCAACTATTGTTGAATATTTAGGCACCACAAAAATATGAACCATTGGCTTTCAAAACACAAGCAAGTTCAACTGAATTATGTTTCTGATATATATTTCCATATCATCATCATCAGGTGCCATGCCACAGTATTATGTATCAAGGTAATTGTTGTTTCCTTGCCGTGCCAGACTGTTAAACGAATATTTTCTCACGTTGTCACCCTCTGTCTCTTTTGCCTTCAATTTTGCCTGTTGTGACTATGTTCTCTAAACCTACCTGTCTCATGAAGTGGCCAAAAAAAAAGATTGTCTTTTTCTTATATTGTTGATTAAGGTCCGTTTCGCATTTGACTCTTTCAACACCTCTACATTAGTTTTTCTAGCAGTCCATGGTATTCTCAGCATTCTTCTGTAGAACCACATCTCTGTTGCCTCTAATTTCCAACTTTCCAGTTTGTTTATTGTCAAAGACTCGTACCCATATGTTAGTATAGGGGTTATATCGCACTGCAGTACTCTCTTTCTCATCTCTAATGACAAGGTCATATTACACAGTATATTTTTCATTTTTCTGAATGTTGTTTTTGCCTGTCCTATTCTGCATCTTATTTCTGTTGAACTTCTTCCATCTGCTGTAATCATTGTACCTAGATATTTGAATTGGTGGACCTGTTTTAATACTATATCATTCACTTTGATCTTGCAAGGTGTGTTATTTTGTTTCTTTGAAATAACCATTACTTCTGTTTTCTTGATATTTAGGAAGAGGCCTTTCTCTTTACTTTCTGTGACTACTACATTAATTAAATCTTGAAGGTCTTCCTCACTTTTTTGTAATCAGAACAGTGTCATCCGCATATCTCAAATTATTTATGTTATGTCCTCCCACTGATATTCCTGGGATATCTACTATTGCATGCAATATGTTTTCACTGTATAAAGAGAACAGGTCTGGTGAAAGCATGCATCTCTGTCTGACTCCTTGTTTTATTATATATTTTCATATACACTATTGAATTTCTTATTTTATTCTCAAATTCCTGCATATTAGCAGGATGTAGTCTGGAGAATGTAATGTGTTGTGTCATGGTTTACAGCTTAGCTGTGATATTTGTGCCATTCTGCCTGACACATCCAACTTCATCAAAACTTCTGGTTCACTTTGACCCTCCATGGAATGGGACATGCAACTCCACCTCAAATCCTTTTTAGTTACCTCCTACAACACGCATGGCAGGTAATAGTGTTGCTATTGTTTTCTCCCCTCTCAGGCTCAGAAACAGACAGGCATTTCCATTGTATGTTTTATAAATGAGACCAGTTGCAGACATAGGCCACTATTCTAATAACAATTTTTACAAATTGCATGCTGTTAAATTTATATATTCCTATCCTGGTTCAATTCCCATCAGCGTTTAATTTATATAAACTAACTCTTTATCTCTGATAAACCAGTAAATCTCCATGAAGAAATACCCATTGTGCTAGTAAGTAGCTAGATCATTCATTTTTTTATAGCAACTTTTAAACATTTTATAACAGGACAGGAAATCCCTTACAGAGATAAGGAGTTTTAAAAATATATTACCTTTATAGCCACTGGAATTATATTTGTTCTCTTTTCATCTGCATTGTTCTTATCATTACCAACTCCACCATCATTTATTCCAATTTCAATAACTGATCAGGAAAAAAAATCAAAAAAATTTTACTTGTTAAAACTTTTAAAATTCCTTTGGCATGATAGAAACAGAGATTGAAAAATGTATGGGAAAAAAACACAAATTCTCTTTTTTAATTATAAATAATACAGACTTTGGGTTTAAATTCTTTGAACAACAATCCTATAATTATTACCAGAAGGGTTTTCCATTTCATTCCAGATGAACTGTAACAAAGACTATTACACTACTCCAACTTTTGTAACTAGTGATATTTCTTTGCTTTTTTTTCATAATCTCTTTGTGATTTCAGCCAATTGAGTGTTAGCAAACTGTACTGCTAGATTACAACAAAGCTGTGGGCCTTGCAGTCAAGAATATTCTTTTTCTGGAAATATGGGCTTCCATTTTCTAAGAAATTGAGTACAAATTAAATGAACCTCAAACTGCAGTAAAACTGTGTACCATTTAGTAAATAAGTAATGATGATTGTCTTTTGCACCTCTACAGATGGTCATGAAGAGGTCAGTGCTGAGACACAGTCAATTTGTTTCATGCATGACTGCTCTGACAGATGTTATAGAAAAAGTATTGTGCCCATTTGCATTAACTCTTTTATCTCTGTTGATTAATTTCAAGGGAAAGGCAATGCTAATATGCTTGAAAAGATGCAGAATTACAGCAGATAGTTTATTATACCATAGACTGTCTTAGGATTTTAGGTTGGAGTTTACTCGCTTATTCTAAGGCACTCCCATGCTAAACATTGGACAGCGGGTGAATAAGTAAAACAGAAGACAATAATAAGAAATTAAGACAAGCAGTAATAATAATTTTTTCACAGGTGATAGTAAATAAATATAAGTAATAAAAACACAGAATTTGTTGTGTGAACAAAAAAATTCAATTTTACATTAATCAAAAAAAGTATAAAAATCAATTCTGTGTATTTGTAAAACTGTATTTGTATATGTAAAACTGCCATTTTAACCCAATTATTGGGAGGTTGTCCGGCTCTGTGGTACAGGATGTTCAAATACCTATGACGGGGATCGACTCTGTACCTTGACCATCACAAATGCGCTCCAGTCCATTCAGAAAGCAATGACAAACTACTGAATGTATTTATATTGTCTAGAAAATCACTACAGCCAAAAAATTCTGGGCTGATGGCTACGTCCTGAATAGGATAAGCAACAAATCTTTTTATTTTTTTGGGGAGGTTATTTGTTAATAACATTGAAGGGATGGTGTAGCTAATTCCATTCCTCATCCAACTTAGCTGCCTATTATAACATGCACGGCAAGCCAAGGTTAATCATTCTCATACTTTTTGTTGTTGGTCCTGTTTTTTTGCTGTGATGAGCCTTTCTGCTATCTCATTTTTTTCTAATTCATTAACAACTCAGTTCTATGGAAAACTATCTCTTTGTTTAAATTATTGAAGTAGGACAGGAGTGGCTTTGGCTCACATGAATAAGGTTGGATTCCAGAGGGATTAAAAGACCTTTTTATTCCATATTATTCATCATTTGCCCGATATATGATTGAATTACCAGGCAGGGACTATCTTGTGTAGACATTTCTGAGGCTGTGTTCTGGCATAAGATTTACCTTCTCTTAATCCTTTAAACACTCAACAAAGTATAATTACTCTGTTAACCTTATGGACTCTATAGGCATCGTCTATAGTAGCTGACACCATTACATTTCCAGGGCCCATAAGCATCTACGGTAGCCTCCATTGCTATGCTCCAATTTATCAGTACGGAATCACACAAAGTTAAGCTCATATGACGTAGAATTCCCGCCACATGAAGCTAGAAATATGTTACATCCTAAAGGTCAAATTCCTTTACACATTACGATTGTAAGAAGGGAGAAAGTCGGCTGATTTTTTCAACAAATTTCTGGAATGACTGTGTCCATTTTTGACACCATATTATACTATCAAATGGAGAACTGCGTTGGATTGATAAGTGATTGTCGTGGAAAGTAATATCTACATGTTTTAATTGTTGTTTTTGTATTTTAGTTTTCATATTATAAGAATGTTTGTTTATTCATTGAAAAACACAAAAACAATATGTATCATGGTTGCCAAGTGTCAGCATTTAAAATAAAAATGTATGTCCGACTAGGCTTAGTCTTGAATGAATGAACATTGTATGCAATTTCTTCACATTTTATTAGTTTGTTCAGTCCATTATTATATTAGTTTCACTATGAAACAACATATATACAACAGGAATAGGAATTTTGGAGGATTTTATCAGTGTTGCCACACATTGGTCAAGTATTACGGTCATCAAGAAATTATATTTGCAACTTTTTTAATGTGTTTGAGATTTCCCTCCAAATTTTCAACTTCACAACTGTCATATCACACATACAGCAACACAAAAAACATGATTATATTGATTATTCACTCCTTTATTTACATGCGCAAAAATTATTGATATCTTTACAAACAAAACAGTTATCATGTTTAGAAAATTCTTACCGTCAAAAAAATAATCTGGGCTGGGGAGAAATTGCATAATTTTAATTTGGAGCCCTGAAGGTTAAATATTACGTTTTTAGACTGACCTCTCTCAAAATATACTTCCTCCGTCTTCTTTTCTATGCTTTGCAAAACGGCTATGGGAACAAACTCTGCATCGACAAACCCTTTGTACACCTAAAAAAATGGCATAAAAATACAACAAAATACTAACATTGTCAAAAAAAGCGTAATGAGACACAATTAGATATCTATTGTCAAAAACACATGCATACAGAACAGACTTCAGATCAGAATTATCAATTTCCAGGATGCATAGTGTAGAGGTATTTTAGAGTCTTAGTTAGTTGTATAAAACTCTAAACAGAACCAGGGTACAAGTTAGTATTGTACCAGCAACTTAAGGATTCATACAAGATAATTATGAAGTATCACTTCTACATACCAAAGCTAGATAGTTCAAGATAGGTCTTAAAATACAGAATAACTTGATATGGTTGATAGGACAAGATATGATGATAATGGTAGAACCCAGAATTTAGCCACTCTTGTTTCCTGTGCCAGGTGGTGAAGTTTGACTTTCAGCTCCAGATTTGTGCCTCTGACAATTTTCTTTTTAACGGGAAAGTTTTCAACAGCTTTTGCAAGTCTCAGATGACTATTATTCAATGTGGTTATATATAACACAAGCTAAGCAATCTTCTACTTCAGATGGAACTCTGTTATTACTTTCTTACAATCGCAAGGTATTCTGCAGAACTTCAACTTTTGTTTGCTCAAAACATGCCTATGAACTTTTGTCTCCTCAATAAACTTCACGGTCTTTTGCAGTTCATTCAGTGGTCCATCTCATATTCAGGATATTCTTTAATTATATGTTCTGCAGTCTGTGGTGCTCGTTCACACATAAATATGGCTCTGCTGCTAAACCTGAATTTTGTGTACATGTGACATCGGAGTCCATTGTGTCCTATTCTGAGGACGCAACTTGTTCTGGTCTGTTCATAATTTGGTAGTCAACGTATGTTGGCGCTTGTGGCATGCTGCTTATAAACGTTAGTTCCCCACTCACAGTTCAGACAAGAGTCTTCAATAGGCTTCATCATAGTGAAAATCATGGTATGGGGTAGTCAATGGAACAGTAAGCAGAGCATGTATGTGAATGTCCCTCTGTGCTATGATGTTGGTTTCTAATCAAGAATTTGAACAATATGGGATCAAGGGTTCATGTAGCATTTTCTGTTTCCACTTTTTTTAAAATTCCCTCCCGTCGTATTCTTTAGACTTGCTACGGTCATTGTGAGACAAACAATTTGTTTGACCACACACTTCCGCTACATCACTCTTCCATTACATATCTTTAGTAAAATGACTGTCATAAAAATGTTGAATTTGCCTTTGATTGACAAAGACGTAGTACAATTGCTGCAGGTATGAGTAGTACTTGCAAACAGGAAAGTATGCGCACTTGGTATGCGCACTATGACATTGAATTACTACTGTGACGGACTACAGAACAACTTGGACCCATTTCATACCATACTAGAGGATATGGAAAACTATTGGCCATCTACATAATCCTGCAAAAAAAAACCATCCCAGCATGCTTCTACTCATACAATCCTCTAATTAAATACCCCCCCCAATTATATTGTCTTGACATATTTATATGCATAAAACCGCCCAATATTTGTTAAATATCCCCATGGGAGGTAATATATAAACAAATAGTAAGGAGAATCATTTGTTTCCCTTTCAATGTAGTTACCAACTAGAATTTAATAAATCGGAAAGGGGGTTTGCGTTAGAATTAGTCCCAACACAGAGCCCACCCCCCCCCCCCCTCCCCCAACTCCTAAATTCTAGCAGTAGCTCATACCTTTAAAATACAAACACCTTTAAATTATTGCACGCTTTAATCTCCACACATAGCTACTATTAGCCATTTTGGATTCCAGTGACAAGATCTGCAAATGACAACATTTTATTGAGCGCTAAATGTGCATGAACCAAAGAACACAAATATTGACCATGTGAATTATATGTAATTTCGGTTCACATCCCCCTAATTGACAGTATATACATGGACCCTCGATCCTGTATTGTTCCCAAGAATTTTCTTAAACAATACCTTTTACAATAAATTGTACTATATTTGTTTTCCATTTAACAATGTAGGCTTTTTATATATTAATCTTAATATTATATTATATTCATAAAATATTATATTAACCTTTTACCTGGGCAATACAGCCAGATCCTATGGGCTCCTGTTGATTTGATAGATGAAAAATTTGCTGCCAGTTCCTTCCATACTCCTTTTTCAAGACTTTTACAGTGTGAAACCAGGCATGTGGACGCACTTTGTGGTGTAAACCAGAAAAGAGATCACAGAAATCTTCTGAGAACAAGTCTCGTCGTGTACTTGCCCACTGGCCAAGTTTGACAAAGGTAGCACCAGAATATTCCACACCAGCATATAAGAGATATAACCATAAGGTGAAACATTTTGGGCTGACATCTGTTGGTTATTTAACAAAAATAAATACAAATTAATGACACATATATTACAATATAAGAGATGTGTGCAAATGTGTTATCTAAGCCATATGCATTCTTCTACTTTCCTTCACTTGAAATGTCTACATCTGTAATTTTGTCTCTCAGAAGGTAACAGACAAAATTTGAACAAGTCCATTCAGTTGACACAAATTTGCCTTGCAACTTGAGTCAAATCGTTTTCCTAATTTGACCAATCTGCATTCCTAAAAAGGTGATCTTAATCAAGACTTCCATCATGTATATTCTCAAGTTTATTTTCTCTCTTAAATAAACTTCACTGCCTTTGTAGTTCATACAGAGGTCAATAGAACTTTGAATCTGGTGTTCTTTCTTCAGGAAAGTATGTTTGTCCCAGCTTCTCTTACTCTGACAGCCTTGAAGTATCGGTGGACCTATATGTTTGGCAGTATGTGGACCTGACCTTATGTACACATGGATGTGTTGCCAATCTTGAATTTTTTGTGTATGTGACTGCAGAGTCGGTTGTGTTCTGTTCTTAGGTGTTGCAACTTGTTTCCATCTGTTCATAATTTGGTGATTACCTTGTGTTGGTGTTTATGGCTTTCTAATTGATTTGATAGTTAGTTTTTTTCTGATGGCATATAATTGGTTAATCTTGTTTATCATCAACAGCATCCTCCTTAGGCAGTTGATCTGCTCTCTTATTCTCTAGTATTCCACTGTGAGATAGTAACCACTGAATGGTTACCTTATGCTGGTAACACAGTTGAATTTATATATGTCTTTGAATAATTATAGTTGATACTGCTGAAATATGGATATAAGAGTAGAAATAATATAGCAAAGTTTTATTACAACAAAAGAAATTAAATGTCTTGGAACAATGCAGAATAATATGCTAAAATCTAAATAGCAAACAATCAATCAAATTATATGAATTTATGTTAAGACATGAATGATATTGCCATTATTGCTGAACCTCATGAATGAAAGGTTGAAGAGAAGCATTATTAGAAGAAAAATATAGGAGTATAAAGAGGTATAAACCTATATATCTTCCTTCATTAGACAAAGGCGTTGGACTTACATCGGCCATGTTCACAGAATGAACAGCCTAAGAATTCCCCAGCAGTCACTATATTGGGTGCCACCTGGAGTAAGAAGAAGAGGGAGACCTAGAGAAACTCTACAAAGAACCATTAATAGAGAAGGCATCTCAATGAACCTAAACAGCATGCAAGAATTTAAAGACCTGGCAACACAAAGACAGAAATGGAAAGCTATGGTTTCTGCCCTATGCGCCGCCTATGGCCCTGGAGGAACATAACATAACGAGGTGAGCACACAAATTGGAGCAGATCACCATGGCAAGAAATAAAATTGGATAAAATGCAACTCAAACCTTCAATTTACAGAAGCGTCAGTGTGTTGCAGAGGCCGAGAAGGGAGCAAAGATTAGCAACACTGTTTACTTTCCATGCATGTTGTAAGAGACGACTAAGGAGATTATGGTGGAGTTGGCTGTTCCATCCCATATAGGGTCAGTGACCCAAAGCCATGCTGAAGTCAGGCCAAAAGATGCAGATATCGCTGCAATGATGTGCAAACCATAACACAACGCATTCCGTTCTCCTGACTACATCCTGCTAATCTGCAGGAGTTTGAGAATGAATGCAGAGGAAGAATTTACAGAAGGCATATATAGGCCATTGTGTGTATGCCAGATATTGGTAGAAAAGGGGTTTGTGAAATAATCTACAATTCAAACTCATGCTAACTATGCTGCACTGATCATATTATAGGTGGTACCTACAAATTCAACACTATATGAAAAAACAATAGCCTATCACGTAGGTGCTTAAATTCTATATTATATATAATAGGCGTTATGTAACTTACATGTAAGTGGATATGTCAGTAACAAAGGCAAAAATACACAAAGCAGATAAAAGGCTCTCAGATTTAAAAGGAAGAATTCTTGTAAAGAACACCAGTAATCCACAATCTGAGAGCAATATCTGTCATTTTTATCTGAGACTTCTGGCACTACACAATTTAATGATGAAAGCTGTGGTGTCGAGGCTACACATTCACTAAATTGTACAATTTTGTTGTAGATGCTGTTCTTCATGTACGGATAGCTATACCATAAAATAACTTGCAGTGGCACAATAACTGAACACGTCCAAATCAGTAACTTGCATTTCTTAACTAATTTGATATTTTCTGAGTTCATTAAGTTGACTGACTTAACTGTAACATAATTTAATAATTTTGCAGACTTTATGCGATTAGCATATATCCACACAGCGCGAGTGAAATTACTGAAACGTATATTTTTAACAGAAAGTCCCTCAATTTTTGATCGGACTCTCAAGTCTCTAGCAACTCGAAGAAAAAAAGCATGTTGTGAACTCCGTAACAAATGTTTGTCTATATTTAAATTTTGACAAAGTAAGCGGGCACTTGTCGATATACACATTGTACCGGTGGATAACTGTGATTACATCATTTTCAAAACACATTTGAGTCGCATGAGCACATTATTATATTCATCAGACATATACTTGTATGTTTCCATAATTATTTCGTCAGGCCCTAATGATAATCGTTGCAGACTACACAAAATAACATCCTAACAACCAGTGAAACAATATCCAATGTTTAGAACGACCGTTATCTGCAACTTCGTCACTGTGTCTTTCTCATTATATAATAATTATTATTCTTCATCCCTTACACACAATGTTTTTGAGAAAATGATAACGGTTATGATATTTTATGTATTTATTATTATGTCAGTTCCAACAAATGCCAAATAAGGTTGTAATCAGGTTCACGCTGAGCTCTTCAAAAAATCTGACTGACGTTCCGTTCCCGTTCTTCTGTTCCTCCAACAACAGTATGCACAGCACACTATTAGTATTTTAATTTATTAGGCTACAACTTCATTTGATTTATCGTTATCGTTGCAAAGTTCCATAAAAGCCAAAGTTCCAGCCGCAAATATTGTACCAAGTATGTGAGGATACTTCAAGATTTCTGGGGTTTATTTTTGTACATTAAAATACGGATAGTTGGTGTGTTTGTGTTCGCTCCTCAACACCAGCACGAATTTTGGGTTGTCGAGTCAATGTCGTGTGTGATTTGAGCTGGAACTGAGTTGGTTGTTCATTTCATTGTTATAAATATTCAATATAATGTATTATATTATGCTTTAATTGATTGATGATGCTGCCCAACTTCTTTTCGCTGTATACTCTTTTATGCCTTGCAGCGTCATGGGTACAATAGTTGGTACGCCCAATAGTTCACTGAGAACGGACTTTTTTTGTAAATTTTGTTTCAATGCATGGACTTTTATTTCTGTAGTAAGTAGGATCATAATAATACATCTTGTGCATGGTCTGCCCCTGGCTTTGTAACTTACAATCTAGTATATTTGGACTCAATTTTCAAAATGGGTATACATTATAAACACCACAGCTAGATAGCCCTTGAAAAATGTAATTCAATGATACTTCAACCAAGTCTGTAGCCTAGGTCAATTCTGAAAAAAGTTATAAATTTTGTATGAATTAATTTTACATCAAAATAATTTATGGGCGCATCTGCTGTTTCGTCCACCACTGTGACCTTTGCTCTGCTATCGAGGTGTTTTCCAACCTTTCCCAGGGTCACGTGATCAGAAGGTTCTCCAAGGTGGCGCGTGATTTTCATGAATGGCGGTCTCTGGTCATAATGGTCACTTAAAAAGAAATTTATAGAAAAAAGGGGGGGTTAGGAATAAAAAAAATATTAGATATTTTAGGGAGACTTGAGTAGTCTTTCTAAAACAAGAGATAAAAAAAGGGGGGCTTGACAGAAACACTACATACGATTTTCATTGATGACCAACAACTTAAACAGATAAAGGAATTCACTTATCTTGGAAGCATCATATTCATCAAATGGAAACAACACTAAAGAATGCAACATATCATACCAGATCTTAGGACAGATGTCTCATATTTTCAATAACAAATGTGATCATGAATATAAAACTGCACTATATAAAATGATCATCATACAATTACTATGCTACCAATGTCAAATGTGGACATTAAATTAACAACAAAATAAAACTTGTTACAACAGAAATGACATTCTCAGAGTAACAATAAGAGACAGAATCAGGAATGAAAACATCAGAAGACTAACAGTTTTTATTTATAAACACAACAATCCTGAACTTCATCAGAAAACAAATTATTAAGTGGTTTTCACATGCTTCCACTATACACTATAGTGCTACAGTAGTACACTTAAGTACACAATACACTATACAGACATAATTGTTAGTCTTCTGATTCTGTCTCTTAGTGTTACTCTGAGAATATCATTTCAGTTGTTACAAGTTCTCTTTTGTTAGTGTCCACTTTTGACATTGATAGCTTAGTGATTGATTTCAAGAAACGGGCTTGCTAAAGACCTTATGTGATGGTAAAGTCAAAGGGAAGCGAACAAGAGGTAGACTGAGATACAGGTGGGAGAGTAACATCACAATCTGAATAGGTTACAGTCTAGCAGAGTGCATCACCAAAACAAGAGACGGGATGTTAGAGATCAGTTGCAGCCAACCTTCGTTGCGGAGATGATACTTGATGATGATGATGATGATGAAGAGGTTTTTGGGTTTAGCTTGGATGTTAGTTCTAACTTTTCTATTCTTATTTATTTGAACTGATGTTATTACAGCTTTGTATTCAGTGTCTGCACACATATTTGGTATTGCTCTTGCATCTCTTATAATATGTCTATTTGAATTTTGTAATTAAGTTTCTTCCATCATTTGTACTAGGTGTATGGGAGCCACGTTAGCGCACTGGCTTCGCATATGAGTGGTCCTGGGTTCATTCCCCAGTTGAGGCGGAAATTTTTTCAGATCGCAACGGCTCCTGAGTCAACCCAGCCTTAAATGGGTACCGGATTAATCCGGGAAGTAAAGACTGCAAGGGAGAGGAGATGGCTACCACCCTCATTTGCAGAGCCTCTGAAATGTGAAATCGCTAACATCTCACACCCTATGGCATTATTAAAATGCTATGTGTTACTTTACTTTTTACTTACTAGGTGTATAACTGGGATTCTCTGTGTTAAAAAGGGGTTCATTGCAAATAAGTTGTGTTGGTTGCATGTTGCTAACAATCTATATCCATTGTCTTTTTTTCGTCCTATCACCAAATGGCCCTAGATATTCTTCTATTCCTTCTCTGTCCTTTCCTAAGTGTGCATGTAAGTCTCCCATGACATAGAAATTTCTTCTCTGTTTACGATATTCACTGAAATTGTACAAAAATTCTTCACATTCATCTTCATTGTTTTGGGCATCAAAGCTGCAATATTTGCACCTTTCGATCAAGCTCGTTTTTTTCTGCATCGATATAGACTAGATAATATACAGATAGTCATTTTTGTTCATTAGATGTGCACAGCGTATAAGCTAATTATCCTGCTGCTTTTGTCTTAATTATTAGCTTCCCATAAAACTATAAATTAAATTAGTAGGGCCTATTACTTTGACCCTAAGCCTAGGGCCTATATTAATATTTATGGAATATATAGGGTCTAAACTATATAAGATAATTATACTTTTATTGTAGGCCCTTTACTATAAAATTACTTTGCCCGTTACTCTATTGATTGCTATACTTTTACTGTAGGCCCAACTTATAATAGAAGTTATAGTTTAGGGGGCCGTCCATCAGTCAACCTTGTCATAAAATACCACCATTGATGGTGAAAATTGTATTATTACTGTTGTATAGGTCTATTAGGTCATGCACCAACTAGCCAACATACTGCTACTTCTATTATTGTCAATCAGGAAAAACAGCAGGTGGTTGACAATTTTACTTACCTTGTAAGCACTCTCTCTTGGGATGTCAACATCGATGTGGAAATTAACAATAGACTGGCAAAAGCTAGCGCTGTATTTGGCAGATTGCGCAACATAGTATTGAACAGAAGAGGTATAAGAACAACTACCAAAATTCAAGTATATCATGCGACTGTTATACAAATCCTACTATACGCTTGTGAAACTACAGTGTATGCTAGACATGCAAGAAACTAAATCACTTCCATCTTAGCTGCCTAAGTAAATTACTAAACATCCATTGGTGGGGAAAAGTACCAAACTACGAGGTATTGGAAAAATCAGCCACAAGAAGCATCTATACATTACTTATGAAAGCGCAAGCATCTTGTACGTACGTATAGAGGACTCACATCTACCAAAGCAAATATATTATGGAGTACTCAGATGGGACTTGGACAGAAAAAGCGTTTCAAAGACACACTCAAGTCTTCACTGAAACATTTTAAAATTGACGTAGGCTCTTGGGAGAGCCTCGCTCAGGATAAAACAGCATGGCGTTAACAGTATCAGAACTGGGGCTGTAGCGGCGGAAGAGACTGCAGGACAGAAGTGGGCAAGTAGAAAAGACAAAACATCTCAACATCCCATAGACATCCTCTACAGATGTCAATTGCGTGGAAGAACTTTTTGTGCTTGCAATTGGACTTGTAAGTCATTTAAAAGCGCACTATTAACTTTACTATTTTGGTTGAGTTTTGGTCATCGTTGATTACGAAGGACAAACATCATCATAGGTCTATTAAGTTACCATACAGTACCAGGATCACCAATTTGACCATCTGGGTGTTTGCTTTTTTTTTTTTTTTTTTTTTTTGTTGTTGTCTCTTTGGACAGCAAAATTATGTTGTCTGCAGTTTTATGCCTCTCAGCGATGTTAACACTATTGCTATGTTGCTGCTACACATTGAGTGAATATGAATGACCCAGGATCTAATATGTTTAGAGACACTTTTAGAGAGTCATTGAAGCATTTCTTATGTCCATGTCCTCATTTTCCCTTAAAGTGCTCACTGTGCAACAGCTGTTTTGTAATGTGTTTGTCAGACATAAACTCAACATTTCTGGCACATCACAGTTGGGCTTTCTTCAACACTGTATAGATGCTTAGGATATTGTCTCTAGTGAAGACTTCATTATCAGATACTTTATCTTGCCAATTTATTATGAGAGGTGTTGCAGATACAGCATATATGTGGATGTAGTTGAACATTCTGACATGATTGCTATGTACTGTCCATATCTCACAATATAACAGGGTAAAAAAGGTAAAGGTAGGTCCCATGGCATCTGCCGTCGGGGATGAAGATAACTCTTCATGTACTAAGCCGCAGCAACTATTAGGTGGGGTGGCCAGTTCCCTTCCTTGCTGTTTTTTACCTTCCCTAACTCATGCGTCAGGTACTCATTTACAGCTGAGTCGACTGGAGAGTGGTCGTGTCAAGTGAGAAATCACAACCCGGATGATTTTTTTTAATGTCCGGACGTGGTTTCGAACCTGGCACGCTGTAACCAGATGATAGCAAGCAAGCTCACTATCCACTAGGCTACCGCGCTCCTCCAGGGTAGTGAACACAATATCATGAACAACTTTTACTTTTGTAGTGAAACTGATGTCCCTTCCTTTTCTCAAACATTGTCATGAAGTCTACTGAATGCAGTTGCCTTAAATATTCTGCATCAGTATCTTCTACACCAGAAACAGTACTGCTGAGGTATATGAATATCAGCTAGTGGGAGACTATTATTTACCTTGATGACTATCTTTCTATCGCGCTCTTGGAGCTGGTAGAAACATCTCTGTTTTCTTTGTGTTGAAGATCAGACCAAACATATAAGCTGTAGAAAAACATGTCAATGCACTGGAACTCATTTGTCATCAGCCTTTTTTTCAGTAAACTTTAGTTATGGTTGGAAAAAAAGAAGGAAGACGTGAAAGCTAAGACGTGAAATAAGATAGAAAATTAAAAGATTTTATATCTTTAGTATGAGATTGCAAGTCAAATTCCTAATTGTGTGTGCACTAATGTCTAGTCTATTATATTTTTTAATTCAATATATATATATGTATGTAGTGGGTCTGTGGCTTTGTTGATAGGGCGCATGACAGTGGAAAAAAGGTCACGCATGTTTGACCATTGTTAGTTTTGAGATTGGTGACAAGCATATAATTATGGCAACCAGTTCTCTCATATGGCGCTGGCATATATCGATATGGTTACAGACATCCACAATTTGGTGGAAGTGGTTAAACACTGAATGTATTAGTTACCACCGCTAAAGTCAGATGTGTCAGACCTATGGCGCAAATAAAGCGGCAACAATACATTTCCATTCTCTGAACTACATCCTGCTTGAAATCTAGTAGAATCATTATCCTGCTATAAGAGAGATCCTGTGGGAGTTTGAGAATAAACACACACACACACAAACTTGTAGCTGAACACGCAGGTCATGTTAGAAAAGTAACATTGAATTGATTTATATTTTATTTTTCATTTCTAGCATTCTAACAGCTACAGTTGAGATGCCTTCAACCTTCTCAATGTGATTGAGTGCGATGGCGGAGAAGGGACAGACAAGTTCAATGACATCAGTTACAGAAGAAGATATATCTGCTGGTTCTGAATCAGACACCACGGAGTCATCGTATTCAAACCTGACATCCTCATTGCTAAGCAGTACAGACACTGATGACAAACTGACTCCAAGTCTAATCAAAATCTCAATATCAAACACAAGTGCAGCCAGTAGACCAAGTAACCACAGAAAGTTGCAACATGTGGAAACGGAAAAAGTATTAACTGGCAAGTCTGATGATATCCACCATAAACATATCACAGTACACACAGGAATGAAAGACTTTGATGATGTAAACACTTCTGGAAATGTTTCGGTACCACTTGCTGATATTCCTGTAGCTAATTTTGTACATCCATATGGATCTAATCCTATTCCTCTGAGATTTGCAAGAAAAGAACAGAAATTTAAAGATGACCCAATTTTCAACCAAAGTTCAGTTCGGCCTTATATAAAACGTAAACTTGGAGGATGTGAAAGCAATATGGGCATTGATGATGCAGAAATGCAACTCAGTACAGACTGCTCAGATACAAGCAGTAGACAGAGATATGGAGACAGAAACAACAACAATGAATTTGATGCGGACAGTAATGAAGAAAATGATGTCGAGAGTGTAGTATCTGATCAACAGAATAGACCATTTTTTCCGGATATGTCATCAGAACAACACTGGTATCAGGCTCAGTGTTTCGATCACTACTGGTCTCACTACAGATTTGTTATGCAGTGGTATCACGTGCATATTCAGGCAGTGAAGACTTTGCAGACGCAGATGGTTGGTGCATGGGGGTATCCTCAACAGCAGTGGGGTCTTTTACAAAGTGCTTGGCAGTCCCATAGAAAAAACTTTGGAGGAAATCAACAGTCCAGAAGATCTTGGTGAGATCCTTTTTTTAATCTGAATCTGTTCGTGTTAATTTTCTTCTGTCGTTGATGGCCTAGGTGCATGGCCTAGGGGTTTGTATCACACCCGTGAGGTCCAGGGTTCAACTACAGCAAGGACTGGATTTTTTTTCTGTCATGGGGTTAATTAAAAAAACACACCCTGTACATGACTTTATAATAGAGCATGCAGCCTTTATAACACAGCTACAAAATCCCTCCCCAAAGGGAAACATACAGTATTGGACAGTTGATGATACTGTTTCATTATAACTTCAGAACTATTTAGCTACTGAACCTCCTGTGCAAGACAGATCATTAACCCCTTTGACACATATAACCCCATCGAGACCAGCACAGTGCAGTGGTGATGGGGCTTAGTTCAGCCATCAGGGGCTGGAAACTAAGACTGGTCGGGCAGTCCCACTCAAGCAGGACCATAGTCCGGCCCAAGTAAATAGAGTGCTGAATCCAGCCAAAAGGCGCACAGATAATCAGGATGCCACGCACAAAACACAATGGAAACATGACCGACTCCACAGTCACGTGTATACAAAGTTCAAGATTGGCAACACGGCCATGCGTACATGTGGACAGGCAGCACAGAGTGCCAAACATATACTTCAAGAGTGTCCTGAGCATGAAACGCTGAGTCAGACATATCGAAGAAGAAGAAGAAGAAGACACATATAAGACATACTGTTACGTCGTGAAAATGAACAATGAATGCTGCTCATTTTGAAATTGGGCGTACTGGTATGTCCCGAAGACCATGAAAAGTCAGGTTCTGTTTTGCCTGTACGATGTTTCACATATATCCGAAATACAAAGCTTTACAACTATACTGTATACAGAGATAATGGCAAATACTCTGCAGATTTGACTTCAGTGATAAAATTCTGGCTATTTGACCATAGCAGATGTTATTTTTATTTGCCGCGCGCGTTTAATGAGACTTAAACATAGTGTGTACACAGCCTTTCAAAGTTAAGAAACAATTAACGGTGATTGTTCTAGACTAAACCTACACTACACGTGTGTCGATGGTAAATAAATGTACACTACACGTGTGTCAAAAGTAAATAAATCTGCACTGTAGACCTAGTAAACTATAAATTGTAATAAATAAACTGTCAAATACTGCATGTTTCCCATTAGGGAGTTGTAGGAAGTTGATATTTGTAATAAAGGCTGCATACTCTTTCTGTCGCCATATCATGTACAGGGTGATTTTTATTTATCATCGTGCAGAACAAAAAACTAGTCTTTTTTACTGAATCTATTACTGGGAGTTGAGCCCTGGACCTCACGGGTGTGCGACTAACCATGCCCCACAAACTGCACTAATAGATACCAATCCTGATAAATTACATTTCAGGTTCAAATAAATTAAAATGAATGCCTCCTGTAAATCTGTAAGTGTGTGACCATGTGTGGACTCCTTGTATTTGTCATAAAATAAAATATTTTGGCATAGACAATAATGTTTAACACAAATGTCGGTAGGTCAGATCATGAAAATGTTTTCAGTGCTTCTTTTTAACATACATGTTCTGATTTTTTCTAGAAGAGATATTTCATTCAGTGGTTTTCAGGAAGAGATATTTAATTAATCTGTAGCAGTGCAGAGAAAAATTTGCAAACTTCCCCTGAAACCCGGCTATTTTTATGACTTCTGGATATGTTTGCCCTTTATTTTTGGCATAACTTATGGTTCTGTCCTAGTAGATGCCAATATATCATTCAGGTTTTTAATCCCTCTTTTTAGCCACTGCACATGGCAATTCACTGGAATTTATTGCTACAAACATGGCTGCTGCTAACTCGGTTTGAGTCTCCCCAGAAATAAGCAGGAAATTGTTGTGCTTCTACAAAGCAGAAAAAGTACTACTTGTTGATTCTTTTTCTGCGATCATGATATATTATCAGACCTGTTGTCAGGGCGAAGTCCACTGTCTTCTCCAGGTCAGAACAGCTGCCCCATATCTTTTGCCTCAAACTGGGTTGAAGGTGTTCCACAAGGGGAGTAAAGAATAGCAAAACTTTTTTTTGTCAAAGTGAACCAGAAACCATGTTGAAGGCTAACATATCTGGTCGAAAGGTGCAGATATTGCAGCTAAGCTGTAAACCATGACATAGCACATTCCGTTCCCCTGATAAAAGTATTCTTATTTATGTAAATTTACTCGAATTGTTCTACTTTTTAACAAATTTGTCATTTTTATAACAGCCGTCAACGCAGTGCAAAGAGAAAATCTAGGCGTAGAAGTCGGAGACGATCTGAGTCTGTTTCACATTCTGCTGCAGACAAAGATGGAATGACACATGTCAAAACTATAACACATGTACATAGACACAAGAAACATAGCCCCACAGAAGCAGATGATGAGGAACTAGAGATGGAAATTACTGATGAAATGCTTGAATTTTTTAAAACCTCATTTAAGCACAAAATAGAGAGAGGTATGTTAATTTTACTTTACCTTCTAGTTATTGCTTGAAATTTGTGGTAGTTCTCACCCCAAAAATATATATCTATTGGGATCTTCATAATTTGGATATTTTATTGGGAATTAGAACTGTCCAAGTGCTGAAATTTTCAGCAAATTTATATAATAATAATTATTATTAATTGTATTACTATATATTTCTGAATATAATTCAATCTATTTATAAGCCTATGATGTAATTTTAATGTCCAAAATGTGATCACAGTTTGAAACCCGTGTATAGACTGAAATACAAAGAAAATATTACTGGCAATAATGCTGTGAAATCCTGTTATTATAAGAATGAAGGGACAAAGAAAATAACACAAACATTATCACCTGTAAGACTCAAGATCATTTCTTCCATTTGCCCCACCCTACCTGTACTTGCATAGAATACAACATTAAGGATAATATAGTATAACCTTTCCTCAGAGACGTTGCCAGCCTCATAAAACCTGCGACCACCAGGTGCCAGAATGTTCTGCGATATCTTATTAATTCAGTGCTGTTTCAGCAACAAAGGTTGACTGCAACAATAGCAACAGCCATTACAGTAAATGGTAAATTCAAAGCCTACTCAATGAATGGATCAGATAAACTTTAAGATAGGTTTTTATATTTGCCTTCAAATCGAGCTGTGGAATGAAAAGGTGTGAGGATGGTTTATGTAAAGATGAATGGACATGAGAAGACATGTTTTACTGTTTAAGGTTGCATGGCAGATGGGAACGTTTGCATTTCCTGGCCAAGGTTTTTTAATGAAAAATGCCGCCTAAGCTGCAAAATTCCCAAGTGGCATTTTTCTGCGAGCCCACATGAAAGTTTGAATGGATGAAAATCACACTCTGGAATGGCTGAATACAGGGAAGGACAGGCCACTGTAAAAAAAAAAATCATCCATGCTGATATAGGATTTATTTTGGCAGCCTCACTAAGAAAGTGGAATAACCATACCTTGAGATGGGGCTGTCTGTATCTAATTCCTGGACGCTACATCTCTCTCCTGCAGTCACTAGATGTCTCCCTGAACAAACCATTTAAGACAAGACTTCAAGCAAAAAGAACTGCATGGATGATGTCATCCGATTTAGCTGTGAAGAAGGGTGGCAATATCAAAATAGCTAACATCGAAATAGCTAATTGGATCAAAGAATCGTGGTCGGATGGTCCCATTTGACATGATCATTGGATCTTTAAAAAAAAGTGCCCCATCAGTAATCCAATGAATGGAAGTGAGCACAGTGCAGACGACAACGGTGTATTGGTAGATAGTGATATAAAGTACACCCTGACAAAGAATTTCGTGAATGAATTTGTGAAATGTTTCAGAATTCAGGCAGTGATTTTGACTTTAAAGGATGTGGATGACTTTTCATACTGATAAGATTTTGTTTTCTTATTGATGGTATTCAGTGTTATAATTTTTAAGTTTCAGCCACAATTATTTTAAAAAATTGTATTGTGGGCATATGTAAGCCAAACCCCTAACATTAATAGCGTAGAAAAATCACTACATCAATAACATGGAAAAAAATACAAAATGTCTCAGATTATATTCCCCAAATATGCAGTATTACTTTTTTAATTATATTCTCTAATATATCTTTTTCATTAAATGCTGTCTACCTATATGGTAACTTAACATATTAATATTATTTGTCTTCTTAGCCAAATTTATATTTATAGTAGACATTTTCCCACATAGTCTCTGTCTGTATTGTTCTCTATTCTTTGTTTATCATGACAAAGATCTTTAGTCAGAAATTTGATTTACCCTCTGTTGTATTCTCTCTTAATATTAATGGACGCAAAAACCTATAGCAGACATTGTCACCTCTGATACTATTACTAAACATTAGAACAACATTCAGATAGGATGATATAGAGACAAGTTTCATACCACAGTGACTTGTTTTGTTGTTCGTCCACAAGCATGTCATCTTGTCACTATCAACGTTATAACTAGTAGTAGTTTCTACACTGTCTGTTCCCTAAGCCAGTCACAGTGTCTTTTCAGTGACTCCAAATGGTTACACCGTTTTCTAATCTATCCCATTCAGAAAATAAATCACATAGTCTATCTTGAAAAGAAAACACAGAAACTTTTATTTCCTTTTCTGCAAGCAGAGATAGCAAACAGCCATCGACCGTGAGTGATGCATGAAATTGCTAGAAATTAGCGGCATATAGTAATCAAAATAAGAGTTATCAGCCATCACAAAGCCAGACCAGTCAGTTGCCATGTATTGAAGTATCCACTGAATAAATCAGAGTGCTTTGATAGTAGGCATGTCCAGAGTGCCATGATAATGATCTGACGAGTACCTTATATGAACATGAGATTCTATGTTTACTGTTAACTAACAAATTACTTGATATTATAATCTGCCATTGTCCTGTTTCCTACTCTAGCTAAAACAGGAGAACAAGGTCCCATCTCCTCAGCTCCTACAGAGCGACCTGGAGTTAGAAGAACAGAAGAGATGAAAGAACTGTATGGGACGGGTGCTCCGATGATACAGGCAATGGAAACTGCCATGCAGCTGAACTTCGACAGATTTTTAGACAGGTTTCAGCCAAGCCTCTGGCCAAACATGCCATTGAAAATCAGTTTTACAAAATAATATTAGTTACCCATAGTTGAATGTTTATCTTTGATAATTTAGTGAAAAATATTGTATTCACTTTCAATCATGCATTATATATATAGCAGATCTCTGAAACTGTTATGTGTGGTGAAAAATATAAAACTAAATCAAGTTTCTAAAGAAATAGACTTTGTAATGATAATCACTGTAAACATGATATTAGTAAACATGTCTGTAGGACTGGGTTAGAGTTACTGTGTGTTTATGTAGGACTTGATATTAGTAAACATTTCGGTAGAACTGGGTTAGAGTTAATGTGTGTTTGTGTAGGACTTATAATAGTAAACATTTCAGTACGACTGGGTTATAGCTAATGTGTGTACGTGGACTTGGTACAGTGAAATCCCATTATAACAACCTGGTCTGGACCAACAAAATATGTATGCAAACTACACTTGTTTGGTCATATAAAGAGACACAATTGTTTCTTCTTCTGCGTTCATTCTCAAACTCCTACCGAATTCTATTGTAGCAGGACAATGGTGCTACTAGATTGCCAGCAGGATGTAGTCCAGAGAATGGAAATGCATTGTGTCACTGTTTTATTTGCGCCAATGGCCTGACACATCCGTCTACTGCAGATACACAACTGTTTAGAAAGACAAATAATGGATGGCAGATCACCTGGGAGGAGGAGGAGAAAGGGCAGACCAAGAAGACGATTAACTGACAACATTAAAGATAACATGAATACGTCGTTGGAATATGTAAGCTGTATGACTCAAGACAGAGAAGCGTTCATTGGGAAGACTGCGTTCTGATAATAAATTTTCTATATGCAGTATAAGGAATAAAATAAGCTAAGAGTTTTGGAAATTTGTTAAAACCTTAACTTTCACAAATAATAGTCAATAAGTAAATAATGTGTTTTACAAATGCTTACCACTACTAATAAATAGATAATGCAAAAAAAGTTATAGTAAAATGAAAAAGATAAGAACAGTTGATGTTTCAATCTAATATTTTTATTACCGTTAAATTCTGAATATAAACCCATCCGATTGTAGGCCGATAACCTAACTATCCCTTCCCAAAAGTGGAGAAAGTCGAAAGTCCCACTATAGACCGACATCCCCAACTTAATAAAGCCGGCAATAATGAACTTCATCATCATAAGAAAGAACCGACATGCTAAATGGAAATTAACACAAACTTTTGCAACTCTAAGAAAATAGCATTCCTTTCATTTGCTTCACTCACGTAACTTGAATGAATCAAGGAATGAAACCCCGGTGGCTACTGTATTCTGGATCAATATATCCGAAAATAATGAATACCCAGTAGGCTGACTTCCCTATCCATGACTATAGACGGTTTATGAGGTGGCGAGACTTTGGGGAACAAAGTTTTTCCTGAATGAATTGTCTGTGTTGGGTGTCTGGACGTTATGACGCGGAACAGCGCTAGTAAATAGTAATTACTACGTAACTATTATGTCACTGGCTTCTGACAGTGAAGTTTAAGTGGGAAATGATGAAAGGCAAGACAGCAAGATCACGTTTGTTTTTATAAGATACAGAAGAGTTTGAACTTTGTTCCTGGTTATGTTTACCATGTGGGGAGAATACGGTAATAAAATAAACATAACAGAGGATTGTGAAATTGATCTCTTCTTCCACTAAATGTACAGTGGTTGGGGGAGGGAATCAATTACGGTGCAATTTTACTACAAAATGCCTATGATGTGTTGTGATTTGGAACCCGTTTCAAATCTTCTATAAAGAAAGATTACATTTTAGTCACTTATCTGAATGGCATCACATAATGTGAGGGAAACATGGATTGGTTGAGCCGATTGAAATGGGTAGGGCCAGTAGTCCATCTTCAGCCTCAGTGGGCTGGACTAATTAACAGAATATACAGAGTACCAGTATGTAACTACCGGTATTTGCCACTGAGTTCTCACAAAAATATTGCAGACAGTCATTCCCCGGCTTTGTTTTTAAAAGATACAGAATCAACAGTTTGAACTTAACAACGAGTTTGAACTTTGTGTGACCTGTATGTTTACCTTATACAGTAATATAAACATGAGGCACAGCTCAGAGGAGTTTCACTATTTATTTCTCTCCGCCATCCCCCCAACACTGCCTAAGTAGCAAAGTTTTGGATGTCAGTTACATGTTTGTGCAAGACTGTGTTTGTGCAAGACCATGAATGTAGAAAAAGACCTCTGTACAGAATTAATTAGGACTTCATTCTTTATGTTTCTGATTATTGTCTTGGTCCCTATTTATATACTTGGAGTCGCATGTTAAAAATTGGCAAGGCCGACCAGCACATGCACGGAAATACTCAAAATCTGCCTTTGATGTGTTTTTACATTTTCTGTACACAGGTCTTATAGCCTAGTAGACGGTCTTTAGACTACTGGTAGTCGGTGTTTCCCTACACAAACAAGACTGGGCCTTGATGATAAACATGTGTTACTGGCAGATCAGCTTAGGCTACCATATTTCGTTTTTTCACAGACCATTACCGTATTTTGGTCAATATATAAAAAACGGTAATACCCATTGCTAAAAATAGCATTTCCGGGGAAATTAAGCTCAGTAAAAATGGCGGGCATGGCATGTCGGAAATAACGATATAGACCTAGTAAGTGAGTTTTATCAAGAAATATCGGAGGTTTCGAAGGAAATATTGTATGATATATAGAAATTAATGTAATTAGAGGCTTAGCAGTATGGTAGTACGCTCTAGATTGTTGGAGAGCCCTAGTCATTTTATCCTGGATTAATATATCGGGACATGTGAGTTGTCACTGGCATTTTTTTTAAAGTGTTTTTCTCCTTTTTTACTGTGATTTGGACGTAATTTTTTTTTTTAATTTGATGTTACTCGATTATAAGACGAAGAGTATGTAGTCATCTCTGTTTATTGTCCAAAAATTCTCGGGTTATACACGGAATTTAACGGTAGTTGTTACAATTATTTTCATCATATTTTAATTAGTAGTTGTAAGTATTTGTAGCACCTATTTACTTATTCACTACTATTTCTTTGGTATTTGTGTTGCTTTTTCCCATACCTGCTAGTAGTATCATCTCTGGGTTTTTGGTAATTATGTCCTTAAATTTGAAAGAGGCAAAAATGTAAGATGATCAGACAATTTTCTATTGTCTCAAAGATCTTCATTTCTGTTCACGCTGCAACAGGTTGTTCCAAGCCCAGGTTGGTTACCATGCTTGCGAAGGATGGGCATAAATTGTAGACACTGTATGTATGTGTACAGATAGGTAATGATAAACATATGTATAATTTAGCTAATAATAAACATTGTAAATGTAAGAAGACAAACATTAAAACTCACAATGCACTAGCATCAAGTGCCTTTAATAGACTGTCTAATATCTGGAGATCCAAGTCAATCAGCACACGCACGAAAATGTGCTTATTTAATTCCAGCGTTATTCCGGTGCTATCATATGGATGTGAGAGCTGGAAAAGCTCTTCATCTTCAGAAAAGAAATTATTGAGTTTCGAGAACAAATGTCTTCGTAGGATAACTAACACCCATTGGAGTGAATTCAAATCAAATGATAAAATCAGAGAAGAGACACATCAAAATTTCATCACAGATGTTATCAAAAAACGCTGTTGGTCTTACATCTGGCATATCCTATGAGACATCAACAGAATACACCACCAATCTTTTGAGTGGATACCTACAGGCAAAAGAGCCAGGGGTAGACCAAAAGAAACACTCAGAAGAACAATACTTAGAGAAAGTAAAACAACCAATATTCATACTATTCACGAACTGCACAGAATAGCTTTGAACAGACAGAATTGTAGAGATCTGCCCTATGCGCTAACTTCAGCGCAAAAGGAAAATGAATGAAAATGTGAGAAGACTATTACAGGGGAGTCTCATTATAACAAATTGATCCGGACAAACAAAATATTTATGTGACAACAGCCTTTTTTTATATACAATAATAATAAAATAATTTTTAAAAAAAAAAGGATTTTGAAAAGTATTGTTAAATATGGAATTTTGTTAAAATCGTATGTACTATGAGACTTCACTGTAATAGAGTGAAAGATGTACAGTATTATACATGTGTGATTATGTAATAACAAACATTGTAGATGTTTCTTTCTCATATTAAACATGTTTCTCCAGAACTTATGTGTTGTTTTTATTCCTCATCCTCCAGCTCTGGAAGTAGTCTAATGGTATGTCAACCATTGTTTTGTATTTTATCTGATATTATAGACATATTTGGACTTTGATTGACATTTTTATTGATATTTGGACTTGCTAGTCATTTAAAAACGCACTATTAACTTTATTATTTATTGTTATTATTATTATGGTTGAGTTTTTGGTCATCGTCGATCACAACGGACGAACATCATCATCATCATCAGACATATCAAGGTGTTCCCACAGGTTTAGAACACATGATTATGTCAGTCAAGCATCATGGTGAGGCACAAAACCTTTTCATCAGTGTAAAAAAGACAAAAATAATGCATGTTGAAATTACACCTAAAATAGTCATTGACAAAGAGCAACTAGAAAATGTAAACAACTTTGAATATCTAGGATCATCATCATCATATGAGATTGCTCGGCAGAGATACAAGAGAGATTAGCAAAACTAGAACTCTCAAATGCTACTGGCAAATTATCAACGAACTACAGGGCAGTATTGCAAGCAATCTTAGAAGTATTAACTCCTTATATCCACCGAGCCGCTAATATCTACATTTGGGAGAACAGCTATGCCAAAAGCTGCTTAAATCTACATTTTTATATGAATTTACTATTATGAATTATAAACATTACGACGACCGTAAAATCAAACGAACAGTCATTATTTGCGGTACTTCCGATTAAGGATAGGTCTATCTTGGGAAGCGTGGCGAAAGTCGGAGACATTTTGTTAAATTTTAGCTTTAATTTCATATAAACAAGTGTGTTTACATTTTCATTTTGTGTAACTTATTGCTACTTGAATTTGAAGTAATGAAATGTAGACGTCCTCTATGTTTTTAATCTAGCTAGGCTTTGGAAATGTTCTAAAATACGTTAGGTAATAATTTCAACTTTAGCTTAGTTTATGATTGTAGGCCTAATATTGAATTATAATTATTATTACGATCTGACTTTGATGGAAGTTCTGATTTATATTTGAGTTTTGATGAAGCTCAGGAGGGGCGTTTCCAATGCAATATATATTGCTTTCCCCATTATCTATATTCAAAAACATTATTTTAGTAGTATCATATACGAATGTGAATTTTCAAACATTATCTAAGGCATAATGATTTGTATTATGCATATAAGGATTAAATAATAAGTCCTGGGCACAAAAATGTAGGCCTAATCATTAGAAAATTTTGTGGAAAATGTGCATTTTGTATACATTTGTTGACTTCAAGACAATGTGACATTTATAAGTAATTCTGTATATATAAATACTTGTATGCAGTACAAAATGGTTCAGAATACATGTAGGTGTATTTTATTTCACAATAAATGGATTATGATTCGGTTTTCTGGGATACAAGCTTGGGTATGTACAAATTTATATTGTTATTTCGCCATATTTTCTTGAATTTTATTAATTAAATTTTATATACCTAATATAATTTTGCAAATAAACACACATACTAAATATAATATAATTGCCTATCCATTTCTGAATATTTTGATGTCAGAATTGATAATGTGAATAGAATAGTGATGGAGAAATTGTAAAAATACAAATACTACCATAAATTACTAAAAATATTCTAAAATGTCCCCCGGCATAGGAGGACAACCTTACTGTGGCTTACGGAGACCAAGAGTTAAAGGTTCTAGAGGAACAGAGACTTAAAGGAGCTAATATAGTCTTCATGTGTGACTTCATGTCAGTTCTCCAGACCATCCACAATGAACCTAAAGATCTAACAAAAGCAACTATAGAACTTTTAAATCAACTGTTTGCTAACAAAAAAGTTGTGCCGCAATGGATCCCTGCACACTGTGGAATAGCAAGAAATGAAGCAGCTGACAGACTGGCAAAAGCAGATGCAAAAAAGGAACAATTCCAGCACAGAATATCACTGACTGAAGCAAAACTCTATTCAAAATAAAATGCAAACATACACATGAGTCAGAGAACAGGCAGCAACTTTCCACAGGACCCCATTCTAAAGCTAAGCAGATCACAGAAAACCAAAATTTTTTAGGCTCTGCACAGGACACTGCTACAAGCTCATCTCCACAAAATTAAGGCTGTCAAAACTGACCAATGCCCATGTCAAAAGGGTCCCCAGACCATATCCTGCAGACATGCCCACTCTTCAATGACGTGAGAACTAAAATATGGCCCCAAGAGACAGATCTGGAGGTAAAGCTGTGGGGCAACCATGAGGACCTCCTGCTGACGACTGAATTCATGGAGGCTTCCTGAATAGACTTATGAGCATAGGAAACTGAGCACAGAAGAAGAAGCATATAAACATGACTCATTTCACAACAACCTTATTCATTCTACAACAAACTCTTCCTAAACAAGTGAACATACAAAATTAACCGTCTAAAAGACGAAAATGGCCATATATAGAAAAAATATGATGCTATATGTATGTTGAATGAGAACATCATGGTGGACTGTTATTAAGAGATTAAGCGAGCTGGAATTTCTTGAGAAGAATGTAAGGTGGATGATTGATGGACAAGGAAAATCTACAATCAATGTTCCATGGGAACTATCAGCAATTTACTACTATTGGCAATTTACTGAGAAAGATGGAACTCCTATGGGAATGTCAAGAACGTACCTCTGTGAATTCAGATGGTTCTTGTTTGGACAGCGTGCCCTTCTCTTTCCCCCCCCCCCCACCACCAATATGATTATTTCCATTGGCAATGTTTGTCAGTTCATGTTTATCCTTTTTTTTTAATATACTGTATTTTTATTTAGGATTAAAGTTAGTTATGTATATAAGAAAATGACATTCTTCATTTTTTTGGCCACTTCATGAGACAGGCAGGTTTGGAGAACATAGTCACAACAGGCAAGATTGAAGGCAACAGAGACATAGGGCAACAACATGAGAAAATGTTAGACAGTTTGACAGCCTGGCACGGAGCGAAACAACGATCTTGATACATAATACTATAGACAGAGGGCTATGGAGAGTCATGATCGCCTACGCCAGCCAGCATGGCACATGATGATGATGTAAAACAAAACCTCTCCTAACCCAAACCCTAAAAAAGTTAAGTTAAATCAACTGGTAAATATTGCCAAGGGAAATACTCAAATTAATAATCACATGGGGGTGTTATTGCATTCCAAACAGAAACCATTCAGATAATCAATAATGACAACATATATAGGTGATTGTTATGGTGCTTATGTGCAAGTAAAATTATAACTTTTTAAGACATGTGAACCTGACTCATTCTACAACAAACACTACCTAAACACAGGAACCTGACCGAGTCCCAAGTGGTCTAGTTAGGAATTCGCACTCTCACTGTGATGGCCGGGGTTCGATTACCCGTTTGGGAAATTAATTTTTTGTTCCCTATCCGGAAAGATCAGAAGAACGCGTAATCAGCAACTGACTGGGAAATATACACTGCGCTTTTACTTTTAGATGGTTGACGGAACGGCAAGCAGAGAATATATGGGAATGCCCCCCAGTACTGTGACGCTTGTTCCTAATCAAGAATCACTACAACAAATTCTGCCTAAACACGTGAACCTGATTCATTCTACAACAAACTCTACCGGACTCATTCTACAATTTGTATTACTTGTGCTGCCGGGGTGTAAAGAATAGTGACATTCATCTTCCAAGCATGTCATAGGAAGCGACTAAGGAGGTTATGGGGTGGGGTTGCCTGTTCTAAAGGCTGTGATGATTGCTACATCCTAACCCAGGACATAAAATACCTGATTATGATGAGGAAAATTCTTATGCCTACATTACTTAAACTGAAAGGACAATCACACAATAACAAAAATGACAGAAAACATCTGCATGTTTTAAAATATTCTTTTATTTTCTGTTTTACTATGGTTTCCATTCTAATCTCAAGTTCAAACATAAAACATATAGCTTGCATTAGCCTTTTCAAGTCACCAAAATTTATCACCAAAAATGACAGATGCATTAGATTTGTACTGCAGATGAGTGTATTTTTCTTATATAGACTAATATAGAAAAAGGTGTCCAACTGTTTATGATATTTGGTTGAGACTTCAGAAAGTTGTAACATTTGTAGGTCAAGTGATCATGTAAGTCTCCTTCCATAACTCAGTTATGTATGCAGTTACTTCCGCAAGCACTCCACTCCTTCCATAACTCAGTTATGTATGCAGTTACTTCCGCAAGCACTCCACTCCTTCCATAACTCAGTTATGTATGCAGTTACTTCCGCAAGCACTCCACTCCTTCCATAACTCAGTTATGTATGCAGTTACTTCCGCAAGCACTCCACTCCTTCCATAACTCAGTTATGTATGCAGTTACTTCCGCAAGCACTCCACTCCTTCCATAACTCAGTTATGTATGCAGTTACTTCCGCAAGCACTCCACTCCTTCCATAACTCAGTTATGTATGTAGTTACTCCTGCATCAAATTAAATGTACCTATATCAACATCATGAATATAGAAAAAGAAGACCACTAATTAGTGGTTGGAACATGCCCATCGCAAGGACGAGGCAAGGCTGCCGAATAATATGGATAGCTGATTACTGGCGTCAGAAAACTGTGTACTTCATTTCAAAGATGAATATAAAAGATGTTGGAATATCGTAGTCGACAATTTGGAAGCATTGGCAGTGGACATAGGTATCTGGAGACATAGTCCATAGGGTACTCCTGCACGTAAGTCTCCTACGATAACTCAGATTTGTATGCAGTTACTCAGGCATATATTCCAACCCCTAATGATAGGAGAGGTCATCTGTCCGCTGAAAATCAAAACGTTTAGTGGAAATCCAGTTTGTCTGCACAAAATGTTATAGAAACTCAAGGATCAGTCTTTACTATAGTAGTCATTGCTTACCCACGTGACCAAGATTCAAATGTTTCATACATATATGGTCCCGAGAAACTGAGTCAGCAATGATTTTATTTTTAATATGAAATGATTAGTGTTAGCAATTGAACATTTTACTTGACTGTAAGCTTGTTTTGTAGGATTTCTCTGGAAACAAATATTATACTGGTCATTTATAGACATAAAGGTAAAAAAATAATAGGGAGAAAGGTAAATAAATGGTATAAATTCTGCAAAATACAAAAAATAATATTTTATAACAATAGATCCAGTCACCCATGTGTTGCCACAGGGAAGAAAAGAATAGCAATACTCTTACCTGCCAGGCATGTCGTAAGAAGCATCTAAAGAGGTTTTTGGTGGGTGGAGTTGGCTGTCCTATGCCATAGAGGATCTAAGTGACCCATAGGCCATGCTGAAGTCAGATATGGCAGGCCAAAAGATGCAGATATCACAGCTAAGTTGTAAACCATAACATAATGCAATCCGTCTTCTGGATTAACATTCTACTAATCCACAGAGGTTTGAGAATGAACAGAGAAGATCAAGTGTCATAATATCAAAAGTTGACTAATAGATCATTTTCCTTCTTATACCTGTATCATGTCAGTATGTTCCATCTCTTCACATCTTAATACAGTGAAATCCTTTTATAACAGTTTGGTCTGGACCAACAAAATATGTAAGTAATAACAGAAATTCACTATATACAGTACAAACAATAAAGAATAAATATAATTGGGGATTTTAAAAAGTGTTGTTATATTGGGAAATTTGTTATAACAGAATGTGTTATAAAGGAATTCCACTGTATTTATTCCCATTTTAGGTGTTTTACCATCTTGATAAACCATCCACCCTGATGCCCACAACTGTTACTAGCTGTCTGATACAATCAAATCCCATTATAACACTTCATCAAGACTGACAAAATATTTATGTAATAGCAGAAATTTGGTTTATACAATACAAACAATAAAGAATAAATATAATTGGAGATTTTTAAAGTTGTTAAATAAGGAAATTTGTTATAAAAGGATATATTATAGAGGGATTACATTGTACTTTCAGATGTTGTGTCTGTGTTAACAGACCTGCAACTTTCCTTATTTTATTTAAGGTTGTAAAGCTCTGATATAACCAAATTAGATTAACGTCCAAGGTTGAAAGAAGCATACCTCACAAAAGAGGTACATTTATACTTAACATAAGGATTCTATTATATTTAGAAACGTGAGAGGTTTTCATAAATTAGGTGTTTTTTTTCATGCGTTCGCTCCATAATAATCAACATGAAGATTTGTGCGATTTCCGTAGAGAGCATAGTTATGTTGTGCATCCTTTGTGTGCCATGTAGGCCCATCACAGCCGATTTTGGAATGCCTTGACATTTCGGGTGGGCCACCCTAGCTTGTGACAGCCTTCCTATTTGTTGCTAGGTGGAGAGTATGTATTGACTACGCCGATACGGTTTGTCTTTCACGTCTATGTTGCACGAAGTGTTCCACAACCAGTGAACTTGTCTCATGTAATTATACATATTGTGCCTGTGCCCATCGAGTACTGGACCTTTTTTTTCATCTGCGAGCCTGGTTCTGGTTTAGGAAGAACTCAACAGAAGAGTTGGGCCTGTGCTCATTCGCCTTCTTAGCCGAAGTGTTGTTCGCCGATGTCGTGAACCCCTCTTCGCCTGAATCTATACACATGAGCACTGAAGACTAGAAGTTTATTCTCAAGCCAAACAGAGCTTGTCTCCTTGGCCAGTTGTGCCCATCGGGTACTGAACCTTTTCTCTCTGCGAGCATGATTCCATTATAGGAAAAACTCGACAGTAGAGTTGGGCCCAGGCTGGGAGCACCGGTAACTAGAAGCTTGTCTCGAGCTAACAATACTTTAGTTTCAACTTCTTTGAAACATTTCCCCGTTTTTTTTTCACGTCGCTGCCCTCCCTTCTCAGTGTACTAAATATGTTATCATTGTGAAGACTGACGCATCAACTCTTAATATTTCTCATAACATGTGTCTTCTTCGAAACATCTGCAATGAAGCCGCTAAACTGACTAGCGTCACTGTGTGTCAATTTTGGAATCTTTCCTTCATTAGATGACTTGGCATACACTGAAACTTTTCTGTTTGTATTAGTACCATTGTGTCTCTGCAATCGTCAAGTGTTCGCGTTCTCCCCATTTTGTGCATCTCTACTATGGGTCTTTATTTCATTGCTCCCAACATTATCCAAAGGATTTGATTTTGCACTTTATCTAGATCCTGTAATGTGGTGTTTGATGCAGGACATCAAGCAGCTGAACAATATTCTAGGTGTGGTCTTATGCCTTGCTGGTAAACTTTACAGAGTATATTCCAACTGGCTTCCCATGAGGTTCCACTTAGTAAAATCTAGCAACGGGGCGATTGAAAAGAAGCAGCTTTATCCACCAAAGTAAACGACTCCGTAGACAACTTACAGGCCTGCCTGAAGTTGACAGCCCCTTAAGGTCTGTACCAGAACAAACCCCTTGGAGTGAAAGGCATGGAATACCAATATACATTCAGACCCACCTGAAATGAATACTGAGCGAGAACAAACAGAACAGTGTGCAGCGAAGGACAGTCACCCTCAGTTTCCTGGATGATGAATAGCCACAAAGCATATGGGTCAAAGTATACAAAGATGGATCAGCACAGAGTGCAGTGAGGAATGGAGGTGCAGGTGTATATATAGAATATCCACACAAGCCCAGAGATACGATCAGAACACCAACAGGGAAAATCTGCAATAATTATGATGTAGAAATTCAGGCAATTAGGGTGGCAACTGAAAAACTGCTGAACTCCAACCCTGACCCAC
Organism: Meghimatium bilineatum; assembly: GCA_034231615.1. Classification (NCBI taxonomy): domain Eukaryota; kingdom Metazoa; phylum Mollusca; class Gastropoda; order Stylommatophora; family Philomycidae; genus Meghimatium; species Meghimatium bilineatum. Next base: position 38,712,601 of record CM067312.1, read on the forward strand.
AACCCGTAGTATTCCTGGCAGGTGCAAGGTCAGTGCTTCAAGTTCTCCAGTCTGGAAAACTAACAGAATTACATAAACTACTTAATGAACTGTCTTGTCAGTATAGGGTAATTATGCAATGGATAACTGTGGAATACCAGAAAATGAAAAAAGCAGATCAATTTGCTAAGGAAGGTGCTTTTGAAGACCAACCAGATGCACCAATCATCTACATCAGAAAAAACAGATGATCAAGTCAATAAGAAAGCCACAAACACCAACACAAGATGACTATCACATTATGAACAGATCAGAACAAGTTGTAATTCTATGCCTCAGACCAGGACACAACCAACTCTACAGTTACACAAAATTCAAGATTGGCAACACAGCCATGTGTATATGTGAACAGGCAGCACAGAGTATCAAACATACTTTGAGAATATTCTAAGTATGAAACACTGTGGCAGACATATTGACCAGAGGAAAGAACACTGGAATCTAAGGACCACTGTATGAACTACAAAAATACAGTAAGTTTTATTAAGGAGACAGAATTACAGATATAGACATGTTTCAATTGAATGAAAGAAGAAGAAACAGAAACTGTGTGGTGACAGTGCCTGTGTTGATGCAGAGGTGTTGGAGATATTGCCTGTCTCTGCAGTCAATTCTCTTTCTATCTGCTGAAAGAATTCACAGACATGATCTCCAAAAGTTTTAGCCAAAATCAGCATGAGCAGCTGTATTTCTGTTTCAAGGAAAGGAACTTTTGGCACCACAAAAAAGAACTTTTGGGATTTTAGTTATCTGCTCACCCTGGGTCCACTGAGAGCAATGCAGAACCCTTTGCACCCCTATAAATTACATTAATATGTGAATATATACAAATGAAAATACTGAACAAAAGCAGCAAATATAATGTTTCATCCAGTTTGTTTGAGAACCCCAGGAATTATGAGTGATTAGCTCTTACTTCCTATGTGCAATGGAGAGGTTTCTGAGCTTTCTTTCATACCAAGGAGACTTCACCTTTCGGCTTGGTGCAATGCCTATTGGAGGAGCCTTCTACTCTGGGGGATACACATTACGAGAGGAGCTGATAGTTTTCTTGAGTCACCCATTGTTTATCTATCCTCTAATGAGGCGCTTTGCAGCCAGCGAGCTGTTCCTCATGCAGGAAGACCATTCCATTACCATCTTTTGTGTCTCTAGGTTCCAGACCTAATTTCATCTGTATGAGCCATATTGTTAACGGTGACGGTAGAATTCGACTCAGGGTTGATACACCTTCTTAGACAAGGTGGTGCTTAGCGAAACATGTCTGTGGTCTGGGAATTGACCTGTGCATTTCTCATGCACTCTCCTTGTCCACTTGAGGTCTTCCAATCCATCACCAGGCATGGTCTGTGTATTTTGACTCTTCACCATCGCATATATTACTCAAAGAGGTAGGTAAAATACAAATCTCGGACGAGGAGCTTTGCAGTAAGCCCTTGGATATTGAACCCAATTCTCTCTGCATGAGTCGTGTTGGCAAGGCCGATGGTCAAGTTGGGCTAAGTTTGCAATGTCATTAGAGACTTGCGTTCCCCTCTATGTTGCCCGCAGATTCTGAGTCAACACTGCTTTGGTCAAACATTTGAATAATGCTGACATTTGTTCAGTGCTAGTCCTGTGTGCAATGGGGGGGGGGGGGTCTGTAGTCAATGCTTTCTTCCACACACAGGAGTGTATGTTCACGTTGGCCTATCTAATACCTGAGTCCTGACTCAAACTTTGAATGGGGTCAATTGCGATGGAACATGTGGGATTCTGTGTGTTCTCGAGCATGAACATCACTTCTGCCATTCGGCCTCGTGCTGGAACATTGTAGCTCCATTGCCACTGAATCAACTCATGTACACTATGCTGCCTTATAGATTTTGTTACCGTTTCCAGATTTGGTATGTACTCGTAAGATCACTGTATGTTAGGGACATTAACATTGTTTCTGTTTTTTAAACTGGTAAGTTGGAATGCACAGATGCCTTGAATATGTTGGATGTAATGGCATAGAGGTTTCGAAGATATTTCATGTCTCTCTGCAGGCAATTCTCATTCCATCTACCACATCCACGAGCCTAAAGGTTTTAAATAGGAACACAGCAAGAGGATCTGTATTTATGTTTCCAGGGTGCACCACGAGGAGGTACTTTTAGGATCTAGTTTATCTGCTAACCCTGGGTCCGCATGAGAACAATGCAAGACCATTTGCACCCTGTTGGTAGTAGGTAGTTAATGAATTTGCCTCTCTTATTGAGAGAGGTAGTGTGTCCCTTTCAACCAGAACAACAAAGTTCAATTAGGTTATATCAGGACCCACTACCATAAAATATTAGAGGTAACAAAGACCCCAAACAAGAATTTGCACCCTGTTACATGCAGTCTACACATGTTTCTATTTGTACCAAATTTTTTAGTCCATGGACTATAAGCCAAATTAAAGTTATGTAAATATATCTACAATAAACACAACCTACAATTGCTCTGCTCTGATTATGAGTTACAGAGCATGTCTGTGACAGTCAAGGTACTGAGTTCAAATCCTGTCTCTGGCAATAATGCATCTGGATCGTTCAGAGAGCAATGGCACACTGTTGTACTTATTTATATTGCATAGAAAATCACACTAGAGCCAAACAATGCTGGGTTGATGGCTACATTCTGAATAAGGATATGCTACCAATCCGCAATAAAAACTCATTTAAAACGTACGACTCTGAAAAGTCCCTTCCATCTAAGTATGCAGGAATTAGTGGTAGAAAAGTGTACATCATACAGGTGAAGTCAAAATATAATGCTGTGAGAGAAAGTCGTCTCTTGACACTAATTGACATGAAACAAGTTTTGCATTCTCACAATCATGGAGAGGGCAAGAGTAGCATAGCAGTGTCATTCTATTAAATAATGATGGGACTGTCTTTCAAAGAATGCTTGATATGTACTGTGATAAACATATGAAATAAGGATGGCGTAATTTTTTAAGAGTATGGCGGCAATGAGGATGATGGCTGCATGCAACTCCATGACATAATATTTCCATGACAGAATCAATGGTATTTGAATTCTAATTGTAATTCTAGTTTCAAAAGATTTTAGTGATTTTTGTGTAGAATTATGAATACAAGAGCCACTGAAATCTACTGGCAACTCTAATGCAGTAATATTTTTATGTGTTAAAAATATATTTTAATATAAGCAGTGGGTGTACATTGAACACAATTTTCTGCTTATAAATTATAATTATATGACATTCATGATAATATATTGTATGTCCGTTTTCCCACCAGTTAGGCATTAAGAATACAGAGATTCTCCAAAATGTTCCCACCAGTTAGGCATTGATAATACAGATATTCTCCAAAACTTTTCCCACCAGTCGGTTAGGCATATCGAATACATCGAGTTTTTCCAAAACTTAGAGGCAACCTGTTATTTAGAACACTGCGAGGTTGTGATAAAATGAGATACATAAGTTCAAATGGTACTTAACCAATGAAGACGGATATGACGGGCCACTGTCACAATTAAAACAGTGACATAACACATATCCACTCTCTGGACTACATCCGGCTAGAAATCTAGTAGTACCATTGTTCTGCTATAAGAGAGATCCAGCGGGAGTTTGAGAATGAATGCTGAAGAAGAAGAAATGGTACTTACTAAATGAAAGAGACTTGTGTGCTTAGGTAATAAGCTTCTTATGGCAATTCTTCAAAACCAGAGGTAGGTTAATACAGCATTTAGAAACCTAAGAGGAGAGGTTGTGATAAAACACATTTAATATTTGTTCTCAAACTCTCACTAGAAGGACAATGGCCTTATTAGACTTCCTTCAGGATGTAGTCTAGAGATTGGAGATATCTTGTGGTTTTATTTGCGCAGATGGACCAGCACATAAACTTCAACAGTAGTATGTATACATTCAGCGTTTTACCTATTCCACTGAACAGTGGATGTCTGTAACCATATTGCTATTAGGCCAGCATGTACAAGATAACATGTTTATCAGCATTAACCACACAGCACATTAACCTTTACTGATCATCCAACCTAATGTGGCCACTTCATTCTCAAACTCCTAAAGATTAGCAGGATGTAATCTGGTTGATGGAATTTGATGTCATTGTTTACATCTTGGCTGCAATATCTACGTCTTTCAGAATGACATATCTGACCAGCATGGCTTCTGGGTCCCTTTCATGCTCTATGGGATGGAACAGCCAACCCCAAACCCCCTTAGTCATCTCTTATGGCATACATGGTAGACAACAGTGTCACTATCCTTTACTCCCTTTTCAGGTACCAGCAACATACAAGCAATTATTGCAACATATTACTTATTGGGAATATACAAACTTTAACCTTTCAAAAACTTAGGCTACAACAAAGATAAGTGACAACAACAAAGGTAGTCTACAACAAAGGTAGTCTACAACAATGGTAGTCTACAACAAAGGTAGTCTACAACAATGGTAGTCTACAACAAAGGTAGTCTACAACAATGGTAGTCTACAACAAAGGTGACTACAACAAAGATAGTCTACAACAAAGGTAGGTGACAACAACAAAGGTAGTCTACAACAAAGACAGTCTATAACAAAGGTAGGTGACAACAACAAAGGTAGTCTACAACAAAGACAATCTATAACAAAGGTAGGTGACAACAACAAAGGTAGTCTATAACAAAGATAGGTGACAACAACAAAGGTAGTCTACAACACAGATAGGTGACAACAACAAAGGTAGTCTACAACAAAGATAGGTGACAACAACAAAGGTAGTCTACAACAAAGATAGGTGACAACAACAAAGGTAGTCTACAAAAAAGGTAGTCTACAACAAAGATAGGTGACGACAACAAAGGTAGTCTACAACAAAGATAGTCTACAACAAAGATAGTCTACAACACAGATAGGTGACAACAACAAAGGTAGTCTACAACAAAGGTAGGTGACAACAAAGGTAGTCTACAACAATGGTAGGTGACAACAACAAAGGTAGTCTACAACAAAGTAAGGTGACAACAACAAAGGTAGTCTACAACAAAGATAGTCTACAACACAGATAGGTGACAACAACAAAGGTAGTCTACAACAAAGGTAGGTGACAACAAAGGTAGTCTACAACAACGGTAGGTGACAACAACAAAGGTAGTCTACAACAAAGATAGGTGACAACAACAAAGGTAGTCTACAACAAAGATAGTCTACAACACAGATAGGTGACAACAACAAAGGTAGTCTACAACAAAGGTAGGTGACAACAACAAAGGTAGTCCACAACAAAGGTAGGTGACAACAACAAAGGTAGTCTACAACAAAGATAGGTGACAACAACAAAGGTAGTCTACAACAAAGATAGTCTACAACAAAGATAGGTGACAACAACAAAGGTAGTCTACAACAAAGATAGTTTACAACAAAGATAATTTACAACAAAGATAATCTACAACAAAGATAATTTACAACAAAGATAGTTTACAATAGATAGAATTAGAAATGATAACATCAGACAGATAACCAAAACAACATTATCCACTGAAGATGGACGTGTCGTGCCATTGGCGCAAATAAAACGGCAACACAACACATTTCCATTCTCTGGACTACATCCTGCTGGAAATCTAGTAGGACCATGGTCCTGCTACAAGGAAGATCCAGTGAGAGTTTGAGAATAAATGCTAAAGAAGAAAGATCACATTAAAAGACAACAAATCAAGTGGTTTTCACAAGGTTCAAGACTACCAATAGACAGCATGCCACAGATGGCCATAGCACATAGACATAAAAGCTACAAAGCCAGAGACAGACCATGTAAAAGATGGATCACAGAAATCAAAGAAGCCACAGGAACAAGCTTGCAAACAGAAAAGCCATCTCCAGAGATCTCTTCTACCCCTGACACTGCAAGGCAAAAAGGGATACAGCATATAGATAGACAGACAGATAGTTTACAACAAAGATAGTTTACAACAAAGATAGTCTACAAGAAAGATAGTCTACAACAAAGAAAGTCTACAACAAAGATAGGCTGCAACAAAGATAGTTTACAACAAAGATAGTCTGCAACAGAGACAGTTTACAACAAAGATAGTCTGCAACAGAGACAGTTTACAACAAAGATAGTCTACAACAGAGACAGTTTACAACAAAGATAGTTTACAACAAAGATAATTTACAACAAAGATAGTCTGCAACAAAGACGGTTTACAACAAAGATAGTCTGCAACAGAGACAGTTTACAACAAAGATAGTCTACAACAGAGACAGTTTACAACAAAGATAGTCTGCAACAGAGACAGTTTACAACAAAGATAGTCTGCAACAGAGACAGTTTACAACAAAGATAGTCTGCAACAGAGACAGTTTACAACAAAGATAGTCTACAACATTGATGTTCTTTATTATAAGCTCTCTGTAAAATACCTGTAATCGATTTTATAATTGTTTTTTTATTATGTAAGAAAGAATTTCAGTTTGAATATTTCTCAAAATAGTTGATGTTTCATTTTGGGGACAATTGCAGTGGGAAAGTGACAGTTTCGAACAAAATCACAGACCACTGATGAATATTCACACAACCAATGAGTGATACAAAATTTAAGCATACTACCAGATTTTACAAATATTTAAAACAGAGAAGGTGATAATTGCTTGCAGATGTAAACAATTGCTTGCATATTCATAGCTATGAAGTCTACAAACATCACACATCATAACCAGGAAGTCAACCTCTCCAATTTTAGGTGTCATAACCTAAGAAATATCTCCATTCCACTTCTCATCCATAATAAGAATACAATCTTACATTTGCTTGACATCTGCCAGTTGCTAATAACTCAATCCCATATTCAAAGTTAACATTCGCCAGTTACTAAGAACTCTATCCCACATTCAAAGTTAACATTCGCCAGTTACTAATAACTCTATCCCACATTCAAAGTTAACATTCGCCAGTTACTAAGAACTCTATCCCACATTCAAAAGCTAAAATCTTCCTGTTACATGTTATCATAAATGTACTCATGATGTCATCTTGTAAACAAATAATATTTTCTCTCTTTATATGGATGGAGAGATAGAAACAAATGTAAGGTGACAGAATGAATAGAAAGGAAGGTATACGTTAAAGTATTGAAATGTATGCATAAGCAGTTGGATAAGAAGTTGGGGAAAGTCAGATGAACAGAATTTGCACCAAAACACATTTCAAGTTTCAAATTTCTATTATCACTGAAGGAGTTGTGTTGTTTGACCCTGAATATTTGATATACAAATAACTATTGAACCAAAGTGAACCTGTATTATGAAGATTCAAGATATTGCAATTACGCAAAACCCTAACTTTGCTAACTATCAGTGGGATCTCAATGGTCAACATTGAAATCTCAATTTAATATTGATTTTGTTATTGAAGCAAAAATACATGGAGGATGAGAAGTTTTACACAGGGAATTAATGGATAGAATCTATCTTTACGTAATGTTTCAGTATGAAACATAAATTTCATGTATTCAAACTAATTGTGTTCAGAACGTATATATACATATAAATATTTTCTATTGGAGTTGAGTTATCTGGGAGGTGTTTAATAAAACAGTTAAATTATTTTATTTCAGTAGATTCTTTCATCTTCTGTTCAACTTTTTAATTAGAACCACGCATAAACATCCTATAAGAAGGCAGAGATCACCTTATAAATCTGTGAGTTTATAAATGATGCCATGACTCTTTACTAGCCTATAAGTGGTGCAGTGTCCCATTTGTCAGAGACATCCTATAATTGGTGCCATGCCCCTCTTATAATCTAACTACTGGTTCTACCCGAATATTTCCTGGTCCAAAATGGGAACAAAAAATAGCAACACTGTTAACTGCCATGCATGTATAAAAGGTGACCAAGTCGGATTGGGGCTGATTGCCATATCCCACAGAAGGTCAAGTAAATACAAATCCATGCTGGTCGGATGTGTCAGATGGAAGGTATAAGTATAGCAACTAAGTTGTAAACTACGACACAACACATTTTATTCCCTGGACTACAGTCTGCTAACCATAAGGAGTTTGAGAATGAACGCAGAAGAAAAATATTATTAGATCTATAGCTAAGCATCATCAAACATTCCATCTTCAGATAACAAAGATAATTTACAACAAAGATAATCTACAACAAAGATAATTTACAACAAAGATAGTTTACAATAGATAGAATTAGAAATGATAACATCAGACAGATAACCAAAACAACATTATCCACTGAAGATGGACGTGTCGTGCCATTGGCGCAAATAAAACGGCAACACAACACATTTCCATTCTCTGGACTACATCCTGCTGGAAATCTAGTAGGACCATGGTCCTGCTACAAGGAAGATCCAGTGAGAGTTTGAGAATAAATGCTAAAGAAGAAAGATCACATTAAAAGACAACAAATCAAGTGGTTTTCACAAGGTTCAAGACTACCAATAGACAGCATGCCACAGATGGCCATAGCACATAGACATAAAAGCTACAAAGCCAGAGACAGACCATGTAAAAGATGGATCACAGAAATCAAAGAAGCCACAGGAACAAGCTTGCAAACAGAAAAGCCATCTCCAGAGATCTCTTCTACCCCTGACACTGCAAGGCAAAAAGGGATACAGCATATAGATAGACAGACAGATAGTTTACAACAAAGATAGTTTACAACAAAGATAGTCTACAAGAAAGATAGGCTGCAACAAAGATAGTTTACAACAAAGATAGTCTACAACAAAGATAGTTTACAACAAAGATAGTCTGCAACAGAGACAGTTTACAACAAAGATAGTTTACAACAAAGATAGTCTGCAACAGAGACAGTTTACAACAAAGATAGTCTGCAACAGAGACAGTTTACAACAAAGATAGTCTACAACAGAGACAGTTTACAACAAAGATAGTTTACAACAAAGATAATTTACAACAAAGATAGTCTACAACAAAGACGGTTTACAACAAAGATAGTCTGCAACAGAGACAGTTTACAACAAAGATAGTCTGCAACAGAGACAGTTTACAACAAAGATAGTCTGCAACAGAGACAGTTTACAACAAAGATAGTCTACAACAGAGACAGTTTACAACAAAGATAGTCTACAACAGAGACAGTTTACAACAAAGATAGTCTGCAACAGAGACAGTTTACAACAAAGATAGTCTACAACAGAGACAGTTTACAACAAAGATAGTCTGCAACAGAGACAGTTTACAACAAAGATAGTCTGCAACAGAGACAGTTTACAACAAAGATAGTCTACAACATTGATGTTCTTTATTATAAGCTCTCTGTAAAATACCTGTAATCGATTTTATAATTGTTTTTTTATTATGTAAGAAAGAATTTCAGTTTGAATATTTCTCAAAATAGTTGATGTTTCATTTTGGGGACAATTGCAGTGGGAAAGTGACAGTTTTGAACAAAATCACAGACCACTGATGAACATTCACACAACCAATGAGTGATACAAAATTTAAGCATACTACCAGATTTTACAAATATTTAAAACAGAGAAGGTGATAATTGCTTGCAGATGTAAACAATTGCTTGCATATTCATAGCTATGAAGTCTACAAACATCACACATCATAACCAGGAAGTCAACCTCTCCAATTTTAGGTGTCATAACCTAAGAAATATCTCCATTCCACTTCTCATCCATAATAAGAATACAATCTTACATTTGCTTGACATCTGCCAGTTGCTAATAACTCAATCCCATATTCAAAGTTAACATTCGCCAGTTACTAAGAACTCTATCCCACATTCAAAGTTAACATTCGCCAGTTACTAATAACTCTATCCCACATTCAAAGTTAACATTCGCCAGTTACTAAGAACTCTATCCCACATTCAAAAGCTAAAATCTTCCTGTTACATGTTATCATAAATGTACTCATGATGTCATCTTGTAAACAAATAATATTTTCTCTCTTTATATGGATGGAGAGATAGAAACAAATGTAAGGTGACAGAATGAATAGAAAGGAAGGTATACGTTAAAGTATTGAAATGTATGCATAAGCAGTTGGATAAGAAGTTGGGGAAAGTCAGATGAACAGAATTTGCACCAAAACACATTTCAAGTTTCAAATTTCTATTATCACTGAAGGAGTTGTGTTGTTTGACCCTGAATATTTGATATACAAATAACTATTGAACCAAAGTGAACCTGTATTATGAAGATTCAAGATATTGCAATTACGCAAAACCCTAACTTTGCTAACTATCAGTGGGATCTCAATGGTCAACATTGAAATCTCAATTTAATATTGATTTTGTTATTGAAGCAAAAATACATGGAGGATGAGAAGTTTTACACAGGGAATTAATGGATAGAATCTATCTTTACGTAATGTTTCAGTATGAAACATAAATTTCATGTATTCAAACTAATTGTGTTCAGAACGTATATATACATATAAATATTTTCTATTGGAGTTGAGTTATCTGGGAGGTGTTTAATAAAACAGTTAAATTATTTTATTTCAGTAGATTCTTTCATCTTCTGTTCAACTTTTTAATTAGAACCACGCATAAACATCCTATAAGAAGGCAGAGATCACCTTATAAATCTGTGAGTTTATAAATGATGCCATGACTCTTTACTAGCCTATAAGTGGTGCAGTGTCCCATTTGTCAGAGACATCCTATAATTGGTGCCATGCCCCTCTTATAATCTAACTACTGGTTCTACCCGAATATTTCCTGGTCCAAAATGGGAACAAAAAATAGCAACACTGTTAACTGCCATGCATGTATAAAAGGTGACCAAGTCGGATTGGGGCTGATTGCCATATCCCACAGAAGGTCAAGTAAATACAAATCCATGCTGGTCGGATGTGTCAGATGGAAGGTATAAGTATAGCAACTAAGTTGTAAACTACGACACAACACATTTTATTCCCTGGACTACAGTCTGCTAACCATAAGGAGTTTGAGAATGAACGCAGAAGAAAAATATTATTAGATCTATAGCTAAGCATCATCAAACATTCCATCTTCAAACAACTCATCTGCCTGTGGGAAGAGAGCAGCAAGATTCTCCCCCTCAAAAAGTAGTCCATAGCAACCATGACCCTCAATTCTAAAATGAGCATATGGGTCACTCCTTGCCAATGATGCACCACACAAGTAACAAAATTTATGGCCACAGTTCCAACAGAAGATTGTGTTGCATCCTTCTAATTTCTGGGGAAAGACAAATAATGTATTTTAGTTCACTGAATCAGACATCTAGAATTTTCAAGATTAAAAATAACATGATGTACAGATAACTATCTGTAGTCCATCTACCTATTGTCTTTTCTCGGCTTTTGCTATAAAGCATTGCAGGATTGAATGACAATCGATTTTCGAACTATGCCATGTTTAGTTGATATGCAATAATATTGTGACATCTCATAATGTTGGTAACTTCTTTAGTCCACCTGTTTTTTTGGTTTTCATCTGCCTCTTTCTGTTTCCATTCTCATGTCATATGCTCTTGCATGATCAGTATGGATTCATTGTAATTAGGTGACAACCATTTCAGTATTGTTTTTCCATATATTTGACAAATAACATTCCAACAGTTCTTGTAATATATTAATTCCTCACATGATCTCTTCTTGTTCTATTTGCTGCTTTTCTTAGACATCTCACTTCACATGTATCTTGTTCTTTATCTCTTGTTCTTTAGTTAGTGTCTTCCCCCTCTACTATCTCCTCGAGCTATTCCACATTCCCTCAATCTCTCAATAATATTATCATCCACCATGGAGTCCGTGTCCAAAAGATGAGTATGTATGAAATTTACAATGTTCCTTTTGTCCATTGTCATGAAACATGGGCTCTTCTTGATGCCAGTCTGTTCTCTCATTATCCTCAACTCCAGTATGACTAGGGCAAAATATCCACGCTTGAAGTCTGAAACCCCAATATAATCCATTCACACATGGCGCAGCCATCCATTCTGAATGTTTCTTTATCAAGAGTAAGCTTTTTATGCAAACATGAAATTATGAACGATCAAACATTGGACAGCTGGGACTTTACTGCAGTAAAAACTTTCTTAAGTAGAACTACAAGGGACAGGGACATTTTTCCACAAGGGACTAGGACAATAACTGCCCTTATTGTCACCATTTCTGAGATCCATTTAGGGCATTTGTCAACTGCCTTGATCTCCATCCTCATACTGGAGGTTTTTAAATTATTTACTTTACTCGTTTTTAGCAAAAATTCTTTAGTCTAACGGGAATTGAACCAGTCCGTTCAACGGCACCAAATCGCCTAGCAACTCTCGTACACGAGATTTTACATACTTGACTAACGGTACTCCCAAAAAAAGATGAGATTTTGTCGATTTTGTCAAGACATTGAAACTGTGCACTCAAGTCACTGAGAACGAGCCAAAATTTGGTGCCGTTGAACGGACTGGTTCAATTCCCGTTAGACTAAAGAATTGTTATTTATCCTCTGCTTCCTTCATGAATTTACGTTTTTAGCAACAACTTGTATCTCCAAGAATTGCAGGAAAACCCAGGCCCAATTTTGATCCTCTCCACAGAGAACCATCTCTATAACCACATCATTCTCTCTGTGTTGTTGGTTATCAACTGATCAGCATTTACAGTGCACCAATTTCTGCATTCCCTGCCGAGTATGATTATGTTTTGACAGCGTATGTACTATGTATACAGAATATGGATGGAATTTTTGTTAGTAAAAATACATAATTTTTGAGTATTTTGATCTGAAATTGGAATCCTCATTCTGAAAATATACAGGTATGTTAAATTTGTATTACTGTAATGAGAATTATCTCTCAGGTACTAATACATTATGGATTATTACAGCATCATATCCCAAGTGCTATTAGTTATTTTGGATGCCCATAAGGTTAAATTATCCATTATCATGTCTTTGTACTCCTATTTTGTTTTCTGAATCAACGATGACATACTCTGGGCAGATGTCTCCCAGCACATGACAAATTTTACACATTCACTACTGTGTCACAAGTGCTTTAACAGATGTTCTACCTTCTCAAATGTTCTATCACTTCCCAGCAATATAATGCCATTTTAATGGCATTGGGTCAAAGGGCATGAGCCCATGGACCGCTTGATCGGCAACCAACCAACCAAATGTTTGATCAATTTTAAAGGTTTCAGTGCATCTTTTTGTTTGTGTGTCTGTTCTTTGCTTACAATTTCTGAAGGACAGCTTTAGGGTAAGTTAGAAGATATGGCCATGTATCTGTAGTTCTTTTCATATTTATGAAAAAGCAGTTCCTGATATGGTACAAATCTCACAATAATAAGAATATCAACTTCCAGATTTGCAACTCTGTTTATGTGGAAAATACTAAGTACTCTATAAAATTATATGATATTGTACGAAGAATTGAAAATCATGGTACATTTTTAATAGATATACTAAATTATAATATTTCTGGGTTTGATATGTTAAACTGATGAAATGATTATATATGCTAAAAATGAAGACATTTCTTAATCGGTTATGCTAAATTGGTGACATTTCTTCACTTGATATGCTAAAATTATGACATATCTTGATTAGAGATACCAATATTACGTCATTTCTTGATTTGATATGCTGAAATTATGAGGTTTCTTGATTAGATATGATAAAATGATGACATTCTAAAATGATAACATTTCTTGCTACAATGATATTTCTTTATTGGAATGCTAAAATGTTGACATTTCTTTATTAGAATGTTACAATGACATTTCTTGATTAGAATGCTAAAATTATGATATTTCATTAGATCTTGCTAAATTATGACACATTGATTAGATATATATGAGTATAAAATAGTATATAAATACATATTTTATTTTCTACACATACACCAAGACCAAAAAAGGGAAGAAAGGAACAGTAACACTGATATCTGCCATGCATGTCATAAGAAGTAAGTAAAAATGAAGGAAGATGGGTTAGCCGACTAAATTATTTCCCACCTCCAACTTCGCTTGTGATGAAGCCTGCTGAAGACTTGGATTGTACTGAGAGAAAGAATCAACCCTTTTATCTGCAGTATACCATTGTGAATGAAAAAAATCATGGCATAGACCACTTCAGAGTAGGAGACTGTTCAACCTGTTGCATCCCATAGAGCCACACAGTATCCATCCACCTCCAGCCACTTTGAGTCAGTCATCTTGGGTTTAACAAATTTGTAGGGTGTTTTTCTAAAGTTTTAAAATTAAACTCCTAATAATTTCGAAATTCACACCCATCCCAATGAAAAAATAATGTCAAAGAAACACAAATCTGGATGTGAAAGTAAAACTCCCCTGGCTCACATTGGTAACATGAATGACAAACACACACTCGCTCAGAGCTCTATCACCATCAGATATTCTCAACTGATGACATTCATTAGATTGGCTATTGTCTTTCCCCAGGTTATTTGTTATACACTCTTGCCCTTAATCGTAGGGGTGACTGGAACTCGAACTTGCATTCTAAAGCCAGATGTGTGGCCTCGGCTGTGCTATGACCATGTTTGTTCAGGATGTCCCTGATGTCTTCTATCCATCTTTTCCGTGGTCCTCCTCTGGTTTTGTATCCTGATCTCATTTGGTTATATGCCTGTATGGGCATCTTATCGTGATGCATTCTCATAATGTGGCCAAACCACTTGATCTGTTGCCTTTCTATGTATTCTGTGCAAGGTATTATACCTATACTTTCCCTGATGTCTTCATTTCGTAATCTATCAAGTCTGGTGACTCCTGTGGCTTTCCTCAAGCATTTCAAACACATGTCACTATCTTTCTGTAATGTGAAGATGAGAGACCAGGTTTGGCACTGGTAACACAGTGTTGGTAGGAGTATACTGTAGATCATTTGTCTCATTCATTAGATGATATCCTTAAATAACAGGATTATTAGATCTATTAAAATGATGACATACTGTTAAGATATTAACCCTTAAGCTGCTACATTGTTCTAAGTGACTTCTCCCAGTCATGATACATTCTTTCCCCAATGATTTCCCACTATGTTGTTTTCTTTTTGGCATTACAAAATAAAGAGAGCTTTTATGCTACTAGCTTTTTATTCTTTTATTCTCACCAGAAATAATTACTGCATGGTTGACACTCACTGCAGTTTGGTGATTTCAGAATAAAATCTGTTTAGCAATGAGGGGACAGGAACACAAAATAAACAGGTTAACTCTTCAATAGCAGTAAGAACAGGTTAACTCTTCAATAGCGGTAAGAACAGGTTAACTCTTCAATAGTGGTAAGAACAGGTTAACGCTTCAATAGCGGTAAGAACAGGTTAACTCTTCAATAGTGGTAAGAACAAGTTAACGCTTCAATAGCGGTAAGAATAGGTTAA
Source organism: Meghimatium bilineatum (assembly GCA_034231615.1). Classification (NCBI taxonomy): domain Eukaryota; kingdom Metazoa; phylum Mollusca; class Gastropoda; order Stylommatophora; family Philomycidae; genus Meghimatium; species Meghimatium bilineatum. Next base: position 38,728,009 of record CM067312.1, read on the forward strand.
CTCTTCAATAGCAGTAAGAACAAGTTAACTCTTCAATAGTGGTAAGAACAAGTTAACGCTTCAATAGCGGTAAGAACAGGTTAACTCTTCAATAGTGATAAGAACAGGTTAACTCTTCAATAGTGGTAAGAATAGGTTAACTCTTCAATAGCGGAAAGAATAGGTTAACTTTTCAATAGCGGTAAGAATAGGTTAACTCTTCAATAGTGGTAAGAACAGGTTAACTCTTCAATAGTGGTAAGAATAGGTTAACTCTTCAATAGCTTAAGAACATGTTAACTCTTCAATAGTGGTAAGAATAGGTTAACTCTTCAATAGCTTAAGAACATGTTAACTCTTCAATAGTGGTAAGAATAGGTTAACTCTTCAATAGCGGAAAGAATAGGTTAACTCTTCAATAGTGGTAAGAACCAGTTAACTCTTCAATAGTGATAAGATAGAAGGACAGGTAAACTCATGCAGTGCAGCTAAAAGGTTCACACATTCTTAAAAGCATACTAAAGAAAAAGCCAAATTCAGTGGTAATACATCTTCCTTTATGCACTATTCTCAAACATACACCATAGATTACAAGTGCTATTGCACAACATACAGAGGGTTATCTTTACTAAGCCTCACAGGATAATTTTTTAACAAACTATTAGAACAACGATTACGATCATACAATTGAACCACAACTTAACAACACCAAAATGGGCTCCCATAGGAACAAATGCTGTACGGATGCTTTCTTTACACTCAGACAACTAACAGAAAGAGCAACAGAAAACAATACAGAATTACACATTGCATTCATCAACCAAGAAAAGACATTTGACAGAGTAGACAGACAATAACTTTGGAAAACATAAATATATGTGGTACAGAACATTTAATCAATATATGCAAGGGTATTTATACTAATAGCCGATGTGAAGTAACAACAAATACAGGAGTGTCCAATAAGTTCCAACTCCAATCAGGAATTCGCCAGGGGAGTGTCCTATTTCCACCCCCTCCCCCTACTTTTTATAACATATACCGACCACATCCATAAACTAACATCTACCAATGATGAAGATAACATGAATGACAAATTGAACAAACTCTTTGCAGGCGACCAAGTACTAATAGCGACAACAGAAGAAAAATTGCAAGAACATATGAACAGACTCCACTCATGTCAAAAATTCAACATGAAGTTTAATACTGAAATAATGACACTAGCAAATACAAAAGAAATATCACTATTTCCATCAATAATCAACACTGTAAACAGGTAAAGGAGTTCAATCAGGAAGTATTATATTGAGTGAAGAGAAAAACAATAAAGAGATACAAAATAGATGCAACAAAACATACCAGATCCTAGGACAGATGACACATATTTTTAAAAACAAAAATGTAAACATAGACACTAAAGCTGCATTATACAAGACTATTATTATTCCATCACTGTACTACCAGTGCCAAACCTGGACAATGACAGCACAAGACAAAATAAAAATACCGGGTAGTGACAGCAGAAATGATATGTCTACAAAGAATACTCAGAGTGTCATTAAGAGATAGAATTAGAAACGATAACATCGGTAACCAAAGGTTTGAAATGGTTGTGCTTGCAGACTGTCTGTGAGCATGCCTTTATACTCAGTGATTCAATGAGCATGATTGTGAAAGTTTAGGTGGGGTACATTTGGGAACAGTGGCTGGATGCATTGAAGAAGTCCTATGTGCGTACAGTTACTTTTATTTTTGTGCTAGGACATGCAGGAGTCCGAGGTAATGAGAGCAGATATGTTGACTGCACACACTGCTACTACGACTATTAGTGAAGCAATGGATTGGGCAGACATTTCGAATACCCCCACAGGAAAACGCACAAAAAATGACTGTATAAGTGATGATTACTCTTGTTCCATGACTAGAAAAAGGGAGATTGATTTGAAATATGGTGTCGCTAGAAAGGAATAGTTTCATGAGCGAGAAAGAATGATGGTTAATCAATAGCGTACTGGGACCGTCAGTCAACGTGTAATGGTAGATACACTCAAGGAGAGATCTGAGCACCTATGGACTTGTCTGGAGTTCAGTGATGATGATCCAATGATTAACTAACTAACTGAAAGATCAAGCAAGCATCACTATTAGTCTTTGACGGAAAGGAAAACTTCAATAAAATGTACAATCAGAAAGCATAGCTAGATCTGCCTGATACAATAGTACAAATATTTTGTCACTAAATTGATTATTCTTCTTCTTCTTCTGCATTCGTTCTCAAACTCCTGCAGATTAGCAGGATGTAGTCCGGAGAACGGAATGCGTTGTGTCATGGTTTACAGCATTGCTGCGATATCTGCGCCTTTCGGCCTGACACATTCGACTTCAGCATGGCTTTCAGCTTTGGGTTACTGACCCTATATGGAATGGGACAGCCAACTCCATCACATAACCTCCTTAGTCGCCTTTTACAACATGCCTGGAAGGTAAACAGTGTTGCTATTCTTTGCTCCCCTTTCGGGCCCCGGCAACACACAGGCGAATTGAATATTACAGTACTAATCCATAAGTGTTATTAGTAGTTTAGCTAAAATGATATGTGTGTTCGTCCATCACAAGTGATGATGACCATTTTTACATCCACTTTTGAAAATTCAGTTAGAATTATGACCATGCATAGTTCGTAGATGGCTAATGAGCTCTATTCGAGCTGTAAATGTTCTTGGACAGTTTGTACATGGAATGACCACTGCAGGCAAATTTTGGTCTATCCATGGTTTTCTCGCTACTCTCTGCTGTATTTCTCCTCTTTTCACAAGATGATGCGCCCTTTTTGACTGTGGAACACCAATGATATAATGATGCCAAATTAAATCATTCGTGTTTAAGCAAGCAAACAAGGAATTCACAGCTGGAGAAGTAACTGAAAGCGATGAGCAACTCAAACACAACATAGCAAATAGCCAAGAAGAGGAATGATGTCCTTGTGCTGCTGTCCATGATCTCAAGGCCATAAAGACTAAATGATGGTGGTGATGAATGCACAATATCAACTATGGTTAAGATTACTATAAGAAGGTCGGCTGAAAAGTAATGCACACTCACTTGCAAGCGTAAACAGATATTGAAATAAAGTTTTACAATTTTAAAAATGAAACTACATCAATTAACCACAAGGGTCACATTTACTTTTCAATGTAGTCACTATTTTACAGCAGGAGTGAACAACCTCTTTGGGCAGGCAGGCCAGATTGTCTATGGTGTGGGACAGGGACAATGGCTTTTTTTCAATCAATTGAAGCTTCAAAGAAGTCAATATTGTTGTCAGCCAGTGCCAGAAATATTCTCTGCAAGATAAGGCTTGCCGAGTTTCAAGTCTCAGATATCGTACATCAAAAGTTGTTGTACACCACTGCTTTCACATAGTAACATCAGATGTTTTATGTAATAATTTTCTTATCATTGTTTAACATCACATTTTACAGTTGGGCTAAGATAGTTTGTGATTTAATATTTTTTTTAGCTCAGGGGCCCTTGCACATATATTTTAAAATCAGCCTTCTAAATGTGGTCCACCATTAATTTACAGTTATACATCCATAAACCTATAACCCATCAAGGTCGTAGGGTTAGTACATTGAATGTATCAACGCTGAAACAATTTCTATCTTCAGCGAAGTAGATGAATGTGGAAAAATCTTGACCTGTCCAGTCTTTGATATATTGTGTCCATGATTTTATTTAGCCTTCTCTGCTTCTTTCACCTTTAACTGTACCCTGCAAGATTACTTTTGGCAGGGAATCATGTAAAATATGGCAGCAATTGTGTAAGCTGTATTTTTTTTTTTTTTTTTTTTAATTTTTATTACTTCTTGTTATTTTTATAATGGTTGAGTTTTTGGTCATCGTCAATTACGACAGACGAACATCATTATAATATATTTTTTTTTCAGTTTTATTTGAATGTGTTTTAATTTTCAGCAGACCCTTTGTATAAATAAAGAATACAGAAATATCTGCACTAGGATTAGGCAAGCAATTGGTGTTTACTCTGAGTAAATATTGGTGCAGGCATTGCTGGAGAAAAAACAAACAATAATTCAGACCCACCTCTGGTTTATGCCTAGTTTAGAAATGACTACAAATGATCAACATCATCTTCACTATCATCACTCTCAAAATCATCCTCCAACATGTCTATGATATCATCATCTAGAAGCTGTACACCCTCAAAGAGCCGGTTAGCACAATACGATGTTGGATGTTGGTAATGAGCATACGGATTAGATTTGGAAAGTTCTTGTTCACACAACCAACAGAAGAATGTTCGGCAATTTGTACAGGTCATCTTGTTACAGCCATCATTTTTCTGCAGTGCATGTATAAAATGGACATTTCAGCTATATTTACTGTAAATACTAATAAGATATATAAGAAAAACTACATATATTTGCGAAAACATCAAATTTAGAAGGAAGATATTTGCACTTTTGAACCCGACACATCAGACTTCAGCACATCATTTTTTTTTACTTTATATTAGATATTGTAGTCAACACCAAAGTTCATTAGTCGCTTCTTATAACATACATGACAGATCACCATGTTACTTTGCTCCCTTTTCAGACTCCAACAATATAGACGGGATCTGACCTACAAATAGCATATTTTGTTTTGCTCTATTGTGGCATGAATTTTTTGTGACTTTTTGTGTCATGTCTCTTTCTCTGTAGCTTAAACTAATGGCTTTTTGTGTCATGTCTCTTTCTCTGTAGCTTAAACTAATGACTTTTTTGTGTCATGTCTCTTTCTCTGTAGCTTAAACTAATGGCTTTTTGTGTAATTTCTCTTTCTCTGTAGCTTAAACTAATGCAAGTTGGCTGACTTTTTAAATTGGAAAATTCTGCATTTTAATATAATGCAAGCATAATGATACATAAATTATATGGATTATTTATTTATTTTATCATTTACTGCTGTAAAAATGTATCATTGGAGACATGTAGTCATATGAACTGTGTGGTCAAAAGTGGCTAACATTCATACTAACACATGGTAGTAGACTTTCAAATATATATACGTAAATGGTTGTAGGCTTTCGTGTATATACATACATATATCCAAATATATATACACAAATAGTTGCTGATGCACCTCTCGGCCTGGTATCTGAATTCAGCATCTGTGCTTGCTTGAGCCGAACTGTGGTCCTGCTCGATATTGGGGGTAGCCCAACCAATCTTAGTTTCCAGCTTCTGTTGGCTGGACTAAACACCATTTCCACTTCAAGGAATTGGCCTCAATACTCGATGGGGACATTGTTATCTGTCAGGCAGGCCTCCTTAAGAGGTAACTAAGGAGGTTTGGAAGATCACTGTCCCACTCTTCCATAGAGGGTTAAAATGACTCATAGGCCATGCCAAATTCAGATGTGTCAGGTCAAAGAGCACAGATATTGCAGCTAAGCTGGAAACCCTGAAAATGCATTTTTGTTCTCTGGACAACATTCTGTTAATCAGAAGTTTGAAAATGAATGCAGAAGAAGCTGATAAGAGACAATGTATACAGACAACTGAAAATGAATGCAGAAAAGAAAAAATGAACGCAGAAGAAGAAGCTAAAAAGAGACTGTATACAGACAACTGAAAATTAAACTATAAATGAACAGACAAGAAACAACAACTTTAGTGTAACAATGTCCAGAAGTTACCTGAAGACAAGAAACACCAACAAGTGTAACAAAGTCCACAAGTTACCTGAATAAATGTGCTGCAGCATGGGCATTGCTTACTGTTGCTCTCCAGCCATTTGCTGGATTTCGTTTCCTCTAAAGCCCGCTGAATGACCAGTTTGCCATATCTCATTTCTAGCTCTAGTCTACGCATTGAATTTCCAGACTCATATTCCTCACACAATTTGCTGAACATTTCTGCCGAGGAAGAAATTAATTTAATAATGTATGGTTTATATGTGAAATATGTTTATATATTAACACTTTCACTACCATTGGATGACTTTTGTCACTGAAACACAAAGTCCTTGTCACTACCACAAACTTTTGTCACCTGTGAATAGGACTTTTTTTTGGTGATGAAATTTGCTGACTCTACACTAGTTTTATTGAATGTGGGAATTCCCATTATTACAAATATTCCACAATGGCAGAGCAAGTTATTTGATCAATTCAATATCAATAATTGGAAATGTTATGATTTTATTGCAATTTTTAAACAAACACTTCAAAATGAATGATGTAGCTAATGACACCCAGACGAAGGTGACTCTTATTCTGACTTTTTTAGCAAGTAAACAGAATTGGCCTATGATTTCGAGTAATGTTTCTTGTCTGAAAGTCTTCTGAGAGTTTCAAAGACCTAACATTATTGGTAGATTTTAGAATGATTTCTTCACATGATCACTCACAAAACTCATCATGCCTAATAAAAATTGTGGGGCAGTGTGAAACACTTAGATTAATAAAGGACTGGCAGTGAAAGTGTTAAATTATGATCTTAGTACATGGCTTTAATCCTAAACGCTCTGCTGCCTACCCTGTGGTCGATCTGAAAGTGCGTGGCTAGTATTATTTCACAAATACTTTGCAGCTTTATGCAATCAAATACATTGAGGAATAAACTGATTCAGGATTGTGAAAAGTATAGTTAAATAAGGAATTTTGTTATAAACATATGAGCTATCAATGGATTCCACTATTTAAATATAAAAAATGACATAATGAGCTCAATTATTGCCTGTTTTATTCTGACAATAATTTACAGAGGAAAAGAGCCAAAGAAGATTACAGAAACAAGGGTCTCACTGACATAACTCAAAAAGACAATTCTGAATGAATATTCAATACATTCGTACATTCTAAGGAGTACAAAAAAATGTAAGCTTAAGTCAAGAGGATGGAATAATAATTATTGAAGCAGTAACTCTGAGGCTTAAAAAATTTGTAAAAATAAGAAAAGGCAACTGATAGGACAGATAGAAATTTGTAAGTGTAACCAGCAAACTGGTAATTTTTTTAAGTGACAATGTTTGGACAACTATATAGGAAATTATCATATTGTGATCACATCAAACTACCTACATCTGCAGAAGACAGATGTGTCGGGCCATTGGTGCAAATAAAACGGTGACACAACGCATTTCCATTCTCTGGACTACATCCAGCTGGAAATCTAGTGGGACCATTGTCTTACTAGATCCAGCGGGAGTTTGAGAATGAACGCTGAAGAAGAAGAAACTACCTACATGATAATTTGTGAAGAGAATATTTCAGAGTATGATGCAAAAATGATGAAAAAGCAGACCTAGGAGACAAATGACATCAAAGACCACCTGAAAATAACACTTTAAGGGACAGAAATACTGCCATAGGAAAGACAAGTTTATAGACAGGATATGTTGACTACTACACTCTGCAGGAAATCAAACCATGATGACTATGCATTAGGAAGCAAATATGATCTTCAGTGTTATACCCTGACTCTCCAAGAGATTAGTGCCAAACCTCAAAAGCTAGGAGAAGTGAATCTCTTAGGCAGATAACATTATCTGGCAAGAATCTCTCTAAATTTAGTCTGAGTGTGGTGAGTTTGAGCAGACACCAAAGCCTCATGAGCAAAAGCTTCTTGTATTGGTGTTTGAGGACCACTATTAAGTACAGTCAAATATTTGTGAGCAGTGCATTCAATTTGTTGCGTGGCGTACACTCTAAAGTGCTGCAAAACACCACGCATCTTTTTTTTTGGTGGGAATATGGTTTGTTGGTACTCCTAGCAGTTATTATTATAAATGAAACATCGATATAACATTACCAGATTTGAGCTTGCATGGTGAATGACCATGGTATGTGTTCTGACATCTTCCACAAAAAGCATGTTGACACTTCTGACATAATCCAAGATTGTCCTCCAGAACAACCGGGAAACCACAAAATGATCGGGGACAATTCATGACGTCTGGCATCACATCAAATGCTGTTTTCAGCAAAAGGCTGTCATATCGTTCATAGAGTTCTTTGGAGACAACACTTGCAATCTAAAAGATGTGTGACATAGATTTCAATAAACATTTGTCCAAAATATATATCTGGAATACAAAATAAATTAAACTAAAGGTAAAAGTAGGTCCCATGGCAGAAAACTGCCGTCAGGGATGAAGATAACTCTTCATCTACTAAGTCTCAGCACCTATTAGGGGTGGCTAATTCCCTTCCTTGCTATCTTTACCTCTTCTAACTCATGCGTCAGGTACTCATTTACAGCTGAGTCGACTGGAGGAGTGGTCGTGTCAAGCGAGAAATCACAAACCGGTTTTTGTTTTTGTCCAGATGTGGTTTGTAAATAATTCAATCAATCATCATGCTGAGTGGCATAGGCGGCCATGCTTCTCCACATCTCTCTGTCTCTTGTGTCGTTAATAAGTTCAGATGGTGACTTTCTTTTCTGCCACAGTGGCAACCATCCAGAAATTTCCCTCTTTGTCTTCATCTGTATCTTCTCCCCTTGATCTTTCCGTTGGTTACTAAATTTTCAAGTTTTACTTTTCTCATCACATGCCCTAAAAATCTTGATTATCTGTTTTAATTTTCACAATAATTTGTCATTTTACATCTTCTGAGAACTTTTACATTAGTTTTCTTGGCTGTCCATGAAATTTTAATTATACTTCTGAACTTTTTCAGGACAGAATTATTCCCGGAGTTTGGAGATAATTAATTTTAGGCTAAATTTTTGGACCGCAACATAATTTAGGCGCAAGCTTCCTGAAGACCAAGTATTAGCTATGGAAGGTCATATAAGGTATCAAAAGAAAGATAATTGAATGTGGAATCCAAATACTAAAAATATAAGAATTGTAACAACAAAATACAAAAATTACACCACTGCAAAGGGCCTAGTTTTTATGCCATTTTCTGTATGCCATGTCCAATTTCAGAACTCAACAAAATATTCTGAAAATTTAGGAAATATTCAAAAAAATATTGGATCTCCAAAGCTGAACTTTATTCCACTCAATATTATCATTAGGTCTAACTCTATTTTCTGTATTAATGTAATGCAAGAGTTTCATTTCTGTCAATAGGCCTGTCTGATTCATCAGAAACAATAGCAGTGGGAACAGTTTTAGAATTGTTTAGCTCTTATCTATTAGGTCCAGGCCTATTTCTTTACTGATTTTCAACAAGTCGGTAATCTCCACTGTCAAAATTGAAAAAATTGTTGTTTACCGAAACATCACTTGAAATAATATCTCCAATTATAAAACTCAAAGAATAATAATGTTTGCTAAATATTTGAACTCTCTTACTAGTGGAAGATGAAACCATTTTACTAATTTCAGGAAAGCTGAACATACCTTGCTCAAATTTTAAATAAATATGTCACAAATGTCTAATCATACAGTACTACGAGGGTTTCCTTTCGTTAGCCAGATTTCTGAAGTTTAAACAGCTAAAAAGTTAATAAGAATTCATTTATGATACAAACGAAACAAATTTAGATGGCATATCTGCAGGACTGATACATTGTGGATACATCTGGAATGTGGGTTCTATCTGCAACAATATATTGTTTTTCTGAGTGGACTGAGTTAATATGGTGTTCATAAGCCAGCCCTCTTGGACACTGACTGTGCTCAGCGCCACCTGCTTTTTTTTCCTTGCTGTCCATGGTATTATCAGAACTCTTCTGTAGCACTTACCCACGATGCCTGATAGCATTTGTGGAAAAGACGATAGATAGAAACATGAAGGAATCGTTAGAACATTGGAGAATTTAAACATTGATGGTAAAGATCTGAGAATTATAAGGAATATATATTGACAACAAAGAGCAGCCATAAGAATCAATAACCAAACATAGATTTTAACACATGAAACAAGGTTATATAGAAGCCCATAGAAATCCTCCCTGTACTCCTTCACAAGAAAATATGCAGTAACACAAGTAAACAAGGTTAGACATGGTTGGGTGCTGTCATCTGATCTGCTCAATTTATGCAGTGAAGTAATGAGATCCACAAAAGATAATACTTGAATACTAGTTGGAGAGCATATTATAAACAACCTAACTGTACTATACGCTGATGATAATGATTGATAACACATTTCTTCTTGTTTCGTTCACTTGAAACATGTCTATATCTGTAATTCTGTCTCCTTAAGAAAACTCAGTCTTTTGTAGTTCCCACAGTGGCCCATATAGCCTTAAGTAGCTCCATTCCCTTCTCCCTCCCCCCCCCAGGTAACCAAGAAGGACCTCCAGTAACTGAGGTTGGGCCCTTTCGAGGTATAGGGCCCGGCACTGTTCCTGCCCGAAAATCCACCACAGGGCAGTGGCATAACCATTATGAGATATTGACATGTTTCAATTGTGTTTAGTGCGTGGCATCCTGATTCATTGTGCGCCTTTTGGCTGGTTGCCTCTGCCTTCAGCACATTGCTTACTTGGGCAGGACTGTGGTCCTACTCGAGTGGGACTACCCGACCAGTCTTAGTTTCCAGCCAATGATGGCTGAACTAAGCCCCATCACCACTTCACGGTGCTGGCCTCGATGGGGTGATAACACATGAAATAGAAGGCTGTGGAAAAATATGACAACCAACACCACACGGCATGAACCATAAGAAGAAGAATTCCTGGGGATCAAAACAAACCGAATATACACTGTTATAATGAAGTCCTTACCTCAGTGGGCAAAAGATTCTTATCACACCTGTAGCCTGAGCATTTCATATCATGAACAGCACCATCTTTTATCTGTGACTCTATCCAGCCTTTCAGACAAGATTTGCACTGCTGGTGTGCATCGCAATTGATCAGTCGCAGGAATTCATTTCCTGATTTATCATCAAGGCAAATCTCACAAGTGACAATATTGAAGTCTAGTACCTGTGACGAAGTAGCAAATAAGCAATCCTGCAAATATTGTTCTATCCACATTGACTACACCAGACAACATTGTGCTTATTCTTCTTCTTCTTCAGCATTCATTCTCAAACTCCCGCTAGATCTACCATGTAGCAGGACCATGGTCCTACTAGATTTCCAGCAGGATGTAGTCCAGAGAATGGAAATGCGCTGTGTCGCCATTTTATTTGCACCAATGGCTCGACACATTCATCTTCGGTTGAGTACTTATTCAAAACTTGTCTTTCAAACCCTTTCTATAGTTTTGATTACCAGATGAGTACATATTGTATAGCAGTTTCTCTTACACAATGTACAAGTAAAAGAATGCTTGCCCACATATTGCAGTGGTTCTGAAGGGGGGGGGCAAAGAGAATCACACTATTACTTGCCATGCATGTTGTAAGAAACGACTTATGTGCTGTTACGATGGAGTTGAAAGTCCCATCTCATAGATGGTCACAGTGACCCAGAGCCCTGCTGAAGTCAAGTGCTCAGACTGAAAGGCACAGATATTGCAGCCAGACTGTCAACTATGAAACAAAGCAGTGTGTTCTCTGTACATCACCCTGCTAATGTGAAAGAGGGTAGAAGAAACTGAAGAGAATTCTAAAGCAAGTAGAACATCACAAAAATGAAGAGAAATGCTTGTATAGAGTATGTTTGGTCAAATACAAAAGGGCTCAGAAGATTTTATCTATTGTCCTACAGTTTCCTCATATATGATCTGTGCCTAACGTGTTCAGCAAGCTGCCTGCTTGGAGTATTGCTCAGAGAATGCAACCATAGCTCAAAAAAATAATCCCAATGGACTTCCTAAAAAGCATATGTTGTTTGTTTGTTTTGCGTTCGCTCCAATGTAACCAGCATGGATATCCGTGCAATTTCCGCCGGGAGCATGATTATATTGTGCCACAGTTATGCGCCTTGTAGGCCTAGCACATCCGATTCCGACAAAAGCATATGTAAATCAGATGTTGCAGTTCAGTATCCTTCCTTCAGTGCTCCTCGGTTTACAAGGGAAAGTGTCAGCACCTGATTACTCCATGCCACAAAGACTGCTGCAACTCAGACTTTAGTGAATTTTGACTGCTTTAAGTTTGGGTGTTCTGCTCATAGACGGTTGCCTTAGTGAGTAAGCATCTATCTATACTTGACCTTCACTATCTACTGTCCAGTTATGCTAATTTTGCAACTTTCATCCCTCTATCCACAGCTAATAGGCAATGCTATAATTGAGTGCTCAGTGATATAAGATAGTTGAGCAAATTAGGGCAGTTATAGATGCACTACAAAGTGATGAAGAGGAGGCTGAAAGTGTTTATGGGAATGTTCCCAGTGCTTCGATACTGGTTTCTAATCAAGAATCAAGTCCAATTTCAAATATGCTACTTCTACTTCTTCAGCGTTCATTCTCAAACTCCCACTGGATATCTCTTGTATCAGGACCATGGTCCTATTTGATTTCCAAGAAAGATGTAGTCCAGAGAATGGAAATATGTTGTGTCGCCGTTTTATTTGAGCCAATGGCCCGAAACATCCGTCTTCAGCGGGATTTCAAACATGCAGCCTCATTAATAATCACCTAACCTAGTGATCCATAACAGCAGATTGTTCAGTTTCAAAAAAAACCAAAAAAATATGGCTCACAGAATACTATGTAACCATTAAATGTTCCGACATTGTTTGTTTGTTTGTTTTGCGTTCGCTCCATTGTAACCATCACGGATATCTGTGCGATTTCTGCCGGGAGCGTGATTACGTTGCGCCACCGTTATGCGCCTTGTAGGCCTAGCACATCTGATTTCGGCATGCCTTGACAATTCGGGTGGGCTACCCTTAGCCTGTGACAGCCTCTATATATGTCTCCAGGCACGCGTAGTGACGACTCTTCGCCCAGACGATTTTTGCTCTCGTCTGACTCGCACGAGGTGTTCCACTGCCTATGAACTTGCCTCGTGTAATTGGACGTGCTGTGCCTGTGCCCATTGGGTACTGAACCGTTTCTCATCCGTGAGCCTGGTTCCTTAAGGGGAAGAACTCAACAGAGGAGTTGGACCCTGGCTCTTTCGCCCTTTTAGCAGAGGTGTCGTTCACCGACATCGTGTACCCCTTGTCCAAGTTCGAGTCTCACACCACGCGTTTGAGAGCAAGGCGTTCTTGAGCTGAGCGTCATTGTCCCAATAGCACCTGAGCCCATCAGGTACTGAACCCTTTCTCTCTTCAAGTGTATTTCCGGTGTAGGAAAACCTGACAGTAGAGTTGGGCCAGGGCTAAAACGTTGTCCCTTTTGTGCCTGAGCCCATCGGGTACGGAACCCTTTCTCTCTGCAAGTGTACATCCGTTATAGAAAACCTTGACAGTAGAGTTGGGCCAGGACTACCATCATTGTCCCTTTCTTGCCTAAGCCCATCGGGTACAGAACCCTTTCTCTTCGCGAGCATATTTCCGGTTTAGGAAGGCTCGACATAAGAGTTGGGTTAGGTCTTCTTGCTTTACCAAACGCCAATGGGTCTGGGTCTCTGCCTGTAAGGAACACAGGTAACTAGAAGCTCTACTCGAGCTGACGGAGCTTGTAGTTCCCCTTTCCTAGGGACTTTTCACTTTCTATTTGCAGTTCGCGCTGCCCTCTAGCGCTGTTCTGCCCTTTCATGGTTTCATTGTACTCGGTATGAAATCTATTTGTCTCTCGCCATGCATCTACCTTTACGTGCATTTTACATTGGCTGCCCCTCCAATGTTCGGACTGGACTGACTTGCTTCACTGTATGTCGACAGTGTCGCTATATGTGGTGATGCTGGTGGTGTCGGAGATATTGTCTGTCTCTTGTGTAGTCAAATCTCTTTCCATCTGCTACCTCCACATTCTCGGACATGATCCCCAAATGATTTGGCCAGAATCAGCTCGAGCTGCTGTATTTCTGTTTCCAGGGTGCACCGCGTGGAGGTACATTTGGGATCTTGGTTATCTGCTAACCCTGGGCCCGCCTAGAGCAATGCGTTCCCTTTGCACCCCGTTCAGACATTGTTTAGTTACCTTTGAAAGAACATCATCAAGATTGCTGAAATTCTGTATGCCCCTGTCATCAAATGGTCTTGGTTTCAGAACTGATTTACGCGGTCGATCTTTGGGATGGGTAAATATGTGGACATAAACCCTGCCTAAATCATAAGGAGATTTTAAGCCTGCAAATAAAATACATTGTAGGTATATGAGAGAAGGGCAATGCCTAGACTTGTTACTACTGTACAAATATTTATAATTGTTATGACACTACCTTCAAATGCATCACTCAGTCTGTTTCAGGTTAGAGAAGCTCACTTGAATTAAAAGCATTCTGAAAATATATGTGCTAGGACAATATGGCACAAATTAAAAGGTAGCACCGCCCGTGTGTTGCCGGGGCCCGAAAGGGGAGCAAAGAATAGCAACACTGTTTACCTTCCACGCATGTCATAAAAGACGACTAAGGAGGTTATGGGATGGAGTTGGCTGTCCCATCCCATATAGGGTCAGTGACCCAAAGCCATGTTGAAGTCAGATGTGTCAGGCTGAAAGGCACAGATATCACAGCAATGCTGTAAACCATAACAACGTGACATGGACTCCATTCTCCGGACTACATTCTGCTAATCTGCAGGAGTTTGAGAACTAAAGCAGAAGAAGAAGAAAAGGTAGCACAACTTACTTCATGTTTCCCAGTGGAAATCATGTGAAAATTTGTGTTACAAATTAAAAGGTAGCACAATTTACTTCATGTTTCACAGTGGAAATTTGTGTTGTTTACATGAGAACAAAAACAGAAGTATAAATGCATCAACAAACTACACTATACTGCCATAGAAGAATGTGAGAGCCATTTGGACTGACTAAAGACTTCGCACACCCACAAGGAAAAATAGTCCTTAACACATACTTCAGGACTCAATGAACATGATCAGAAGAATGCAAGTGGGATGTGTTCATGAACAGAGGCTGGAGACTGTGAGGAGGTCCAGGCTGGAAGGAGTCAAATTCATTCTTGTGTCTGATCATTCAGGTGTTCAGGCGAAGATAGGATAGGTGAGTTCTGCCCTTGTATCAAGCAGTAGAAACATAATAGAGCAGACATATAGAATCCCTTATAATAAATGGAATGTACAAACAAATTTGATGAGCGTAATGACTCCTTTTTCATATCAAGAGCAAAGAAGATGGGCTTGAATTGTATTGTTGCCAGAAATTAGTGAAAATGTACGATTAGAAGAATTATTATTTCCACCAACAGAGAACTGGAATTGTTAGTCATGTAATTATAGATATAATTAAGGGAAGATCACAGCACTGGCATGTCTTGTAGATATAACTAAGGGAAGATCACAGCACTGACGTGTCTTGTAGATATAACTAAGGGAAGATCACAACACTGGCATGTCTTGTAGATATAATAAAGGGAAGATCACAGCACTGACATGTCTTGTAGATATAACTAAGGGAAGATCACAACACTGACGTGTCTTGTAGATATAACTAAGGGAAGATCACAACACTGACATGTCTTGTAGATATAACTAAGGGAAGATCACAACACTGACGTGTCTTGTTGCAATGAAGATGTATCAGATACCTAAGACCAGAATTTGTTTTTATTCTGCTTTTTCTTCATCTTTCTACAATGAAATATCAGGTTACAGCGCCAATAGCTTCAATGATTTGTGTGATTCCCTTCAGGTCATCCATGTAAACCCTCAGGTCTGGAAGTACTGCCATATTTCTCCGTCTTTTCTTGATAGAGTTGACAGGCATGAAGAAAGTGTTCTGCTGTCTCGAGGTTCTGTCCACAAGTCTGTCTCACTAATTTATAGCTTTCAGAAATGTGACTTCTCAGTCATATGACCAGTTCATAGTCTGAAGACAATGGTTTGTTCCTTGCGTAACATTTTGGTAGGGGTCATTTGGTTCTGTAGTTTACTGCATATGCTTCCACTTTTTCTTATATTCTGCTTTTATCATAGTCTTACATTCATAGTATGTAATATCACTTTCTATTTGTTCTAGTGATTCCCCTTTCCTTGCCAGATGATTAGCTTTTTCATTTCCAGGTATGCCAGTGACCAGGGATTTCACGGCAATACCGTTTCTTTGGTGGTACTCCTGAGGTGCAGCAAGCAGGCCGTAAGTTCATTCATGCTTATGTTCTTTGGTTCTTTCACTGTCTGCAATACTGACTTTTCATCAGTTAAAAAGACTACATGTCTGTTGAGACTTGGCAAGCAATTTATGAGTATTTTAGCTCCCTCTATTATGGCTTCCATTTTTTGGGTTATTTAGGTAATTACAGATATTAATCTCAAACATGTACCCAAAAATAATGTTTTAAAACCTCTAATAGTAATAAAATACATTATATGAACCATCTATCTCCTAAACAAATGCTGGAACACAAAAAAGATCTACCTAAGTAATTAATAACATCATTGTAGAGGAAGTCATGCCACACTGCAACCACAGGTGTGCCTTTATGTTGCATCCAAAGTTCATCCAGTTTTTCACACAGCCGACTCAACTGTTGGATAACAGAAGAATGAATAATATTAAACAATTTAATTTCATAAACTGGTTTGGGTCAAAGAACATGAGACACTGGTTGCTATTTATATTGCTTGATGTTATACACTCATTATACAGATTCATCTTAATTATGCAATGTTAAGGTCATACATGATGATGGCATATTTAAACCTTAGAGCCTGAAAACCTGAAATTCCGGAATCTACACAAAATATAGCTTCCCCGAGAGACCAATTTTTTGTCTTCACACAACATTACCTCATATTAATTATTATTAATAAAGTGATTTATGCATTTTTACCACCGTCACGATGTACGCATTATTGCATATTGCATAGTTGGATAGCTGCTTCACAAAATGGTGTACACGTATGACAATGTGTCATGCAGTGTTAGTATTTTAAAACAAAAATGACGTGTTGAAAATCAGGATTTTTTTGTGTGTTCAAAAACAGCTGAACAAAAACAGTTGTTGAGTTTGTGTTTGATGATTCAGAGGATGATGCCTTTGATTTAGATGGTGATTATTCTGAAAATGATATGGAAATAGACTCAGATCGCTTGAACCTGAGAGAATATTGTTCATATTAGGCTTATAAATTACTACAGTTGTAGTCATGTTGGTTCATCTGTGCATCAAGCTACAATCTGTGGAAGGGGTGTATTCTGCATAGTTCATCAAGTAAATTTGATTCAGGTTGGTCTCCTGCTAATATGTTTGTGTGCATGTGTAAAGTAGACACAGCTGCACCTATGTTGAAATAATAGGTCTAAGAAAATTCCAGATCTATTTATTAGGATAGTAAGGCTATTGAATTTTTAGAATTGTTCCTGCATATTAGTTCCTGGCAACATTGTATTGATGCACCACATAGGCAGAAAAATGTTAGCTTGCATCCTCCACACACACATTTCTCCACACTCTACAGCCAATAACATTTGTTCTGTGTGTGCTTTTTAAATGTAATAAATATGTCAGTGACGTTCCAACCATGGCATGCAAGGACAGACCTTTCAAAAAAATCAAGACTAAATTTTGGTGAAATTATTGCACCACTTATCTGTGCCTGAAGGAAAGGTCTACATGCTAGGAGGACTGGCACACAAAGCCAGAACTGGACAGCATAAGATCAGTCAATATTATATACCCCAGTAACAGAAAATAATTTTATGTCTTATTTCTTTTAAAATAACTAATATCTGTTGGGGTGTTCTTTTTGTTTTTCTGTGTAGTTTTGTTCAGGAGCCCAGGGAAAGGAGTTTTTAAGGGCAAGTTGCCTGGGTTAACAATCTGACTCTGGACATTCATCCAGTCTTTTAAATGCCCTGTTCTACTACTAACACAATGTTTTGATTTCAATATTCTGTAAATCATGGCAGGCTGATTCTTCAATTTCTGAACCAGTATTGTCCAAAACCTACATTATCTGAAGCCAATTTCTGTCAAATCTTTGTCCACAACTGTGTACATCAATTTCATGCAAGATATTAGAGCTTTGAGCCTCTGTTTATGGCATCTACTTATGCACCGTAGTTGTAACCTTCGATAACAGTTACCATGTTGTTCCGACAGGCCGACGTTGTGCTTGAACTAGTTACAGGCACGGCGTGGGTGGGCGGAACAACAAAGAAACCTGTCGCAAAGGCCAGAGTTGTGCCCTGATGTCAATGTCTGTTTCAGCAGCATTTGACTAGAAACACCATCGAGTCGAATGGCTGATGGAACAGAGGGCGGAGCACTTATGGGAATGCCCCACGTGCTGTGATGCCAGTTTTCTAATCAAGACTCATGCACAGATCATTTACGTTGAACCTTATGAAGCATGAACTGAGAAGAATGTGTGATTAACTAAACACAAAATTAAAAATTGCAATTAATTATAAAACAACTTATTAAAGTAAATACCAGTAAAATATACTAAATATAATGAAAAATGTAAATGAGCTGTGAATCAGCATTATAGTACATAGTCTTCCCATAAGTGCTCAGCTGTCTAGCCAGTGATCAATCAGAAACTGCATCACTAATGTCAGTTTTAGCACTTATTATTGGAAGGAGTCACATACATTCTCGTGTCTGGTCATTCAGGTATACCCGACTAGTGTTAGTGTTTGACTCTACAAGTCAAACAAATTATTTGTATCAAATTAAACATAACCCAGATATGAATGTTGAAAATACATACATGTTTCTTTTCCAACCAACAACAAGAGAGAGTAAATTCTGGTGGATTGACCGAGGGGTAAGAATATGGATAGGCAAAAGTAAGGGTGATGGGGGGCAACCTCTTTACTAGATATAACTTTTCCTGCTGTAAATCTGATATTTCTGTTTCTTCTCCCTGGAATTCTGAGTTCTCTTTACCAGCTTTCTGTAAGATCTTTTCACGTCTACCTCTTCCAGTGACTGCAGCTGAGAGAATACAGATTGTAATCTGTAACTTAATGTTTCAAATCAGAATATTGATATGTTTTTAGAAGAGATCAAAATCAACTTAATAAATAATGTTCTTAATTTAAGTTATCAGTATTATGGGAGTGATCATGGAACATATGTAATGAATGAGAACGGACAGATGACCTCGTGATTGTAGTGAAATATTGAGATTAATTAAAAAAACACTGAATTTGTGTTGCAAGGGCTCAGAAGGAAAGCACATAATAGTAGCACTGTGACTACTTAATAGTAGCACTGTGACTACTTAATAGTAGCACTGTGACTACTTAATAGTAGCACTGTGACTACTTAATAGTAGCACTGTGACTACTGTAGCACTATTACATGTTCTAAGAGATGACTAAGGACAATTAGTATACGGTTGGCTACCCCATCCAATGGAAGATCAAAATGGCTCCAAAATGCCATGCTGAAGTCACATGTTCCAGACTGAAATGCGCAGATATCACTTTAAAGTTGTAAACTGCTACAGCTGTAACCAGAATGCTAGGTTAGAATAATTTGCCCCTCACCCCATGTTGGAATGGTCGAGTTGTTTTCCCCTGCAGTGCTCACCTGAGTCACGAGATTCACAGGTGAACTGTGAAAGTCATAGAGTATATAAGAGAAGAGATTAAATTCTGATACCTAAAAGGAGCAAGACCTAAAACAGCTGATAACAAGTTCATAAGATGCTTGAATGTATTTCCATGTATTTTGGTCAATAAATAACATCAGATACTGGTATGTTATAGCACTAGGCATTATCCTGGCTTGAATATATCCCCAAAAAATGCAAGTCACAGGTTTTTGGTGTGTGTTTTTTTTTTACAGATACGTTTTTTCCCGCTGTTACCGGAATTTTACATAATTTTAAAAAAAATTTGTTATACTCATTTATAGGCCGAGACCCCAAAATCACTTTTGGATAAATGTCCAAAATTCTCAGTTTATATACAGATTTATATGGTACTGCATATTTAGCGACCAAACATGCCATAGCCCAAAAACCAATCATCATTCACTCTTGCGACATCTTACAGTCTTTTCCTGAAAACAGAAAAAAGACAATAGATAAAAAAAAAGAAAGCTTGGAAGATCACTTGTGAGTTGTCAAAGCACAAAAGGGAGCTAAAAATAGCAACACTGTTTACTTTCCATGCATGTCACAAGAGGTGACTAAGGAGGCTTTGGTTTAGAGTTGGATGTCCCATCCTAGTTAGGGTCGAAGTGACCCTGGAGCCATGTTGAAGTTGGATGTGTCCGACCAAAAGCCACAGATATCGCAACTAAGCTGCAAACATGACACAAAGTATTCCACTCTCTGGAGTACATCCTGCTAATTTGTAGAAGTTTGAAAATGAACATTGAAGAAGAAACAGAAATACTCTAAATATATTACCATGAGCTGAAGGGACATAAATAATGCTACAATAGTGATACTCACAAAAGGCTAATTTCTTGATCTTCCATAAATCTTTTGTGAGTTTAACATAAAAGTTTTCCGGTGTGAAAATTGGGATGTTGAAAATGCCACCTGAAATATATATTATGAACTTAGTAACCATACTATTAATACATAGATGTATTACAGAATGAATATTGACATCTCTCGAAGCACAAGAATTCTGAAACAAATAAGTATAATCATTTTACTATGTCTATAAATCCCATAACCTGTCAGGGTCTTAGGGGTGCCACACTGGATGCACCAACATGCAGAGTCCTCCAGTAATTTCTATCTTCAACAATGTGGATGAATTAGAAAATATTTTGCTGTATCCAGTACTTGATGTTGCCTGTCCATGCTTTTATTTGTATTCCTCTGCTGCTTCCACCTGCAACCACTCCCTGCAGTATTGTTTTTGACAAGGAATCGTGTCAGCATACATGTCCAAATAATGCACATTATCATTTCACTATTGAAAGCAATGGTTCTTGTGAACCTGTATATATCTCTATTTTATAGGTATAATATTGGAGAATGCATAATTTATATGATGATGATTCTTCTTCTTCTTTCGTTCACTTGAAACATGTCTATATCTGTAATTCTGAATAAAACTCACTGTCTTTTGTAGTTCATACAGTGTCCCATAGAGCTTTGATTCCAGTGTTGTTTCCTCTGGCCAATATATCTGCCTCAGCGTTTCATGCTCAGAACACTCTTGAAGTATATGTTTGGCACTCTGTGCTGCCTGTCCACATGTACACATGGCCGTGTTGCCAATCTTAAACTTTGTATACATGTGACTGCGGAGTCGGTTGTGTCCTGTTCTGAGACGTAGAATTATAACTTGTTCTGATCTCTTCATAATGTGATAGTCATCTTGTGTTGGTGTTTGTGGCTTTCTTATTGACTTGATCATCTGTTTTTTCTGATGGTAGGTGATTGGTATATCTGGTTGGTCTTCGGCAGCACCTTCCTTAGCCAGTTGGTCTGCTTTTTCATTTCCTGGTATTCCACAGTGAGAGGGTATCCACTGCATGGTTAACCTATAGTGGTACGACAATTCGCTAAGTAGTTTTTTCAAGTCTGTTAGTTTTCCAGACTGGAGAACTTGAAGCACTGACCTTGCATCTGTCAGGAATACCACAGGCTGTAGGCCAGAGTTGGAGTTCAGCAATTTTTTAGCTACCACACTAATTGCCTGGATTTCTGCATCATAATTATTGCAGAATTTTATTGTTGGTGTTCTGATTGTATCTCTAGGTTTGTATGGATATTCTATATATACACCTGCACCTCCATTCCTCACAGCATTCTGTGCTGACCCATCTGTGTATACTCTGACCCATATATCTTGTGGATATTCCTCATCCAGGAAACTGAGGGTGACTGTCCTTCGCTACACACTGTTCTGTTCGTCCTCACTTAGTATTCCTTTCACATGGGTCTGAATGTATATTGACATTCCATGCCTTTCACTCCACATGGTTTGTTCTGGTACAGACCTTAAGGGGTTGTCAACTTCAGGTAGGTCTGTAAGTTGTCTACGGAGTCGTTTAGCTTGATGGATAAAGCTGCTTCTTTTCAGTCGTCCCATTGCTAGATTTTGGAATCTTTCCTTCATTGGATGACTTGGCATACAATGAAACTTTTCTGCTTGAATTAGTACTTTTGTGTCTCTGCGTTCGATAAGTGTTTGCATTCTTCCCATTTTCTGCTATGGGTGTTGATTTCATTGCTCCCAACATTATTCTAAGTGCCTGGTTTTGCACTTTATCTAGATCTTGTAATGTGGTGTTTGATGCAGGACACCACACAGCTGAACCATATTCCAGGTGTGGTCTTATGCCTTGCTGGTAAACTTTACTGAGTATATTCCCACTGGCTCCCCATGTGGTTCCACTTAGTTTTCTCAGGATAGCTAACTTCCTCCTGGCTTTTGTTGTTGCTTTGTTTATGTGCTGCTTCCATGTCAGCTTATCATCAAAAGTAACTCTGAGGTATGTGGATTGTTTATCTTCTTTCAAGAGCTCTCCATCTATCTTGATATGACCAGCTTTTTGTTTTGGTGAGAGGGTAAAGAGTGTAGTGCTGCACTTATCTGTGTTAATGCTGACGCACCATCTATTCGCCCATAAGGTTAGGGCATCGATAGCTCTTTGTATTTCTTTAGTGGCCACTGTTGCATGTTCTTCCGTGCACCAGATCACCAGATCGTCAGCATACATTGCCACTTTGATCCCGTGTGGTAGTTCAGCAACTAGGTCATTGATGTAAACCAAGAAAAGTATGGGCGACAGGACTCCTCCCTGGGGGACTCCATGACGCAGTAGAACTTTCTTGCTCTTGCGACCATCTAATTGTACCATGGCTTTTTTATTATGCAGGTATGCTTTTACCCATTTGTACATTCTTGAGCTAATCCTGCAATTTCACAATTTCTTTAGGAGCCCTTCTTTCCAGACCTTATCAAATGCTTTCCTGAGGTCTATTCATGCTGCTATTACCAGTTTCTTATCTTGGAAGGCATCCTTAATCTCTTGGGAGAGGTAGGTTGCCTGATCTTCAGTAGAGTAGCACTGTCTGAAACCTGCTTGCTGTGATACCAGAAGGTTTTCACTTTCAAGGTACCACTGCATCCTAAGATTGATAATGCGTTCCATTGTTTTGCATAGACAGCTTGTGAGGCTGATGGGCCTGTAGTTGGAGACTGTGTTGCCATCTTTTCCTGATTTGAGGAGTGGTATCATTATTGCTTCTCTCCACGCCTGTAGTACATTACCTGTGGACCAGCTTGTGTTAAAGATCTGCAGTAGCTTTGCTCTTGCTGCAATTCCCAGGTTTCTAATCATTTCATTTCATTGTTTTTAACAAGTGTCAGAATTCCACCCTTTCGCCTGTCCTTTCTGTCAGACTGGTAGCACTGGTAGCCTCTGATTTTGAAGGCTATGTCGCTGCTGAGGTGTGTTTCTTGGATACAGCATATATTAACTTGTTCTTCACTGAGGACATTTTCAAGTTCCAATTTTTTGCTGTATCCATCTCTTTTACTGTTGACACCCTCAGCATTCCAGTGCATTATTTTTATTGGTCGTTTGTTTGTTTGGCCAGTAGCTCTATTCCCTTGCCTCCTGGCTCCTCGGGGCAATTGAGAAGGACTTCCAGTAACTGAGGTTGGGCCATTTCGAGGTATAGGGTCCGGTACCGTCCCTGCCTGAACGTCCGCCACAGGGAAGGCACCATAACTATTTATAAATACAGACATGTTTCCATTGTGTTTTGTGCATGGCATCCTGATTATCTGTGCGCCTTTTGGCTGGATGCCTCCGTTTTCAGCACTCTGCTTACTTGGGCAGGACTATGGTCCTGCCTGACCTATTCCAGCCCCTGATGGCTGAACTAAGCCCCATCACCACTGCATGGTGCTGGTCTCGATGGGGTTAGTTCTAACAAGAGATAAACTCCAGTAGCAGTAAACAAGAAATGGGAGGGACAGGAGGTGTTACCACTTTGACACACAAGGTAAGTCCAGTGTTTTATAACATTATTTATATCAGTTCACATACATTTTCTCATTAGTACTGCACTCCATCAAAATATTTTTTGAAACTGAACACATTGATTGCAGAATATTTTACTTTATGTTGTTTTTTTTTAAATTAAATGACTTATTATATTGTCATTTCATATATAACATATACAAAGTGGTTGTGGTGTCATATACAAAACCCTGAGGTCATGGTGACTGGATTACTAGAACCGAAATCTCCACTCTTTTTTAATGGTTGTAAAGCTTTGATATAATCAAATTGGACTAACATCCAGGTTGAAAAGATAGTAGATAGTAGATATCTGCAGCCATATCGATAATAGGTCAGTTATACACTGCAACTGGTGCCCATAATGCACATAGGTCACCAACCTCAACCAAACCAAGGTCAAACTTACTTGACCTTCTTGACAGTCTGCGTCACTATCGACATAGCCACTGATACCCACCAACAATACTTAATCTAACACATATATCAATAGTACCTGGCTGATGTCCTTGAGGATTGTCATGTTTACAGATCATAAGATCTTCATTTTCATATATGGCTTGCAAGGCAAATAGTTCATTTTCTTGTTCCTCTCGATCATCACCTTCTGCTAGTTTTCCTAATTATTTTGTCAGAATAAATATTACACATTAGACTAGACAAGTTACAGATCATCAAGAGCACAAATTCACACACAAAAATCCTCAGTTTTTACCCTTCAATGGATTACCTCACACTTCTCTCAGAGCATGCTATGCAAAACGGAAAGTTCATGATAGTAGTGAAAGGAGAAGCCTCTGAACATATCTACTGTCCGTGTCATCCAGGGATTAAGGGAAATTCTTGAGTAGATGATTCAGTGATAAGAAGAGATAACGCTAAGTTAATAATGCACGTAATGAATGCACCACAAAGTGATGACAGCGACTGAAAGAGACAATGTATTTGTTCATAGAATGATAGAAATGGAAGAGGAAAGAAAGTCTCCCTCTCTAGAAAGATCCAAAGAACACACATCCAATAACTGACTGGTATGCTGAGCTTACACATCCTTAGATAGGTGATGGACCAGCTAAACATAATGGGGATGCCCCCAGCGCTGTGATCAAGGATAAAACAGTGTGGCATCATGGAAAATGAGAGAGCTGATAATTTGACAAGAGCTGGTGACAAAAACTCAACCACCTACACAAAAAAGACAAAGATATAATCTGCAACATGTACATTTCAAAGTTGAAGAGACACACAGAAGTGAAAAAGAAATCCAATACAATACATCATATTCAAAGGCCTTCAGCAGATCACCCTATTTCACTTTAGAACAACGTCCGTGTGTTGTCAGACCTGAAAGGGGAGCACAAAATAGCAACACTGTTTACCTTCCATGCATGTCGCAAGGGTGACTCCTTCCCAGCAATATGCCATTTTAATGGCATTAGGTCAAAGGACATGAGCCCATGGACTGCTAGATCAGCAACTAACCAAGGACGACTAAGGAAATTATGGGGTGGAATTCGTTGATCCATCCCATATATGGTCAAAGTGACTCAAAAACCATGCTGAAGTTGGATGTGTAAGGTCAAAAGACGTAGATACTACAACAAAAATACTACTACAACGTAGATACATGACACAACACACTACATTCTCCACATTCTGCTAATCTGCAGGAATTTGAGAATGAACTCAAAAGAACCTTAAAACAAGCCACTGCACACTGATGGGACATCATTAACAAAAGAGGACATCATATACAAACGATTGTTCATGCAGATCTAGAACATAAACCTCTGAACACATATTTCAGGTCTGCTCAATATTCAACGAGCAAAGACTGTGAATCTTACCAGTCAATACTGACCTGAGGCACATGCTATGGGGAATATGTTCTGACCTGGAGAAGACAGGAGACTTCCCTCTGGCAGTATGATGACAATCTTCTTCTTCATTCTAACTTTTGCTGATTAGTAGGACGTGGTTCAGAGAACAGAATTTGATGTATCATATTTACAGCTAAGTTATGGCTTGTCAGACAGAACACATAAGCAAGATTCCAAGAACATCCAAGAAAGATTCCAAGAACACCCAAGCAAGATTCCAAGACATATTATTATTATTTTAGAGTTGCTCATGTGTTCATCAACATCATGTGTTACACCAGGTGGCACAGTCAGTCACTGATCACATCCTATCCAAAGTACTACATACTCACAAAGTTATCAAGACCAAGAGATGAGTACAAAACAGTAAAACTGTTACCTACCATGAATGTCATAAGAGATAACCAAAGAGAGTTGGGAGTCAGGATGGCAACCCATACCACATAAAATTAAAGCCAGCAATTGTATCCAGGTTGTGATGGGCCTAGAAGTATAATCAACTCACTCTCATTCATTCAAATTACAAAAATAAATCTAAGTGGTTATAGGTTGGTAGCAAATCCTATACTTCTTCTGTCACCAGTTTCCTCCTCTCATAAGCCTATACAGGAAGGTGAGCCACTTCCATGAATTAAGTCGCCAGCAAGAGGTCTTCGCGGTTGCCCCACAGCTTTAGCAATGGAATCGGGACATGTGCGCACCATACAGTTAAATCCTATACACAATGTACACACAATACCAGCATTTTTTTGCTGTAGTGATTTTATAGGAGATATTTTACATTCAGTAGGTTACCATTGTGTTCTGAACAATCCAGTTGCACAATTGCGTGCGGCAGAAACTGAACCTGGTACCCTGGCCACAGATATCTGCTCAGATATCACAACAGATAAAATAACATACATATGCTCAGACATCACAACAGATGAAATAACAGACATCTGCTCAGACATCACAACAGATGAAATAACAGACATCTGCTCAGACATCACAACAGATGAAATAACAGACATCTGCTCAGACATCACAACAGATGAAATAACAGACATCTGCTCAGACATCACAACAGATGAAATAACAGACATCTGCTCAGACATCACAACAGATGAAATAACAGACATCCACTCTGAGATCACAATGGATGAAATAACAGAATATGCTCAGACATCACAACAAATGAAATAACAGACATATTCCCAGGTATCACAACAGATGAAATAACAGACATATGCCAAGGAATCACAACAGATGAAATAACAGACATCTGCTCAGATATCACAACAGATGAAATAACAGACATCTGCTCAGATATCACAACAGATGAAATAGACATCTGCTCAGACATCACAACAGATGAAATGACAGACATCTGCTCAGATATCACAACAGATGAAATGACAGACATCTGCTCAGATATCACAACAGATGAAATAACAGACATCTGCTTAGATATCACAACAGACATCTGCTCAGACAACACAACAGATGAAATAACATACATATGATCAGACATCACAACAGATGAAATAACAGACATCTGCTCAGATATCACAACAGATGAAATAACAGACATCTGCTCAGATATCACAACAGATGAAATAACAGACATCTGTTCAGATATCACAACAGATGAAATAACAGACATCTGTTCAGATATCACAACAGATGAAATAACAGACATCTGCTCAGATATCACAACAGATGAAATAACAGACATCTGCTTAGATATCACAACAGACATCTGCTCAGACAACACAACAGATGAAATAACAGACATATGCTCAGACATCACAACAGATGAAATAAGACATCTGCCTAGACAACAGAACAGATGAAATAACAGACATCCCCAGACAACACAACAGATGAAATAACAGATATCTGCCCAGACATCACAACAGACATCTACTCAGACATCACAACAGATTAAATAATAGATATCTGCTCAGACATCACAACAGATGAAATAACAGACATCTGCTCAGACATCACAACAGATGAAATAACAGACATCTGCTCAGACACCACAGCAAATGAAATAAACATCTGCCCAGACATCACAACATCATTCAGAAAAAAAAGAAAATACTGAATTATCTATGACCTTTTCATATCATGTGCTTAAGCTATTGCAAGACTTCACCCTTCTCCAGACACACTGCATCCACAACCACAGTTTGCCATGGTCAGCAATGTCATCTTTTTTGGCTCAGTGCAATTCTAGCTGTCCCACAGTCTCTTGCCACAAAAAAGAAAATATTGAGTTCCTTATGAGCTTAACTTACTAGGGTCTTGATGGGTGTGGTACCAGTCAAGTTTACTATTTCAGCCATTGATGGTGAACTTTAACCCAATCTCAATGACACAGAGCTAGCCTTTGAGGACATTGTCTTAAAGATGTTTATACAAAGGTTCTGGAGATTTCCCTGACGTAGTAGTTAAATCGTTCACTTTGTACTCAGGTCAAGGATTCAAATCCCACTCACTGCATCTTCTGATATCCCTGAGGATTATAGCTGAAGCTAAAGAGTGCTATTCTCGACAGACAGCAAGCTGATTCGTTAAGAAGAACAGAGTACATATGAGGTAACCTGAGTAAAATTAATTCAATCCTCTACGTCTTTTCAACCTGTCATAAAAATTGCCAATAAAATTCATTTATGTCCATTGACAGAAACATCAATTATTTATCAAGAAACATTATAAGCTCTAGTCATGGGAAGGCAACAATGACAAACCAACTTGCTGCCAGGAATCACTATGAATCATTATCAAGAGATGGCTGTGTGTTGCTGTGGCCCAAAAAAGCATCAAAGAATAGTGACACTGTTATCTGCCATGCACATAGCAAGAGGCAATTAAGGAGGTTTTAGGAGTGGAGTTGGCTGTCCCATCCTATAGAGGGTCAAGTGACATAGAAATTATGCTGAAGTCAGGTTGAAAGGTGCAGATATCACAGCAAAGCTGTAAATCATGACACAATGCATTGCGTTCTCCAGAATTCATCCTGCTAGTTGCAGGAGTTTGAGAACGTGTGAAGAAGACTACAGTGAAATGGAAAGATTATGACATGAAAGCAGCTACATCAACTTCATCCTGACAGCAAGCTTGATGATCCAACATGACCAACGCTCTTTAATGCAAAAGAGAAAAAAGGTTTCTTATATTTTGTTTCTTTCCCCTTACCTTCCTCCATATTTGCTTGTTTAGGTATAGCCATAATTTGATACAGTCAGCTGACCAACAAGACGGCAAAGTAATATGTCACTGTTGAGAATATTTAAGAAAATGTGAAAATTTAGATTTAAAGTAAAGTAAATCTGGTCCTTTCCCAAACTAAAGGTCTACCTTTCTTTTTGGCAATTTAGACAACTTTTTTCCTTGAAAATTATTTCCCTTGTGCAATCGGTCTATAATTACCGGTCACTGGTTTGGGGTTGGTATATTCATTTTAGGACGGTTGTATTGGGTGGATGGTGCGCAGATGGAGGGCTCTCATTGGGCGCACGAAAATTGCTGAATCTGGCAGCAGTCCTCGCGACTGTAACAGACTTGTACATCTCTAACAAACTTATGATTACAGTAGCCATTTTGTATCTAGGACTAAGAAGGCAGTAAATGACATCACAAAATTGTGGATCAGCGCACATTTTATAAAAAGTGTGAAGATAGAACCTTATTTTGGGAAGTGACAGTAATCCTTTGACCACATTATGATTATGATGAAGTAATTCCTCTAACTGTGAGCTCTTGACAGCCTATAACCTTTCTGACAAAAGCACAGGTCCTCTTCCATTGAGCAACCAAGGTGACACTCAGACTCCCCTCAAGGTTTGTTGTCTCAGGCACGGTTGTGTTGTGGGTGAAGTTATAAATGTGTGTTTGGTCCCTAAAGGAAGGCCTTTGAATGTGGCAGTATCCTAGAATCATCACATCCTACCAAGATTGCAGCATACACCAACTTGGGCCATCTAGCTCATGATTCT
This sequence comes from Meghimatium bilineatum, assembly GCA_034231615.1. Taxonomy (NCBI): domain Eukaryota; kingdom Metazoa; phylum Mollusca; class Gastropoda; order Stylommatophora; family Philomycidae; genus Meghimatium; species Meghimatium bilineatum. The sequence continues at coordinate 38,757,753 of CM067312.1, forward strand.
TCCATCAGATTTGTTGACCCATCTGCAGTGATGGCACAACTAGCATTCTACACCACTTAAATGTCTGCCATAAAAGAGCAAAGATGCAATGTCAGCTAGCCTGCATCTCTTTATCATCTATAGAGACCATCTGACAGAAGATAAAAGTAAGAAACTGAGACAAGATATGCAGTGACAAAGATGATTTGGTACAATACAAGTACACGTCACATGTTTAATTATTTCCCTTGTCTATGTTTGTAAATTTCATGTTCATCATTTAATTATTGAAATATTTATTTTTTAGGGTTGGGGTTACATAAAACACAACTATCCTAACCCTAAAATAAATTAATATCTAAATTATTAAAAAATGAAATTTACAAACATAGACAGGGGAAATAACTTGACTATATGGTGGCGCACTGTACCATGATTTTTTTTCACAGGTGACAGGTTGCCAGTCTATCCCCAAACTGTCAGTTCCAGACAAGTAGGGTAGCTGGGAGCAAGATGGCGCACTGGGTAAGACAGCACAGCAGGGGTTTTTTTTTAACAATGCAGAATTTAGAAAAATGTCTTTTCACTATGTTTGATCTATTTGTTTTCAGCTTCTGGCACTCTGCCGGCTGTTATCATTAATATCCTGATTTTTAAAATGTTTAAATTGAAATATATGTTGTGTTGTTATGTTCTTAAGCACATTATCTTGTCAGTCTACATTTTTTTTTCATACGAATTTATTATAGTTGCTAAAGATGTAATTTGGTGTAAGATGGCGCACGTTTATTTGGGCAAGATGGCGCATTCAAAATGTATAAAGAAAATGCTGATATCATGAGGAAGTTGCTGATACCAATCTAAAGCTGGGAGAGACCAATATATATGGTTATACTTTCATTACTGCGTGTTTTCCTGTTAAGGAGTGCAGGGATGCTTTTTGGCTGTGGAAATAAAGGCTGCTTTGCCACAACTGTTGTCACAACATGTACAGGAAGAATTTTTCATTGCACCTCCGAAAGACAAAAATCCTTGCCCCAGTCATAGATTGAATGGGGACCTCAGGTTTCTTAGGTGGGCATTCTAGCCATACAGCCACATGGTTATATGGCTATGATGTTCCTCCTTCGCAAGCGAAGATGAGCATGGCATGAAAAACAATGTATGAAAAACATTATATGGTTATAATGATAATCTCACAAAACATTATTAGTTTTAAATGAAATTTACGGACTATATTTATTCAAACTTCTTTTTCAGATTAAAGTTACGAAACTAGGTCTATCTATTTATTCTATCTATTCTTAGCACACATTTACAAACTGCCGGTTTGCTAGACCTGTTGTTGTCGTGATCTTCCTCAATTTTATTTTGGTTTGTATCCCTTTTTTCCTGCGCCATCTTGCCCCATTTTAATGCGGCAAGAGGTTTTTTTAACATATATTCAAAAAATCTCATTCTGCTGTTTATACATAGCTGTATATTTTCAATACTCTCACTAATGTAAGATGGATGGATTATACACTGATGGCAGTTTGGTCTTTTACAGTTAGGTCTTGTTATCAGAATTCACTAAAATGTACAAATTGCGCTGTCTTGCCCCCGACTACACTATATGTCTGTTTATGTTATGCAGTTTTCTCCTGAAAGTGTATCCAATCCACTGCTTCTCTTCTTTTGTGTTCATTGTCAAACTCCTGCAGATTCACATGATGTAGTCTAGAGAACGGAATAATCCATTGCCTCTTTTGCTCTTCTGTCTCCATTTGTACTAACTACTATCTTCTTCCACATATTTGTATTTGTTATTGTTTCTGGTTGCTTGATATGTAGACTGTGATGAAGATGTCTGTTTATGATCATCTGTAGTTTAGATGCTATATTATTTGTTACGTGTCCTGTTCCAGAACTATAGACCAAGACAGATTTTTAATTTCTGTTGAACAATCTAAGCTTATTTCCACAGATAGGCTGTCGATACCCATACTAGGAGTAGCGCAGTAGCCTAGCTGTTAGTGAGCTTGATTGCTATCACTGTGTTACAGCGTGTCAGGTTCGAAACCACATCAGGACCAAAAAATCTGGGTTGTAATTTCTCACTTGATACGACCACTCCGCCAGTTGACTCAGATGTAAATGAGTACCGTACCTGACGCATGAGTTAAGGGAGGTAAATACAGCAAGGAAGGGAACCGACCACACCACTTAGTAGTTGCTGCAGCTTAGTACATGAAGAGTTATCTTCATCCCCGACAGCAGGTTATTGCCATAGGACCTACTTTTACCCATACTAGATGGTGAGTTGAAAATAACCCTGACTTTGCTAATTCCAGAATTGATATTTTAGTATGTTCTCAATTGTTTCAACATTTATATAGGCCTAGTCTACAATGATGAATCGGCATGTGCACAATGCAGTCATTGACAACTCAATGTAGATAGATTGGAATGTATTGGGGAAGAAAGTGTGCTTTCCATACAACAACTAGTATGATGATGGAGGTTACTATGGTAATAAAAATGATGACCTGACATTATTCACAAAATTAACCACTTATCTTATTTAGTGTTGTCCCTGTATTTGCTCTATTATAATCACAATGATTTCTCTTTATAAAGTTTTTTTTATACATTTATTATTATTTTCAAAATGACTCTTCTTCTTCTTCTTATAAGGTAGGCCTATACATTTGGGATTCTTTTAGTCTTGCTGAATCTTCAGGTAAGTCACCAGGATGAAGTTCCCAAACTTCTTGATGTTAACTGTGAATATCTGTTGATGAACTTGAATATTAATGAAGCTCAAAGTTATACATATCATCATCATCAGGTGCCATGCCGGGTGACGTAGGCAGTCATGGCTCTCCACAGCTCTCTGTCTCCAGTATTATGTATCATAGTCATTGTTGTTTCCTTGCCGTGCCAGGTTGTCAAACTGTCTAATATTTTCTCACGTTATCGCCCTCTGTCTCTGGTGCCTTCGATCTTGCCTGTTGTGACTATGTTCTCTAAACCTGCCTGTCTCATAAAGTGGCCACAAAAAAAAAGATTGCCTTTTTCTTATATTGTTGATTAAGGTCTGTTTCGCATTTAACTCTTTCAACACCTCTACATTAGTTTTTCTGGCAGTCCATGGTATTCTCAGCATTCTTCTGTAGAACCACATCTCTGTTGCCTCCAATCTCCCACTTTCCAGTTTGTTTATTGTCCAAGACTCGCACCCATATGTTAGTATAGGGGTTATATAGCACTGCAGAACTCTCTTTCTCACCTCTAATGACAAGGTCATATTACACAGTATATTTTTCATTTTTCTGAATGTTGTTTTTGCCTGTCCTATTCTGCATCTTATTTCTGTTGAACTTCTTCCATCTGCTGTAATCATTGTACCTAGATATTTGAATTGGTGGACCTGTTTTAATACTATATCATTCACTTTGATCTTGCAAGGACATATACATATACTGTATTATCATATTGGATACGGTACTGATTTAAAAGTCATGATGACTAGTCAGATTAGTATCTCCCAGTCAGTCTACAACTCTGCCCAGGAGAGATATTTTTGTAGTTTCTAAGGTTCTGTTAAAGTAGTTTTTAATAAATTTGCATTTATGCCTAGGTCTAGATGTATTTAGATTGTAGTGTAACAAAGTATTAATAATTACTATTATTATAATTATTAATTATATTATTATTATAGACATAATTTTACACAACGTCAACACTTCACTGCATTAGATCATGCTTTTTAAGTTTTGTTGTGGGCTCCTACATGACAATTGTAAATGTAAGACTATATAAAATATTTATATCATATGTCTGGAATTGTAGTTTACAATTTGAATTGTCACGAAGAAGTGAAGGGAGTCTCGTTCTGTAACATAAATAAAAACAATATTCAGATTGTTAAAATTAGTTCAAAATTAGTTCAAATTGTATAGTATAATAGGCCCTACTAAATACTAAAAATAGTAATAAACGCTCCTACCTGTTGTCGTTGTTAAAATTGGTCAGTACTTGGAAACAAGATGGTATATGAATGATTATGATGATCTTCTGCAACTCGTAATAACTTAATAAAAACAAGTCAAATGAATTGTTGTGACAGTAAAAAAGTAATAAAAAAAGTCAACTTCAAGTTTAATTTAGACAGTTTGGTAGTAAAAGAGACTAAGTTAGTCGTAGCCACGTTGAAATTGTATTCCAAATTGATATGGATCTTTTTTTAAATTTGATTAGAGTTTGTTTACAAACTTGGTAAATAATAACTGCAACAAATCATCATCCCATCTACTCCTGTTACAATTAATCCGCTACAACTTGTATATAACGTAGTGGATCATTTCATATTTTTATCCTTGCAAAAGTGAGATTTATTCTAGTCACTGTTATCACTAACGTTTTAGAAATAAAACCAGATTATCTTGCGAACAAAAAACCCCAGCTTATTTTATGGCTATGATACATGTGATAAACGCTGCCTTAGTCTTTCTCGAACGTTAGCGAAATCAAGATTAGTACAGTCGATGTGTGCTTATTTCGTCATTATTATTTAGTTTTAGTACCAACAAATGTCAGATATTCTTCTTCTTCTGCGTTCGTTCTCAAACTCCTGCAGATTAGCAGGATGTAGTCCGAAGAACGGAATGCGTTGTGTCATTGTTTACAGCATTGCTGCTATATCTGCGCCTTTCGGCCTGACACATCCGACTTCAGCATGGCTATGGGTCACTGACCCTATATGAGATGGGACAGCCAACTCCATCCCATAACCTCCTTAGTCGCCTTTTACGACATGCGTGGAAGGTAAACAGTGTTGCTATTCTTTGCTCCCCTTTCAAGCCCCAGGAACACGGGCGAAATGTCAGATATGATGTGTCCGACAACCATATATTCAAAAAATAATGTCTATTCCGAGAACATCATATCATCAAGTGTCGTCTCCACGAGATAACATAATTAAGGTCACGAGATAACATAGACCTAATTAAGATACGCTGATGATACAACGCTACTACCCCACAGAAAAAAAAGGACTTTATGTTTCATAAATTCCATGAAGGAACACAGCGAAAAACAAAATATATTTCTGAACAAAAGTAAGACAAGATTATGTCTATTGTCTTTTCCCATGTGGTTTGTTATCCACTCTTGCCGTTAAACGTAGAGATGATTGGATCTCGAGCTAGTATTCCAAGGCCAGATGTGTCGCCTCGGTGTGCTATGGCCGTGTTTTTTCACGATTTTCCTGGCGTTTTCTATCTATCTTTTTCGTAGCCTTCCTGAGAATTTGCACCCTGATCTCATTTGGTTATATACCTTTACGGGCAACTTTTCGTGGTGCATTCTCATAATATAGCCAAACCACTTGATCTGCTGCCTTTCTATGTATTCTGTACAAGGTGTTATACCTATTCTTTCCCTGATGTCTTCATTTCGTAATCTATCAAGCATGGTGGCACTTGCAGCTTTCCTCAATCATTTCATCCCACGTGTCACTATCTTTCTGTAATGTGAAGATGAGAGACCAGATTAGGCACTGGTAATACAGTTATGGGATGAATATACTGTAAATCATGTGTCTTTTAACTTCCATCTCGATCTTGGGATGAAGAAGTAGTGGTGACATTTGGTATGTTACTGCATTTGCCTTTTTAATCTCGTCTCTATCAAGGCTTTCATTTTCTGTACAAATAAAATACTACCGAGAAATTTTAACTCCGATGTTGTCTATATGTATGTTTAGTGGACTCGGTGCTCTACATGTTATCAGTTTCTGTCTTTTGTGTATTGATCTTCATGTTGTATTTTCTACATGTTGCAGATAGTGAGTGAATATGATTTTGTAGTTGTTCTTTGTTTTCGTATATGAGGCTCCGGTCGTCTGCAAAATGCAGTTCATTTAGTTCATTGTTTAGTTGCTCTAGAGTTATCTTGCTCTCATCATCATCATCAGGTGCCATGCCTGCTGGCATAGGCGGTCATGGCTCTCCACAGCTCTCTGTCCACAGTATTATGTATCAATGTCGTTGTTGTTTCCTTGCCGTACCAGGCTGTCAAAGTGTCTAATATTTTCTCACGTTGTCGCCCTCTGTCTCTGTTGCCTTCAATTTTGCCTGTTGTGACTATGTTCCCTAAATCTATCTTGCTCTGAGTTGGCGATGTTGCCCTCTGCACTTTTTGCCTCTTTTATTATTATATCTATGTATATATAATAAAAGCAAGGGTGTGGTCACGCAACCCTGACGCACTCCCGTTTTTGTCTCAAATGCATCTGTGATACCATCTGATGTTATTACCACACATTGACAGTTTTTATACAAAGATCTTATACTTTCTAACAATTGTCCTTTGATACAATACATTTCCAGAGTTCCCAATAGTACGTCTCTGTTGACTCTATCAAACGTCTTCTCTTGATCTATAAATATTGCGTTTAGTTCGTTGTTGTATTCTATTGCTCTCTCACTCATGTGTCTCAGCGTGAACAAGGCGTCTGTGCAACTAACCTCTCTTCTGAAGCCAAATTGAGAGGGGCTCATTTATGGTTCGGGTGCTGTTCTTGTAGTTATTATTGTTAACCAATATTATGACAAGCGAAACAATCACTAACATGTTACCAATCTCGATCAATAACAGAGAATTATAGCAACAGTTTCGGATGTTTTAGCTATCTTGTAAGCAGCAACGGGGGTTTATGCCATATACGAAGAAACCAGGCTGGGGTTGGCTATTCATCAAATCAACTAATACAAATGAAAGACGTGTGACCGGACTGCAACAAGATAACAAAGCTAGCTTTCATTAGCGCATGCATATTCCCAGCAGCAATATATAGTCTATAAATGAATCTTTAACAATCGCCAATAATGTGAGAAACAAAATTGCAAAATTTGAAACATAATGTTATAAAAGAATTCACAGAATACAGTGAACCAAAACGATCAACAATAGTGACATTCTGAGAGAAAATAAAAGAAGACTAGCTAAACAGCAAAGTTCTCTTTAAGTAATTACACTATCATGATATCAAAGACCACCTGAACATGACACTAACTGAAGCAGGAAGATTGGTTCAAGATCGGCAGGAGTTTCGAAAGAATGTGATGACTGCAACATCATATCCAGGATATGCTACATGATGATGATGATTAGTCTACATGACTCATTACATTTATATAAAATGAGGATGCGTACAATAGGGTGTCCTTGGATATCTTGATGCACCAGCTGTTAAATCTTGAAGTTAATCCTTTTGTCGTGCGTTGGGTTGGCGCCGCCCTGATGCACAGGGTTGTAGTTCTTAAGTGTGGTAACTGGATATCTACACCAACGGTTATTAGCCCTGGCCTGCCACAGGGATCGCCTCTATCTCCTGTACTTTTCAATGTATACACAGTACATATCGCTGGCAATCAAATCACAGGTGTTGGCAGAACGATGTCATATGCCGATGATATCCTGGTGTATAGACAGGGCAGAAATCGAGAAGAGTGCGTCGTGGAACTACAGAAGGAGCTGGACAGACTGACAAATATGTGTCGAGATACGGGAGCAGTGGTTAATCCGTCTAAGGCATTCGTGACGTGGTTTTCCTTGAACAATCACATGGTAAAGACACCCATGCCACAAGTTTCGTTGTCCGGGAAAAGTTTAGAAAGAACTAGCACAATGAGATATCTGGATGTGTTTTTTGACAGATGCCTGAGTTTCAGGGAACATGTTGACCACATTATCATAAGGGCAGGCAAAGGCTTAGCAGTTATGAAGGTTATGGCTGCTGCGCAGTGTGTGCAAAGATTGTTATTTCTTTTGTACCAGGGTTTGGTTGTGGCTGTGGTGGAATATGCACTGGCAATTCTGACTCTTAGCCAAACTCAGATCGAAAGACTGGATAGAGTCCAGAATGCAGCAATGCGTATCATTCTGGGATGCACAAGAGACACATCGACAAGAGCTATGTGATACCTACTTGACTGCCCAACAGCTGAGCATATATTACAGTATTGCAGTGCACGGGCGTACCTTCAAATACATGCAGATAAGGAACACCCGTTGCATTCCGAAATACAGAAAGTTAAAGGCAGCAGACTCAAGAGAGGAAGGTCGTGGATGGGACGTGCTGAGGATGTAATACAAAGCGTGTGCAGATTACAGGATGTGGCAGCAGGTGCGGAATGGATAGGTCTACCCACAGATTTCGAAACTTGTTTGATAGTAGTAATATCACTTAGCAGGGAATGCAGAGAAGGGTGTCCCACTGCTGTGGAGAAAGAAGTGCAGGCTTTAATCAGTGAGAATTCCAAAGAGGAGGATGTGATTATATACACTGATGGATCTGTAATTAGGCATGTTCGCAGTGCTTGGGCCTTTACAGCTCAGTGCGCAGGTAAAACGATCAAGGAGGAAAGTGGTGCCTTTGCGGTCACTACGAGTAGTATGACCATGGAGACTATGGCGGTGACCAAGTCATTTGAGTGGCTACGCACACAGAAAGTAACGCAGGGCTGCATATTGAGTGACTATATGAGTATGATTAAGAAGGTACAAGTGGGTCTCGTTCGCGAACAGTGGATTGAGGCCTTGAGAAATGCGAGCTTGAAAGCGGTTACATTTATTTTTGTGCCGGGACATGTGGGCGTTCGATACAAAGAAAGAGCGGATCAACTGGCATCGTGTGCGATTGTGGCACAGGGCGATGGGGCAATGGATCGCGCTGACGTTTTGAACTCCTTAAGAGATATAAAATGCGAGAGTGAGACTAATGTGGATGATGATTCCTTTTCAGTGGCTAGGATTAAAGATCAGGAATTGAAATGCGGTGTTGCTAGAAGTGAACATTTTGGAGGGCGCAGAATAATGATGGTCAACCAGCATAGGACCGGTACTGTCAGCATAAGTGTGATGGCGGATACACTCAAGGAGAGATCGGAGCAACTATGGATGTGTCCAGTTTGCAGTGATGATGATCCGACGACTAACTAACTATTTATATAAAAATGACTTTGATAAAATAACTGAATTGAAATATATCATGTATAGCTTATTTCTAATAACTATTGTTACATTAACTAATACCTAATACTAATAACCATTGGAGTGAATTCAAATCGAATGATTAAATCAGAGTAGAGACACATCAAAATTTCATCGCAGATGTTATCAGAAAACGCCGTTGGTCCTACATCGGACATATCCTACGCGCAGACACCAACAGAATACACCACCAATCTCTTGAATGGATACCTACAGGCAAAAGAGCAAGGGGTAGACCAAAAGAAACACCCAGAAGAACAATACTTAGAGAAAGTAAAACAACCAACATTCATACTATTCAAGAACTGCACAGAATAGATTTGAACAGACAGAATTGGAAAGATCTGACCTCTGCCCTATGCGCTAACTTCAGCGCAAAAGGAAAATGAATGAATGAATTGTTACATTATAAGCACCACTAATACTTCTAATCGTATAACCAGTACAGTGTGCACGATCGGATTTCGAACTACGAGTAATTCAATGGAAGTTGGTTTGTGAGGCGGGACTGCTATCCAATTCACCACCGAACTGCCAAAAATAGAACTTGATTATAAACCTAACATTACAAATGAAATCTTCAAAGTGACCTATTTTAACACACGAAACTTAGAAACAGAGTGATGAAGTTTTGTTAGCCACTGAACACACACATACATCGTCGTTCCTATCAAAATGTCATTAGCAAAACACATTCGCAACATAAACGATGATTACGAACGTCACTGTCCCTACTCACATTCATCACCATCAAGTAGCATATCCTGAATAGAACATAGCAGTCATCACAGTCTTCAAAACTTTTGGCGAACTTGAAAAAATCTTCCTACTTCTATTACTGTCCTTTTCAGATGGTCTTTGATAGCGAGCTTCCATCTTCTTCCTGGTCTACCTCTTGTTCATCTCCCAGGCATCATCCCTTCCATTATGGTCTTCTCTAGGCTGTCATGGCGTTTGATATGATCAAAATATTGGAATTTTCTGGAAAGAACCATGCTGTTTAGCCACTTTTCTTTTACATTCATTTCTCTCATGGTGGCTATTTTGGTGATTTTTTGGTCCATGGTATTGAAGATTTTTCTGTAACATTAAATTTCAAATACTGATATTTTATTTTTCCCTTTGTTGGTGATTGTTCGTGATTCACACACATATATTGCCACTGGGAATATGCAAGATCGTAATAATGTTAGTTTTCTTGTTTTGCAGCAGTTCAGCCACATGTTGTTGTCTTTCAGCGTCAGTTGTAGAAGAGTTTTCTGGAGATGACCTCTTGTCTGCTTAGTACATTGTGGAATTTGTTGCATCTTTTATCTCAGTGGTTCATCGTTTTCGTGGCCGGCTTCTAGGTCTGCCTTCACTGTCTCTGTGTAGTATAGCATGCTATGGTATGCTGTCTGATGGTAGTCTGCTGATGTTTGCAAACCATTTGAAACCATTGAAAGGGAACGGAGAAGTCATCAATGTGGAAATTTGAAAGTGAACGGAGAAGTCATCAATGTGGAAGTTTGAAAGTGAACGGAGAAATCCCGTCTCTAGTATATAGTTGAATGGAGTATATATATATATATATATATATATATGAATGGATAAGAAATGAAGAAGTACATATTATGCAAGTTACGGTACGGTACGCGCCTTTCAATTGCGACGTGAGTAAACGGCGATTATATCCGAGCTGTGACAAAATAACAGGAGGAGGTAATTCGTGGTGAACTACGACAATTAAGAAAAGTGCTTTCTGTGTGTTTTTGGTTTCTTCTTCTACGTTGGTTTTCAAACTCCTGTAGATTAGCAGGATGTAAACAATAACAGACTGAAAAACACTTGGTGCATAACCTATATTCTTATATTGTTGATGGACCTAAGACTTGAACGTTCATGGAATTAAAGATACACATGCCATGCCATGAGGTGTTCTCCAAACGTACCCAGCGTCAACGTAACACAGAGTAGTACAAGTGAAAGAATACTTCATGAGACACTGAGTAGTACAAGTGAAAGAATACTTCATGAGACATTGAGTAGTACAAGTGAAAGAATACTTCATGAGACACAGAGTAGTACAAGTGAAAGAATACTTCATGAGACACAGAGTAGTACAAGTGAAAGAATACTTCATGAGACATTGAGTAGTACAATTGAAAGAATACTTCATGAGACACTGAGTAGTACAAGTGAAAGAATACTTCATGAGACATTGAGTAGTACAACAGAAATAATACTTCATGAGACATTGAGTAGTACAAGTGAAAGAATACTTCATGAGACATTGAGTAGTACAAGAATACTTCATGAGACATTGAGTAGTACAAGTGAAAGAATACTTCATGAGACATTGAGTAGTACAAGAATACTTCATGAGACATTGAGTAGTACAAGTGAAAGAATACTTCATGAGACATTGAGTAGTACAAGTGAAAGAATACTTCATGAGACATTGAGTAGTACAAGTGAAAGAATACTTCATGAGACATTGAGTAGTACAAGTGAAAGAATACTTCATGAGACATTGAGTGGTACAAGTGAAAGAATACTTCATGAGACATTGAGTAGTACAAGTGAAAGAATGCTTTAATGGGGCCAACAATAATACACAACCTCCCATCTCCCTTTCACATCAGTCTTTACACAACACAAACAGGTAGCACATCCAACGATAGGGGTCTTAGATGGTTGAAGCAGAAGATACCCTTCTGTTTGTCGGCTGGAAGTAGAAGTAGTGAATGTAGGCTAGGAAAGTTTGTTGTTTGTCAAGATCCCCAGGAAATATGAGATATAAGTTCTTGCTTCTTATATGCAATGGGGGTGGGTATTCTATAGCGGTTTTTTTTCATTCCCATAAAACAAACTTAAGTTTTCAGCATTATACAATGTCTAATGAGGCTTCCTACTCAGAGGGAGTCTATTTTACGAGACAATTTGGTATTTTTCTGGAGTCATCCACTGTGAGTCTATCATCAGACGAGAGGGCGCTTCACAGGTGGCGAACCTTTCTGTGAGAGGAAAAAATTCCATTACCCACAGTATCCTTTGTTACTGATTCCAATTTCATCTGTATGGCCGTGTTGGGCAAAGGTGATGGTTGAACTGGACTATGGTTTCTTTGTCTTCATGGACGAGGTTGATTTTTCCTTTAGCTTCGCTAAACACACCAGGAGTCTTGGTTTCAATCTGTGCATTTCTCACACACTCACTTCACCTGCTTGTGATGACCTACATTGCAAAGTATGGTCAGTGTTTTCCTATTACGGTTATCATCCACCGTGCACTTGGATTTTACATGTCACATTTTTTGGGGTGAAGTTGGCTGTCCAATTCCATATATGGTCAAAGTGACACATGTTGGATGTGTCAGGCCAAAATGCAGGCTGTTCTCCTGACTACATTCTGCTAATCTGCAGGAGCTTCAGAACAAACACAGATGAAGAAATACTTTTATAAAACTTAAAATAAGAAACAAAGCAAAATAAGTGTCAGGCCGACATTAAAAGAAACACAAACATATGAATAAATACTTAAAAACATTGGATATGAATAAATACTTAAAAACAGTGGATATGAATAAATACTTAAAAACAGTGGATATGAAAATGCTCTCACAAGTTTTATTAGATACAGCATTTAAAAAAATGAAATGATACAACTTTGATGGTGTCGCTGTCACATAAGAATAGAAAAAATGATTAACTTGATATTCTATCATTCCACAAATGTCCCCACACTGTGGGACAATTCACCATTCATTATCTCTAAATACAATCACAAAAATTAAATGCTGATGCTTGAAGGACTGTATACAAATCATGGACATCAGTTGTCTCTAATGCAGTCATCACATGCACAAAATGGTAACAAAATGGAGCTAGCAGTAATAAATACTAAGTGACAGCTCTCACACGTCTGCTGACATCTTCAAATGCTCCCCCCCCCTTTTTTTCTTTACTGGCAGGGGAGATCATTCAATGGTAGAATAATTGTTTTTATTAATCAGAGCTGAAATATTTTATCATTATTTATGTACAGACAAATCTATATATAATCTACTCCATGCTAAAAAAAAACTTGAAGCAAGAAGTAGAATTCAAGCTTGGGATAGGATATAGTAAAGGTAGTTCTATATAGCATCATGATGTAGGGGTGTGAAGTGTATGCCACCTCACAATATTAAGGCTAAGTTTTTATTGAGGTGAGCGATCCTGTGCCATTCCTTGCTGTGTTTACATTCTCCTTATGGTGTTAGTCAGGTACCCATTTGTACAGCATGTCGACTGAAGAGTAGCATTCCCCATTTCCAGGTTTTGAGGCCAGAACCATTGGAGTGCTACCAACTAAACTAATCTTCTCTTAAAGTATACAAAGTCTGTGGCTTGAAGGCAGTAAGAGTCTCAGAAGCCTAAAATAACATTTCTAATTCCATTGCAAGCAGCTGAAATAAATGACAAACTACTGAACATAAATAACGCTAGAAGACTGCTGCAGCCACACAAATTCTGGGGTTGATTGCTATGTTTACTCTATACAAATCATGATATATGATATGGCCAACTTAGAAAGTTTTAACAGGAAAACTATACTTCATATTTGATACTTTTTAAAGTGTATCACATCATTATAAAAACCCTTAACTCGTAGTGGACCAAACAAAACCTATTTGTAGATTTTTCCTATTTGCTGGTTTTGTTCCTGGTACACAAAGAGTTAATCAGATTTGATATATATGTTCTGGTATGTCATGATGTAAGGGAACTGTGATTTCTGAAGCAAATACACTACAGAGACAAGACTTGAGTGAAGTGATGTTTTCCAGGAATACAACCTCCTGGTATTACTGGTGCTATTACTTACATAAGACAAGGCACCTAGTCTTGGTCTCAGGAAGCCACAGGTGTAACACTAGTTGAAGGCTAGAGAAAAGATATCCAAGTAACTGGTTCATGTTTATCAGGAATGGAGTGAAACTACAAATCTGGCAAACATTGATAACAGAAGTTAAAGTAACATTAACAGTAATCAACATAGCAATTAAACAGACTATGAATAAGAAGTCAAATGAAGGCAACAAAACAAAAGATGAAATGATATAGCTCTGGTGGTATTGAAGTCACTTCAGAAAAATCATAATTACCAAACTTGATTCAACAAGTGCGTGAGATTTCCATTGTAATGAAATATCTACCACACCATCATATCAAGCAGAAAAAAAAGCAGAACGTGTACATTTTCTCATTTCCACTTTAGTCATTCAAAAACTACTTCAAACTTTCAATACCAGTAGCCGGATGTATCATGCAACTGGCGCAAATAAAACTGTGACACAGTGCATATCCGTTCTCTGGACTAGTTTCTACTGGAAATCACGTAGGACCCTTTTCCTGCTACAAGAGATCCACAGGGAGTTTGTGAATAAACAATGAAGAAGATACCAGTAATTTTGATACTTGTACTGGACTTCTATCGAAACTATTTCTATTTTGCCAAACAGCAGATATTTATACTATTATTGACCTGAATTTTTTCAAATATAACTACATTTGTTATGCCTCCTATGATAGGAAGGCTCCTGAGTATGAAAGAAACCTCGGATAAAACACCCCACTGCACATAGGAAGTAAGCGCTAATTTCTCACAATTCCTGTTCACAAAAAAGAACCACATTTGTCAATTCTCTTTGAGTGTCACATTATTATAAATATATTTTGGGGGCTGAGTGTGGTGGAAATGACCGTCACCCTGCCAGAAGCATCGACACATGGCAGATAGTAGAATAACCTCCAAATATGGAGTTTCAACTGTGAAATAAGCCAGAATCTCTATTGATGAAATAAGTACTTGCAGGCCAATTGGTATTACTACCTTGCTCAAAATGATGCGGCAGGATATCATGTAGTACTGATATTCCCATGGACATACTTCATATTCTACAATGGAAGCAGCAAGCGAATATGAACTTTCATAATTTCACACAGCCCTGGGGATTCCACAGGAAGGTGGATAGTATGGGACGACAGTGGTGGGACAATTATAACCACTTTAAAGTCTAGAATAAATCTTGGACATCTATGCAGGGAATCTGCATGGCAAGTGAGTCCAAATACCCAGATGTAGTTAAAAGCAGAGAACATGGGCCTCTGTGGTTATGTTGATAGCGACACAGACAGCTAAGCAAGTCTGCCATGCTTAGTTTTGAGGTTGGTGACCAGCGTGTAGTACAGGAACCAGTTCTCTTATATGGCTGACCTACTAGCAATATGGTTATAAATATCTATCACTAGATATCTTAGATTGTCTTAGTTATCACTGCAAAAATTGGATGCACCTGGCCATTGGTACAAATATGACGGTGGCACATTTGCATTCTCTGGACTACATCTGCTAGAAATCTGTAGGACCATTTTCCTGCTAAAAGAAAGATCCGGTGGGAGTTTAAGAATGAACATTATTTTAAAAAAGGAGATACCAAAATCTCTGTCCGGGACAAGAATTCTACCACATTTTCATCATGGATAAATCCTTGGTAACAATTCATCATAGGAGAGGGGACACTGACTTCAAACTCCAGGTAGATATGTGGTAACAATTCACCATAAGAGAGTGGAAACTACTTCAAGCCCCAGGTAGATCTGTGGTAACAATTCACCATAAGAGAGTGGAAACTACTTCAAGCCCCAGGTAGATCTGTGGTAACAATTCACCATAAGAGAGTGGAAACTACTTCAAGCCCCAGGTAGATCTGTGGTAACAATCGCCATAAGAGAGGAGAAACTGACTTCAAACCCCAGATAATTGTAGCTTGTTAACCCTGAAAGGCAGTCGAGAAGAAAAGAAGCACACTGAAACCTCCATTTCACTAAAGATGGATGTGTCAGGCCATTGGTGTAAATAAAATGGCAACACAACGTATTTCCACTCTCTGGACTGCATTATGCTGGAAATCTAGTAGGACCATAGTCCTGCTACAAGAGAGATCCAGTGGGAGTTTGAGAATAAACGCTGAAGAAGAAGAAACCTCCATATTCTCTGGATGGATAAAGGTTTGGGAATTCAATTCTAATCAACCAAAATAGTTCAGCAAGAATAAATGCGGGACTTGAAACCTGAGACTTCATGTCAGATCACGGACAAAAAACAAGTACAGTGGAATCCCTCTATAGCAGTGTTTCCCAACGTGGGGGACTATGCCCCACAGGGGGGCAATTTGATTGTTCATGGGGGCAATTCGAACAAGTTGCAATAACGCTTCATTTAGGAAATAATTAAATTTTTTAATATAAAAAATATGTATATGTTACATGGGGGGGGGGGGGGGGGGGCGGCGCGCATCAGAATATTAGAAAGATGTGGGGCATGGTAAAAAAAAATCTGGGAAACACTGCTCTATAGTACATTCTTTTATAACAAATTTCCCTATATAACAAATGTCACTAAATAACAATACTTCAATTATTTGTACAGTTTATAGAGATAATTTATGTTATTACATACATATTTTGTTGGTCCAGACCCAATTGTTATAACGGAATTCCACTGTATAAAGTATATTTACTGTTAAATTAAATCAAAGCTGTAATATTTGCACAGAACATCCATTTGTGATAAAACATTATATTGTTGAAATTCTAGTCCTCTCTGAGTCTCAAAATTCTTTATTAAGTAACTACTTTCTAGATGAATACAGTGAAAATGTATTCAAGCTATTGGGAATTGGACAATTTATTAGAACAAAGACTTTGCAATTATAACACATTGGATATAAGGGAGAATGTCTTATATGATAATGAACACATGAAAACAAAAATGAAATGCAGTCTGAACAGAAAATAAACATTTCAACCAACAGCTTTTTTTTCAAGACATTGACAATTAAACAGAAAAAAAAGGGGGAGACTATATATGGAATGCAAGGGCATAAAATATCAGATAAGAGAATACAACACTACATGTCGTTGTAGTCTTACTTTTTTTTCTATATTTGTTCATATCTTGATAAAGACGATCAAAACACAGATTCATGTTGTTTTTGTATGACTTGTTAAATTGCATTTCAATTTATTTTCTGTCTTTTTCCCCCATATGATCTGTGATATATATTTTACTATATAAAACAGTGGCCACGTGTTAAATGATTTACTTAAATCAAATGTCTAGCCAGCCTAAAGAAACCAGGGGCAGTTGAATGTGAATACCACCGTACAACAAAGATTTTTTTACTAAGAATTATTATAAGTGTGAAAAGTAGAATAAAACAGAAATTATTAATGAAAAATGTGGCTTCATAGAAAGTACAGGCACAAATAATACCATTTTATATTCTTAGAACACTGATAGAAAGGACATTGGAGGTAAAATTCGATCTATACCATTGCTATAGTGACTAAACCAAAGAATTGACAAAGACATAAATCAGCATACTAGATCTGAATATTGACAATAAAGATCTAAAAAAAATAATTTATATTGATAAGAAGCAGCAGCTATAATAGTGGTTGATCAATTAGGAACATACCGACAAATAAAACAAAAAGTTAGACAGGGTTGTGTGCTACAAAACCTGATTTTTTTCTTCCTGTACAATGAAATGATCATAAAATGATCAAAACAACATTCCAGAAACACCTGTAGGTGAGTCCAAAATAAACAACCTGAGATTTACTGACGATCCTGATTTCTATACGATATGAAAATCTGATATCAACACTGTAGTAACAGAAGGTAAAAATAAAAGACCTGGCCAAAATCACAGAAGTATGGGTCATTTCTAAGAAGCCGACTAACCCAGCATGCAACATCAAAGTGAACGGCTAAACAATAAAACAGATTCGCAAAGTTAAATACCTGGAAACCCTGATAATATTAGATGGGAAAAAGTCACATCAGAAACAAAATAGAATAGGACATGCAAAAGCAGCATTTTATAAAATGAAAAGTATCCTGTAATACCATATAGTGCCACTTCTGTCATTAGGAAGCGAATCATGGACAATAAATAAACATAGGAAATTAGAGGCAATATAAATGTTCTTTAGAAGAATGCTGATAATCCCAAAGAGAGAAAAACTAATGAAGTACTGAGACTTGACACCAAAAGAAAGAGAAAAACCCAAGTTCACACCATCAAAGGTTTGAATATAATGTAACAAGAGGCAAATTAATGGAAAAATATACATGGCAACAAAGAATCATTTGACATGGTAGAGAGTCAACAGTAGAGCTGATACGCAGTACTTCATATAGAATAGTGTGGAGATCAAACTGTTTGCTTTGTACTCAGGAGATCATGGGTTCAAATCCTGCTTGCAACATCTTGTTGACAAAGTACATTTTTGAGAATCACTGGGAACTGTCATTTGAAACTATGGAGTTATCTAGCGTGCTACTCTCAGCAGGCGGTGTACCGCTTTGCTGAGAGGGGTGGAGTACATAAGTTTACTCGGGTAGACTGAATACAATAAAGTAAATCCTCTACGCCCTTTCAACGACTGCTGTATCCTATCCAGGACATGATGCTGATGTTCAGTCAAAAGACAAGGAATTATCTCCAGTACATACTTGATGCAATTGTAATTAGGTAACTGGTTCTTTGAGTTCGGAATGGTTAAGTTATAGAAGAAACAGCCTACTACTGGGAACATTCACTCTTGCATAGTTTTTGTGTGCAAGGGTTAAATTTCACAATCTTTTATTTATGTTTCCTTGACCAAAATGTCCATCATTGTGCCTTCTGATGCCCCAAAGGGCAACATCAAACTCTCCCCACCTTGCTCATTCAATGAGCACCCCTCGGAGCATACACCTTAAACTCTGGCCTGCCACATACATCTTGTTAATGCTGTTCTTCACCACATAATTCGTGGTCATCATATCTTATATTTTCCTTTGATGCAAGACAATTTTTGTTAGGTCTTCTGACTCTTTTAAGGAAGTGGTTAATTCAATTCCATCATTTTGTCATGTATGCACATCCTTTTAATTACTTCTGATTAGCAACTCCTGATTTTGCTTGTCAGGAACATTCTGTGTATCTTCAAAAGATAACTGGCATGGAAATTATACAATATAGTTTAGGTATAATAGTGAGATAATTCTCCCGATAAATTGGAGATCTCCTTGGCGCAGTTAGCCAGGTCTTCTTATAGTGAATTAAGCCATTTGTTCTGTGCACATGAGGTCACTGGTTCAAATCCTGCTCGAGACATCTTGCTTATAGATTTTTTAGGAGATTCTTTTAGATTATGATGTGAAACTAGTTACGTGCTATGAGTGGTACTTTTGACAGAGGGTAACTACTTTGCTGAGTGGAAAGTACATCAAATGGAGGTGACCCGAGTACAATGAAGTCAATCCTCTATGACTGTCTTTTTATGAATGAGATAGTTGTGCAGAGAAGTCCATGTAAAACTACACAAAATGGTGATCACGGAAAGAGCACAAGAATGTACACAGTATAAAATATAATCTGATAGACATACTATCTACATTGAGACAACAGTCCAAAACAAATACAGCAGTCAGGGCTTCTTAAAAGTGTTCAACATTATGACTGAAGAAAGGGTATATATTCATTACCAGTTGCACATGGAACAACCTTAGTTGGTCTTTTAAAGTATTCAGGTTGATGCCTGAAAATGCATGCAGAAGACACAGTAGTCATACCCTGGGTTAGAGACAAGTTACACAGCTAAGCAAATAATTAATATGACTTGAATTAAATGCCTGAGCAAAAGCAGGTAAGTACTTTGTGGCATGAAATAAATCATGCTGTCCATCATATGTATGAGTACTTAACATGGAATACACACAAACAATGGACTGGATATTTATTTAAAAACAAATAATATACTATATACAACTGTGAAAGCACCCCCTTCTCCGTAAATATTTATTAACCAGAATGCCGGAGGAGATCCGACAAACACATTGGGCCACAGTAACACAAACAAGAAGGAGACATTAACAAGGAAAGGTAGGAATGAGTTACATACAACTGAAAACTGACGGATGCTGTTAACAAATACTGGATGATATGTTTTAATAAATACATGTTTCTATTATTGTTGCATGAAGAACGTTCGCCCATGTGACAGCCGAGGCCCGGGCTTCTAGTTCAGGATACAAAGTCCTGTTACTATTACTGCAGATGGGTCAACTGAAGAATGATAAACTAGCTGAACCAGAAGTATATGCAAAGCTTATACGAGTTTGGACATTGCTTCAATTACTCTATTGAGGAAAACGTGCTTTAATCAGAAAGGCTATGGGTTGTCAAGAGCTACCGCATATTTCAGAATATAAGCCGATCATGTAATTTTAATGTAAAAAATGTGACCAAAGACAGAAACCTGTGTATAGATAGAATTATTTAAAAAATATTACTAGTAATAATACTGTGGAATCCTGTTATTATAAGAAAGAAGAACATGTAAAATATTGCTAAAAGGAATATAACACAAAATTTAGCAACGTTAAGACGCAAGGTTATTTCTTCCATTTGCCCGACCCTTCCTGTACTCATATAAAATAAACGTCCAGGATAATACAGTGCAACCCTTTTCCTCAGAGAAGTTGCCAGCCTCATAAACATGCCCCCAACCTGGTACAGCATTTAGAAATATCAGATTCATTCATTCAGTACTGTCTCAGCAACAAAGATTGGCTGCAATGATAGCATCATTATTAAACGCAATGCCTTGCCTAAGAAGACAAAAATCTCAAGTGGCATGTTTGTGAATATCCACATGAAAGGTTGGATGGACTGAAGTCACGCTCTTGAATGGCTGGATAAAGTGGGGACATAGGAAGGGGGCAGATATAATAAAAACCATTCATGCTAGTCTGGAACTCTTGGGCACAACTCACCGAGAAAGTGGAAAAATGATGCTGTGAGATGGGGGGGCTGTCTGTATCTTGATTAGAAACTACTACCCGCCGAAGACGGATGTGTCAGGCCATTGGAGCAAATAAAACAGTGACACAACGCATTTACATTCTCTGTACTACATCCTGCTGGAAATCTAGTAGGACAATGGTCCTGCTACAAGAGAATTCAGCAGGAGTTTGAGAATGAATGCCGAAGAAGAAACTACCATCATAGCACACAGGATATTTCAATAAGTGCTCCGTCCTCCATTTCAGCAGTCATTCGGGTGTATATAGACTTAAAGTCCCAGTCTGGTGTTGATTACGTGATCTTCGGCTCTTTCCAAAAAGAGTACATTTTCTCCCCTAATCACAACTCATTTCTATCATTCTTTGTATATGTATGCTTTCAGTCTCATTGTCAACATCTTCATTTTGCAATGAATTTATGACTGATTAATTTTCAAATAGATTGTCTCTATTTAATTCCTGGAAGCCTTAATTCCCTCCTGCAGCCACTAGATGTCTGTTTTTTTAACCATTTAATGACAGATTTCGAGTAAAATGGAATCAATACTGTAATCTGATTTCGCTGTTACAAAGGGTGGCTTAAAAAAAGCTGACATCATTACAAATGCTAAGTTGGTCAAAGAATCGTGGTCGCATATTCTGTCCTAATGTCCGTTTTTCCAGAAATGTACTCCGTCAGTAATGGAAGTGAGGATGACGCTATCTTTGAGGAAGATACTGATGATGTAGGTAATTTGACTATTTTGTGTTAGTTTTTCTGTTTCTACTGGCAATTATTTTTGAAAACTTTATTGTGCGCACGCATACTAAAAATTCTTGGCTTACATTCGGAAAAATACGGTATCGCACGTATACCAAAAATTCTTGACTTACCTTCGGAAATATACGGTATCTGCTCACAGTTACTTCATTATCATCTTGAAGAAGTTTATAAAGGCAGAAACATCTACTTTGACATTGTCTATATTATTTATTTTCACTTACAAGGTGTTTTTCAGTTATATGTAATCCCTACCTATCTTTGCTAATATTACCCCTACCAAAAAAAAACCAGTCTTTCATTTATCAAGCAAGTTACACATATATCATCTTCAATATATACTAATATCAGAAGTTTTAAGTATTTGCACAGCATGTTTTAACAGCCTGTTTGAATTTGCATAGATATCAGATCTACAATTGTCATGAGTTTACTAGAATTTTGTGTGTGGGAAATTGTAAATTTATGCAGTCAATTTCCACAGCATTGGAATGATTTTGGCATTTGGACAATGTAGACTGAAGGACACTGCTAAATATATATTGAAAATTATAAAGATTCTGTCATGACTTTCTAGATACTCAGCAGAAGTAAGAGCACAGGATTTCAGGGAATGAGATTATGGGAAGTGATTGATAACAGCCTCTGAGAGAGTTGTGACCTGAACCACAAACTGGAAAAATGTATATTAACTCTTAAAATACTAGACGCCACTTCAGGCAGCTCTTAGTCATCTCCATTTTTACTAGAATAATAATTTTTCATGAATAAAGAAGCTAGTAAAAATCTGGTTTTAGTCTGCGTATACCAAGAGTTAATCACCCTGGTAACAGATATGTAGTAATTCTGGCAGAAACGTTTATTTTTCCAGTGAAAGCAAAGACATGTCATTGATTTAAGTCAAATAAGATGACTACTAGTACTTTCAAAGACTGAGTGAGGTACTTGTTTATGTCGAGTATGACAAATTGTCAGATACATCTCACATAAAGTGCACCTTTTTCTTGACAGCTGTGCCACAGTCAACCAACCTGTAACATATATCTATCAGCTAAGACCAGCAAATGGCTGCACTGCAATCATTCTTGAAGTGATATACAAATGATCACAGAATAACAACCATTTAAAAGACAAATGTTTTTGTTTTGGTAAGATTTGGATTCAAATAGAATTTGGTAATGTTTACACATGAATTTATTTTTAAACAACATAAATGACAACATGATTTTTCCACTTGAGGGGGAATTGAACTCGTGTAATGTCTGTACATAGCAATTGATGTATTTACAAAGAGAAGAGTCACAAATACTGTCAACTGCATGAAAATTTACAGCAACATCTAAATATTATCAACAAACAAACACGGCTGACATTTTTCTATAAAAATATAAAAACAGCTTTGTGTGGAAACTATGTTGATCACATTTGTTCAAAGAGCATTGTTTTGTACAAAAAAAACAGGACTTCACACTGAACACAGAAGGATGTGATAAATAGTTTAGCTGGACATTCACATAAATTTAGGTAATGCAGACATCATTAAATTTGGTTGACGTAGTGAGCTAATTGGTCCTGAGGTGTTAGAGGTGCCACCTCATTGTCTTGTTGTCCCATATTCACATCTGAATTCATCTGAGATAAGGAATTGTGAGTCTGTAATGAGGATAACATGAGATGGTCATTGTTCATCTGTGAATTGTCTTGTACTACACCTAAACCATGAAGTGGGGATTGACTGTTAACCATATGATGTGGAGATGATATGAGATGCTGGCGAGGAGAAGGTATTGGTTGGGGAGATCTGACTGTTTGTGGTAACCCAACAGATGAGGTTGGTGGTGATCGTACTTGCTGCAGCATGTGTTGAGGGGAAGGAGTGGTTTGTTGTGTCATCATGTACTGGGGGCTCATGGGCTGCCCACCAGCCATCTGCTGTTTAAGCTGCGCTTGATGGTGCTGCATCATGTGCTGTTGCTGCTGTTGGAATTGATGCATGTTATGGCCTGTGTCATTCTGAAATGTTTGTTGGAAATTCATACGAGGGCGCTGAACAAACAGCTGCTGCGGTTGAGCAAACTGATTGATTTGAGAAGTCTGTTGTTGAGGTTGCAACTGTTGCTGTCTGTACTGTTGTGACATCATTTGATTTCGGATCTGCTGTTGCATTTGTCCCCCACCTTGTGGCATTGGCTGGCCCATACTAGGCATATTATGAATCTGCTGCTGTGGTTGTTGCTGTTGTTGTTGTTGCTGCTGCTGCTGAATTTGCTGTTGTTGCTGCTGCTGCATCATTTTCTGATTTTTCAATTTCAGCACTTGAGCCATGAGTTGTGGATTTTTTCTAAGGACAGCCAACCACTCTGTTTGTGAAAAGTTTTGGTGTTTGAAAGCTTGCAGCATACTGTTCACAGCTATTGTGTTACCACTTGCACCACCAGCAGCAGGCATAACTGCTGTGTTGATAGGGCTAGGGCCCAAGTGAGGCAGAGGCTGTTGTTGCTGTTGAGGTACTGGTGGCTGCTGCTGTTGAGGATGAGTCTGCTGCATGCCTGGTAATCGTACAGTACCAACCATGCCAGTTCTAGGTTGTTGTGGTTGGGCCTGGGGGTACGAGGGTGACCAAGTAGGTCTCTGCGTTGCACTAACTTGTTTGCCAGGTGAAGGCCCAAGAACTGGGGTTGAAGGCCTGATAGGTGGCTGCATTGTTGGTTTACCTATTGAACCAATGGTCGGAACAGTGGCTATTTGTCTCTGTTTTTCTGCTTGCAGTTGTGCATCTTGAGCTGCTATAACTGCGGCCCTAGGGGGTCCTGAAGTTTTACCTAAACTGCCACTTGGGAAAGGTGAAGATGAGGATGATGATGGTGATGCATCTTGGTTGGATACACTTGATGGTCCATTGCTGATGCTGGTACTAGCACTGCTAGCATTGTTTGTCATTATGGCGACACGACGACGAAGCATCTGTGCTTGATGAAGGTTGGTAAGCAACTGTTTCTGTCTCAATTTGTGTTTGAGCTGGGGACAGAAAGGTACAGGACATTTGTTCTCTATGCAGTGCTTGGCATGATAGCAGCATAGAGCAATCATCTGCTTACAAATCGGACAACTGTTGTTAGCTTTACGTCTGCAGCTCATAGTGTGAGCGACAACACGTTTCATCTTATGGCATGCATTGATACGGCAGTTCGCGTTCTTACATTGGCAAGCGTGCACAAGGGATGTGATGCAGCGCTGAATGGACTTGCGGCGAGATTCTTGTGGATTTTCTTCCTTGCCTGTGCTTGCAATATCATCAAGTCCAAGGCCTAGTTTAGTCATCTCATGCTGGTGACTCTCCTTCTTGTAACAGGGTATGCAGAGATCAAAGTCCTGCAATATCACAAATTAATCATTAAACATTCACATTATATCAGTAATGTAGACCATCTAACAAATGCCTACTTTAAACACATTTATATAACATAACAAAAGAAAAAAATATAATCAAGTATATTTGATCAAAAATCTCACACTCCCCACTTTTTAAAACTTGTACTGCGCACCCCCCCCCCCAAATTTCCCAAGCGATATTATGTAAGTTTGGTGGTTATGAAACTACATAAATACAACAGACGTAGGTGTGTTAAAAGATGTTTTCAGGGTTGCAACTTCAGAAAATAAATAACAGTAATTTTAAAAATAATCTTTTTATATTTTTTCTTCTTCTTCTTCAGCGTTCATTATCAAACTCCTGCTGGATCTCTTTTGTATCAGGACCATGGTCCTATTAGATTTCCAGCAGGATGTAGTCCAGTGAATGGAAATGTGTTGTGCTGTCGTTTTATTTGCGCCAATGGCCCAACACATCCGTCTTCGGCAGAATTTTTTTAGATGAGTTTCCATTTTCCCATCTTTATACCCTTCTGACACCTCTTGTATCACATGTACAAAACAAAATGTAGACCAATATATGCAGTATTAAATTATTTACTTAATTATACAAAAAGTATTTTAACATCTCTAAGAACTAATTTTTTTTACCCATACACCCAACCAAAAAAATCAAATTGTCAAAAAAGAAACCAGTGATAAAATGATGTAAAATGGGTAATTTTAATCTGGCATGCTAAAGGTTAAGTCTGCATGGTAAATGAGAGGACCATTTGGCAGCAAAGACATAAATGTATAAAACTTAAGATACAATACATATATTACTTATAGAGAGAATTAGTAACAGTATAAGAAATATCAATTACACATGTGAAAAACTACTTAGTTAATCATTCAGGTCCTTGGGCTCCCAGGATATTGATACATACTGGGGTTGAATAGGCCATAGACGATGTTCCATTTGTCTCTATGCATGAATATCGGCATAAAAAAGTCTGTAGTCTTTACCAGTAGTCTACCAGATTCTTTTTCTTCTGCGTTCAGCATCTGTGGTCATGCTATATTGTCAGGCCTGTCGTCAAGACGAAGTCCACTGTCTTCTCCAGGTCAGAGCGGCTGCCCCATAGCTTTTGCCTCAAGTCTGTATCCTCTGGCCAGGTCTGCTGTCTCTGCTATTTGTATGTTGGGCAGTCCTGAAGTATGTGTTCCGGGTTCCGGATCCACATGGACATTCATCTGTGTATGACATCCTCAATCGGTAAAGGTGACCCAACAGTCTGTAGTGGCCTGTTCTAAGGTCTACCAGATAAATCACCGTGCTGCATTATACTTCTAGTAGAGGATGGATTAGATGATCTCAAATAGTGATAATACCTCTAACATTCATTTATAGCAGACGTTCTCAACCTGGTGCTCGCGAGCACCTTGGTGATCTCGTAAGAACATGTGCGCACACTATGGAAGTTAAAAATGCTTGCGAGCACTAATGATAACATGTGGCCGATGTTCGCAGTCTGAATAGGTTGAGAACACCTGATCAATAGTTATATTGTCCCCCCACTCATGGGTTACATGCACACCTTTCTCAATTTCTTACATCTCTACGCTTTAAAATAGATGAAGGGCAGTTTTATCCTTTTGTGACAGACTCCTAGGTGGCGGGGAATGCCAGATGTACCATCACTGCATATGATCAACAAAACAGAAGAATGATGAAATTGTTGACCCAGATGTATATGCTATACTCCTGGAAGCACATGATTATCCTGGAATACTGCTGCACTAGAGTGCAACCTTCGCAGACCACACATGCACCCATAGACCCTACAAACACAATCATGTTATTGAGACAAGAAGCCTTATTGTCGGGAAAGGCAAGGGGCTGCCAAGAGTTACCTATTCACATCTAAAGGGATTACTTCATCACCATCCTTGGATACAAATACTTAATCATAATCTGAAAAACGCAGTGGAGGTCACATGACCAACTGTAAAACTAATTAAATATGATGGTTGGTTTAAAAGTTGTACACTTTAGAATGACCTGGACACTAGTGTGAACTTGAGACCTCTTTGTATTAACTTAAAACTAACAGTACAGTGTTAAGTAGTGGATTTTTTCTTTCCGAGATATGTTTCACATTATCCTTTACATATTGTAGCAAGGCAAATCAGACTCTATATTGCACATGCTGAAAATGTTAACAAATAATATGTCTTTATAACAGTACACAATTTCACACTAAAGTGCAAAACTTTTAAACCAGAGGTGGTCAATCTTAAGTTTGATCAAGCATTTTGTTTTATTGATGGGGCCAACAAGAAGTCCAATAGTTGCAAACATTATAAGGTTTGTAGTGTTTGATATCTCCAGAGTAAAAAAAATCAGAAGGTGGCAGCAGGCAACACTGTTTTCAGTAACATCAAAAATATGACATTATTTTTTCTCCTTATCACAGTTTGGCATTGTACAGTATGGCCAAGAGAGCTTGTGATTTGATATTTTCTGGGTGTTCTATAATAATTTTTAATCAGCATAGCGGGCAGGCCATATTTTGACCACCCATGTTTCAGCATAGCGGGCAGGCCATATTTTGACCACCCATGTTTCAGACTAACCCTTCTAGAACAGTTGACAAAGAAGGAAAATAGGAAAGAAAGAAGCTTTGAAACTTACATCACAGATGTTGCAATGATATCGAGTCTCCACCGCAGCTTTGCAACTATTGCAGGTATACACAAATGCATCCTTTCCTTGGTTGTGCAGCTCATACAGCAGTGCCACAGATGAAAGTTTGGCTCTACGCAAAGAAGAGAACTCATAATGTTTTTCCCTGGCAGATGTTAGAAAAGCATCACGACCATCCATAAGGTCACAATTCATAGCTGGATCTGGTTCAGTGATAGGGGGGAGAGAGGCAGCAATTTGCTGATTGTGCAGGCGAATAACAAAGAATACCTGAAAAATAAAATATAAAGATATGGTAATACAAATGACACTGTAGTACATCGGTACATGCAATGTTAAAACCAGTTCAAAGATCTTCACTCATCAATTTACATCAAATTTTATGTATTCTATGAGACAAAACAAGATGGTAATGTAAACAACAATTATTGTGCTGTTAAAGTACACACTTTGTATTCTTCAAGGTGAAGTAAATTTACATATAAGTGAATAATAGGTATCAAACAAGTATCACACAATACTATATTACCATCCATTTCAGAACAAGTAAGACACAAACTGATAGGACTAATACAGAGTTTACACAACACAATAAAATAACTGCCAGCAAATGTCTTTGTTTTTTACGACTACCCGTAGTTGTATCCTTCGATAAGTTACCATGTTGTTCCGACAGGACGGCGTTTTGCTTGAACTAGTTACCGTCATGGCGTGGGTGAGCAGAACAACAAAGAAACCAATGGCCAGAGTTGTGCCCTGATATCGACGTATGTTTCAGCAGCATTGAACACCATTGAGTCGAATGGCTGCTGGAACAGAGGGCGGAGCACTTATGGGAATGCCTCACGTGCCGTGAGGCCAGTTTCTAATCAAGAATCAAGTCTTTGTGGAGGCGGCCAAAAAACAAATGAACATGTGTCATACAACAACAATTAAACAAACCAAGTTGTAGTAAACCTATGACCTAGAACAAATCTATCTATACATGACCAGTATTGGACTAGATGGTATAGTAATTGATTAAAATAATGTGTTATTATAAGCACATTTAATTTTTTGTTATATAAATTTTTTAAATATATAATTGTATGAAGTAAAACACATAACCAGTACATACCTCTTTATGCTTTTCCATGTGACTGAATAGCTTGGCAGTTAAATCATTTGTTCCTTGAGGAAGATTGGTCTTACGGTTGTTTTTTCTAGCACTTCCTTTACTCTTGTTGGCTTTCTTACTCCTCTGACCTTTTTTCTCACCTTTCTTCTTTCCAGACATGTCCTGAAAGAAGTTCAGCAATATTAGAAAGGGAGATCTTGGCAGAATTAACTTTGGAGGTATAGTCATAAATAAAGGAACAATGGTTTGGACATCGTACTTGGATAAACTCAACACACAAAGGAATAGATGATTTGGACATCAAAAACCTGAAGGAATGTATTTATAGACATAAGAAAAATGTGATTTGGAAAGATACCTCATCGGGGTTACAAAGAAGTTGTTTTGAAAATCTTGGAAAGATGATCCCGCATCAGACCAGGAATAATTGGATAGCAAATGGTCGGATTTGGAAGATTAAGAGTAGATAGAACACTTTAGTCCAGTAAGGCAATCTATGGGTAGGACACTCAAACAAAAACATACCAAGTCAACCTATGTCAGAAGGAACCAGCCATTGTGGCTCGGAGTTTTTGGTTTGGGTTTTGGGGGGGGGGGGGGGGGGGGGGAGAAGTGTAGGTGGTGGTGGTTTTTTTTCTTCCTCACACTTCCACTAGCTCTCTCTTGTAGCAAAACAATTGTACTAATTTCCAGCAAATTGTAGTCAAGGGAAAGGAACAACATAGCTGTTTAATTTGTGCAATGGCCAGCCACATCTGACTTTGGCATAATGGTGGGGCGTCATCAGTGCTTACACTTTCTCTCACAAATTGAAGAAAATAACAAGAAATTCTGCGTTGACCTGCAACAATAATTCACTATCTAAGAACAAGTAAAATAGGACAGTATATGCAGAATTTTGCTCGAGAAACACATTAATAATAAAAAGACGTACTGAATGTGAGATTGATAAGTAAAGCTATGAAAAGTTTATATCAAAGATGGGTACTCTACAAGGATCAGTGACCAGGTTTCTACACAACAAAAAGCTAACATAATTAAATGGGATTAAATTTCGATAAGACGTATATACCAACACTATGCGTTTGGCGATGAGATCACTCAATATGCGTGCTACACACTGAGGGGTGTGTGTGTGTGTGTGTGTGTGCGTGCGTTGCCAATGCGTTTATTCATTATATCTGCGTCTTTAGTTACAACTTTTTAAATATCTGAGTCATGGAAGCTCAATGCAATAACATGAAATTTAAAAGTTGAACTGTTGTCACGTGATTTGGTCACCGGTTCCTGTATTGAACCAAAAAATGTCATTATTTTTAATTGATATAATGAGAAGACAGTACACAGAACAAGTTACAAACATTAACAAATATTATAACAACGTATTGGACTGAAGAGTGTGTGTTTGGTGAATGTCATAAGCAAATTGGTGTCTGTGATTATTACTAAGCACGTCAGTTTATATTGTATACATACAGCATCAGTAGCCTCCTCTACTGTTTCTTGGGCCTCTGCTTCTGCAGCTTCAGCTTCTTCTCTCTTTCTTTTCTCCTCTTCCTCCTGATCAAGTTCCTTTATACTTTCTTCCATAACATTAGGCCAGAAATCACCATCGAAATAAGCCATGTCTTTGGCACTTGTCAGAGATCCGTCAATGGCATCCTTGAAAATATCCTGATGGAAAAAATATAAAAATTATATTATACAGTATTCATGTACACAGTATGTGTTACAGTAGCTTAGTGCACTGACTTCTTTGTCTGATGATCAATTTCCAGCTTAGCTGAGAATATTTAAAAAAATCATCAACAGCTCATAGGTCACACCACCCAAAGGAAATGGGTACCTGGTTTCCAGGGAAAGTATGATACTGACCACATCACCCCTAGGTATGTCGTTGATAAATGCAAAACACGGACTTAACACCAAATTCCGCAATACGACTCAAAGGCATGGAAAAGGTAACTTTAATACAACTTATTTGTTTCAGTAACTTACCTGAGCTATGTGAAACAACACGGACTATGTGTAGCATTAAAACAAGTAAATTCAAGTAGGAAGAATGAGGGTAAATGGAAAAATTATTAATACTGACAGGAATTGAACCAGGTTCATTCATGCGGCAATTCGGTAGCATTAAAACCACTTGCTAGACATCTTGGCTACAATCGCATGTTTTTTAGCATGTGGATTGGCTGAATTCAGAAATTGTGCAGTCTCAATTTTACTGTTGAACAGAATCAAATCTCGCTTGCTACCTTCTTTATTCAATAATTCCTCAAAACTTTCTAATAATATCATTTAATTATCAATATATTAAACTTTTTTCTAAACACTGGTTTAGCAATAAAACACAATATACTTCAGAAAAAGTCCTTATGCGTCCTCAATCACTAACATTATTTTTTTCTTCTAAAATCTGTCCTCAAACTCCCGCTGGATATCTTCTATCCCATGACAATAGCCATATTAGATTTCCAGTAGGATGTAGCCCAGAGAACAGAGATATGTTGTGTCACTGCCTTATTTGCACCAATGTCCTGACACATCCGACTTAAATGGTAACATTTTTACAATAAAACATGAGCCCTTACCTTATAGTCAACAACAACTCTATCAATTATGGCCTTATCCAGCATTTTCTTGTACCAGTCTTGCAGTCTTTTGGGCTTGGGAATTCTCTGCTCCGGCGGATGACAGTGGAAGATGTAGTCATCTCCTTCACTAGGCGGACACGCCCAAATGTGAGCTGTTGTGTAACCCATTGTTTTTGCATATTCTAAGTAACCAATAAGAATCTCATGATAGACAGCTGTTCTAAGATGTCTTGGTCGAAAAAAGTGAACACTGTCCAAATATGATATGTACACACGCCTGCAAATAGATAAACAGAAATAATAATATATTCTCATGCTGCTATAGGTTATTCCAAGAAAATGGTCAATTCTTCTTCGTTCGTTCTCAAACTCATGTAAATGGGTGTGTACACAGACAAGAGACGGGAAACAATAGTTACAGCAAAGTCAATGACACATTTGTTATCTAATACAGCTGTATTCTTATAAGGAAAACATACACAAGGAGACACAAAGTTGTTAGTGGATCAGCGTTTCTATGTTGTTATTTCCTTCTCTTTCTCTGTGTCCGCAGAAGTCTGGCCATTGGCGCAATTAAATCAGCGGCATGCATTTTCATTCTCTGGACTACATCCTGCTGGAAATCTAATAAGACCATTGTCTTGCTACAAGAGAGATCCAGCAGGAATTTTGAGAAGTAAATGCTGAAGAATAAATATATCTGTGTGTACATACCTAAATAATGTCGCTAATCGTTGGTTGACATTAAGACTATAATCATCTTATCAGTTGCAGGAATGACTTTTCTAGATCTACTATAGACCACTATTTTATATTAGAATAGTAATATTTGCAAGGTTTATGTCAATGCACTAATTAAAAACACCATAGCAATTTGTGAACCCAAATAATGGCGGTTGAAATTGATGAAAGTGTTTTAATGCAACAAAAACATGCAATTGGATGGCTACTCCCATAGCAGTGGATCTTTGGTGGAATTTGTCGCGAAACTGCAGAATGTTTTGTGGTTTCTACGCCTAACAGATCTGTAGCAAAATTGTTACAGATTATCACAATTCGTCTACAAACAACTGTCATTTCTGATAAGTGTTAACAAAATTCATTTGTGTTACATATTGCTAGACTAAAGAATGTCACACTCCACGGTAATGTTATGACAACGTTAAATATACAACAATATTGAAAAATAATAAATTAGATTGGCCACAGCATAGATCACTATCAGTCATTTGATGGACCGTGAGTTTTATTAAGGAGACAGAATTACAGATATAGACATGTTTCAAGTGAACGAAAGAAGAAGAATTTGATGGACCGTGAGTTTTATTAAGGAGACAGAATTACAGATATAGACATGTTTCAAGTGAACGAAAGAAGAATTTGATGGACCCAATAGTGAAGATAAAGGAGATTGTGACCAAAGATAATTTGGCAGTAAATCAAGAAATTTGAAATGCGAACCATGAGTCTTGAACAGCAACCGCCGCGGAAGACAGATGTGTCAGGCCATTGGCGCAAATAAAACGGCGACACAGCGCATTTCCATTCTCTGGACTACATTCTGCTGGAAATCTAGTAAGTCATGTCCTGCTACAAGAGAATTCAGCAGGAGTTTGAGAATGTACGCTGAAGAAGAAAAAGAACAGCAACCACTTAAGTTTTTACCTGTGATTTGTCAAAGAGGGAAGAAGTCAATACAAAACTCAAATATATTTAACAACATAAACAAGATAGCCACAATGAACATTAAAGTATATTTTTTAGACCAGAAAGGGTAGCAAAGAATAGCAGCACTGTGACATGCAGTGTTTATCGTAAGTTGGTGACTAAGGAGTTTTTGGGGGTGGAGTTGGCTATACCATTCCAAAAGGCTCGAAGGTGCAGATATTCAGATATTGCAGCAAAGCTATAAGCCAGGTCACAAATAAATATGTTCGAAAGCCTACATCCTGCAAATTTGAAAGAGTTTGAGAGCAATGCAGAGTTTTCACTGAGAGATTAGGGTGTTGGTCTACATCATAAGATCCAGGGTTCAATTTCAGGTAAGGATCTTCTGCTTGAGGATAAATTAAAAACTCACCCTGTAAATGTGACAGTAGGGGGCATGTGGCCCTTATCACACAAGTCACAATAGTCGGGCACAGGTACAATAAATCACGACACAAAGCATTTCATTTCCCAATACTAAATCCTGCTGGAAATCTAGTAGAACCATTGTCCTGCTACAAAAGGTATCTAGTGGGAGTTAGAGAACGAATTTTAAAAAAAACAGCCATAAGCTTCCTGCAATTTCCAAATGGAAAACATGCAGCATTGACAATTTTTTGGCTGACAGAATGCAGAATGTACATATAGTTGTGTATTTTTTATACAATAAGTTGTTATTATTATTGTGAAATGTTCTGATATAGTTACCACACACCCACCTTGTATTTGGCATAGGGCAAGATGAGCCGTACTCTTGAACATGCATACCAAAGAAACAGACATCAACACCATCAATCTCTTGGAAAGCAAACATAGCTTTGGCACGATATGAGAAGGACTCGGGCATCTCATGTCCAAATCTGAAAGAGATTTATTAATTTATAACAAATGTATTTTCACAGTACGACAATTTTCTTTAGTAGTGGGTTTTTCTATTCAGAGCTGCAAGTTTTCAATCTCATTTCTTAGTTGTAAGATGAGATGATTAGAAAATAGTTGCCACTGAAACTGTAAATATAACTACCAAATGCACATTGATATAAAAGTAAAAGTATTTCTAGTTTTACTTGTAAGTAGAATTCCTTTTCACAAGAAAGGCAAATTATCTTTTAGCAGTAGGGTAATAGCTATCAGTGACCAACAACACTCTTGGGATAATGTGGTTAGTGTGTATTTATTTAGCATAGTGGTTAAGCTGCTTGCCTGTGCTAAAAAAAAGTCAGTTTGAATCCAGCTCGTGATGTCTTATTTACAAAGTAGATGTTTTTGGAGATCCCTGGGAATTATTGCTTACGAGTTACACACTATGAGTGATACTCTCAACAGGCTGTGTGCCACATTGTTGAATGGGGCAGAGCACATATGAGGAAACAAAAGTAAAATGAAATCATCAACATTGCTTAGTCAGTCATATTTTCTCTCCAATAATTATTATGGCATCTTTTTGTTGAAAATGGATTGACCGTAAAACAATTGTTGAAAAAAATTTCCAGTGCATATTTCAAGCTAGTCCTTTTTCAACTAATGATTTTTAGGTACAACTTATCTACTTCAGTAATCATGCTGGACTATTTAATGGTTCACTGACTTGAACACATGTCGATATGCTTTTAAATTGTGTATTTTATGAAATGTTTGCTTGTTTCTGTTACTTTATGCATCTCTTCTTCTGAGTTCATCCTCAAACTCCTGCAGCTCAGCAGGATGTAGTCTGGAGAATGAAATGTACATTTCCTACAATTGTGTCATGGCTTACAACTTAGCTGCGCCTATCAGCGGACACATCTGACTTCTGCATGATCACTTTGATTCTACATGGGATCAGCCAACTCCACTCAAAATCTCCTTAGTAGCCCTTAGCACGCTTGGCAGTTAACAGTGTTGACATTCTCTTTACCCCCTGTCTGGCCCCGGCAACATACGTTGTTGGTAAAGGAACTTTGCCAAAATGTTTTGTCTTGTCCTTAGGTTGATGTATTTATCTGTCGTGTCTATTTTTGGTATGTTACTATACTACGGTCCTTCACATATTTCCATTTATATTCTTTCCTTTTTTTTATTGGCCGTAACTATGCTGGCGCCACCTACTCTATGTTTACATATTGTTGGATTACTTCTGACATGGAAATTTGATCTGGCTAAGGAACAGTATACAGATCTACCTACAAATCGCCTTAAAAACAATCATCTACTTAGTGAATTATTCATAAATTTAGGTAATCACATGCTCACACATTATGATTTTAAAAGTGAGGCTCAATAAAATGAGAAATATGAGAGGTGTATACCATATTGTGCCTATGTTACAATAGCAAATATCTATGGAACATGCTCGCTCTAAAAAAATATACCTTTTCCTCATAAGTGGTTTAACCTCTGTCATTTTATCATAACTGGACAACACTCTGATTATCACTTCACCGGACTGTGTATCCTTTTTGCGAATAAAATTGTTTATTCTGTTTTCCAAAAATGTGCCTAGCTTTGTTGTTGGCAGTCCTGAAAAATTTTCAAAACAATCAATTACATCCTAGCTCAAACATAAAGAAAAAAAAATTAAATATACACCATAGAAAAAAAAAAATTTCAAAAGGAAAATATGATGCCACATGATGAAATGGATTCACATAACTCTAACCATTCTAGTGTTAGAATGGTGCTTGGAAAATGGATTCACATAACTCTAACCATTCTAGTGTTAGAATGGTGCTTGGAAAATGGATTCACATAGCTCTAACCATTCTAGTGTTAGAATGGTGCTTGAAAAATGGATTCACATAGCTCTAACCAATCTAGTGTTTGAATGGTGCTTGGAAAATGAATTCACATAACTCTAACCATTCTAGTGTTAGAATGGTGCTGACAATAAATTTCGGTGAAATTTAGCTGCTTGATAAACACTTAAGGGGATTAAATAATCACACTAAAGCAGCCAATAAATTCTATTTTTAACTGTTGCGCCTCATTGAAAATATATTTAGATTTCTTCTTACATCGTGGGTACTTGTGTCCAGATCGACAGTGGCCCAAATTTAAAGAACCTTGACCATTGTTAGCAATCCAAAGGTGAAAGGGGCAGGTGCACAGTGAGAGTAATGCTGATAAATAAGTTGTGACAAACATTTAACCTATTAGCAATATGACTATGAATGTACAACCATGCTGTGAAATCGGCAACATATTTAAAATATACTCTGTGTGTCCGTCCATCACAACAGGTGTTGATGACCATTTGTTACATGCACTTTTGAAAATTCAGTTAGTCCATGCCTAATAGTTCATAGATGGCTAATAAGCCCTATTTAAGCTGTAAATGTCCTTGGACAGTTTGGGCATGGAATGACCACTGCAGACAGATTTTGGTCTATTCGTAGCTTTCTAGCTACTCTCCGCTGTTGAGCTGCTGCATTTCTCCTCTTTTCACAAAATGATGCACTCTTTTTGAACACATACTACTGCAATTGTGTTGGGCAATTGACACAAATAAAACATGTAAATAATAGACAAGTAATATAACTCACTTTTAGCTGTGAACCTGTTTTCCTTTCTCTTCATTCCCTTCGCCTTCAGACAGTCATCACAGGTCCAACTGAAAACAATAATTTAAAATACAAATGAAAGTTTACCCACAACATAATTCAAAGCATATTCATCAGTTTGATCTTATACAATAATATCATGTCTCTTATAGGAACTTCACAAAAATCACTGAATACAATGGTATTGGTTGTATAACTTGAAGGACTTGTTCGTTGTGTGCATATGAGATAACTGTGAGAACTCTTGTAGATTAGCAAGACAATGTCAGTAGAACAGAACATATTACATGGTGGTAATAGCTGCAATATCTGCACCTTGAAAACTAACTTCAGGGTCACTTTGACCATATACATGATAGGGTAGTTTGAACCACACTACAAAACATCTGTATTTATCTCTTACAACATGAACAGAATGCAAAAGTGTTATTCTTTGCTCACTTTTTTTATCAGGCACCACACGGAGGAAGAAACAACTAAAAAATAGCCCACAACACCCATGCAAACTTTGTATCCAGAGATATGTGTGTGTGTGTTGCCAGGGTCCGAGATGGAAGCAAAAAATATAAACCCTGTTTACCTTCCATGCATGTTGTAAGAGACAACCAAAGAGGTTATGGGATGGAGTTGGCCACCCCAACCATATAGAGTCAAAGTGACCCAAAGCCACGCTGAAGTTGAATGTGCCAGGCCGAGAGGCACAGATGCCTTACACAATGCATTCCCTTCTCCGGATTACATCCTGCTAATCTGCAGGAGTTTGAAAATGAACATAGAAGAAGTATCCACAGACAAAGACAGTCATGATGATATATATGCAGGTCTTGCTTCTCCAAAAGTAACTCAAAGATCACAGCAATCTGCACACAAACCATAAACTAGTATACTGTCCATGGTATATGCATAAATAATAGAAAACAATGATAAGCAAGAGATGGATGAAGCAGAGCAGAGTAACACACAGTCCACCAAGGCTTTGAACCCCTTTCAGGATATGAGAGCTAGGCCAACAGAACGCCTAACAAATGCAACTAGCAGCATATTAAGTTTGTAACCATCAAATACTTATATACCCAAAATATGTGTACATATGCAGCTGCACATATAAGTACTACCATAATAATTATAGATATAATTAGTTGCAGAAGTGATTAGCACACTGGATTCTTAGTTCAGTGTTTAACTCATAGCATGTTCCCAGTTACGGTGCAATATTTTTTTTTACCAAGCCAGCTCCAGAAATAATACTAGAATAAATCTGGGAAAGTAAAGGTGACAAACTGTCCAAATCATTCCTAGAAAGCTGTTAGTCACAGAAAAATATGGGCAAACATATTCTCCATTATCTCAGATAAAGAACATGACCTTTTTTTTTTAAACAAAGGAAAGAATTATGTGTAAAGATCTTTCTTTGTTAAAGAAAGATTATGTGTAAAAATTATTTGTAACAAAAATCTTTTTTTCTCAAATTCCTGCAAATTAGCAGAATGTAGTCTAGAGAACAGAATGCATTGTGTCATGGTTTGCAGCTTGGCTGTGATATCTACACCTTTCAAATGAGCAAATTAATGGCATATTTATAATGACACAAACATGAGAATAATGGATCTACATAACAATTACCAGCACAATCACATACAAAATGGAAACATCATTTAATATATTGACAGTTTTTCTCTACACCATACAAAAACACAACACATAGCTTGATTGTTTTTACGTACCCTTCTCGCCAGATTGATTCAAACCACAAGGCACAAATCTGATGCCATTTTCTTCCACATTCTAAGCAATCCACAAAACTGAAATGATAAAAAGACAAATATGTCTATAATTTGTATATGATAAACATATTTACTTAATTATCTGATCACCGGGGTTGCACGCTTTCACTCTACCCTGTGTCAGATGGTGATCATTTCATGTCTTCTTCAGCCGTGTTGTCTGTATAAAGGGTGTTAGTGAAGGAGGGGTTTGGCACTAAGTTGTTTTTGCAGGTCGTGTAGTGCAGGGATTCTTCTTCTTCAGCGTTCATTCTCAAACTCCCACTGCATATCTCTTGTAGCAAGACCATGGTCCTATTAGATTTCCAGAAGGATGTAGTCCAGAGAATGGAAATGCGTTGTGTCGCCGTTTGATTTGCGCCAATTGCCCGACACATCCATCTTCGGATGAGTGCAGGGATTCAATAAGGCGTTGTTTTAATGTTTCATCCTTTTGTCTGTTGCAGTATTGTGTACTGTCTGTGGTAATTCTTTGTAGGTGCCTGTTAAGTTATACATGTGTTGTTTGCAACCTAAAAATTATGTTTCTTTCTCTTCTCCAGCATTCATTCTCAAATTCCCGCTTGATCTCTCTTGTAGCAGGACAATAATCCTAACTAGATCTCCAGCAGGATGTAGTCCAGAGAATGGAAATGAATTGTACTGTTTTATTTGTGTCAGTGGCCCGAAAAATCTGTCTTCTGAAGAAAAATATTATGATCTGATCTTCTTTCTTCTTCTTCTGCGTTCATTCTCAAACTCCTGCAGATTATCAGGATGTAGTCCGGAGAACGGAATGCGTTGTGTCATGGTTTACAGCATTGCTGCGATATTTGTGTTTTTCGGCCTGACACATCCGACTTCAGCATGGCTTTGGGTCACTGACCATATATGGGATGGGGCAGCCAACTCCATCCTATAACCTCCGTAGTCGCATTTTACGACATGCATGGAAGGTAAACAGTGTTGCTATTCTTTGCTCCCCTTTCAGGTCCCGGCAACACACAGGCGGGTCTGATCTTTGCTGTGCAGCCTATTTCTGCTGTGTGGATTTGATTGGGACATGTTTGCATATGGCACTCTTCCTTTTGAGCCAGTGGCCGATCTGTTCATCCTTGTTGTTACACTTGTAGTGTAAGGTTGGTGGCAATTCTTGGTTGGGGCATAAGTGCTCATTTTTGCCAGTTAATCAGCACTTCTATTCCCATTGATACCGGTGTGGCCTGGTATCCACTGGAGTGTAGTACGACAATCAATATACGGTAACTGCGTGAAACATAACAACAATTGTACTTACGCAAAACACAAGTTTTTATAATAATTTCACTCAGACAAGACGGACTATCACTGAAACTAATGAGTAATGATGTGCACACAAGAAAACCTACAAATTACAATACACAAAACATATTCAACGTTTCAACCAAAATGTCTTTATCAAGATGAGTACAGAACATCAAAAGACGACGAATGGAAATTATCAAAACACACAAACGTATCCAACGGATATATGGAAATGAGATGCCGGAATGGCCAGGAAGTACATAAAAAATTTACATATATGTGGAAAGTATTCTACAGTATTTATCTTTCGGTCTGGCACATCCAACTCCAAAACTTCATAACTGCATCTTATGAAATTGCATTACAGCATTTCTATTCTTTACTTCAATGTCAAGCCCCAGCTACACACAGTCCAAACAAACAATTATAAAGTACTTACGGCTCATAATCCAACTGATCGTTTTTTACTCGCTCAAACTGGCCTTTTCTAATTTTCCTGGAAATAAAAATGCAAAAATGATATCATATCTATCCTGCTGCAAGTTACAAAATGTGTATGTTAATTTAAAGAACTAAATTTATTAATTACAAAAATAAAAATAAAATGCCATCATAATCAATAATCTTGAACTATCAATTAACACTGCACTTTTTCTCTTTATATAACTTTCAACTTCAGTTCCATGTTGGTCATACAACAACCTGTTGTCCTTTATTCTGTTGTCCATGTTGTATCACTTATTGTCACTTCTCATAAAGATTTTAAAAATTGTTCTATATTTTTCTATCCTGAAAGTTCCAGAACAAGTAGTGATGCATCATTTTTTTTCAGTGTGTTCCATCCATTTACATTGTCATTTTTTGATCCATTGTGTCTATTAATTACAGCTCACAATATTTTCATACTGGTAACTATAGGCCTACAATTGTGATCCCTCTGTTCTGTGCTATCAACCATCTATCAATAATTGTAATGCGCAGTTATACAAATGGACTGATCTGATATTTCAGATGAAAATTCTTAATTTTTTATACGACCTGAGTTCTTTTGACTTCCATACATTTCCCAAAACCAAAGAATTGCTTTCCTTATCTTTAGCTTGCTATACTTGCCCATTTCTCCATCTTTGTCGTTGGCTACTGTGTACAAGTCCATATTCTGAAGGGGTGATTCCCCAAGATCTTAAATCACTGTATGAAAATTATGTCCATCAGTATTCACAAAGCAATTAACAATAAAATGCATTCTCTTCTACTAGATCAGCGATTCTCAAACTGTGTTCGCACAAGATTACTCCATCATCCCCAGAGACTATAAGACATCCCTTGCAAATTGTACATGTCACGGACTTCCATTTATAAATGAAGGGGTAGCAACCTGATAGAAATTTAACCCTTTGCCACTACTTTTGCAAATAAAATATGCAGATAAACATATATGCATAATTTCATATAAGACTATGATCAAAGATTCAATGGGCTGCTGGAGTTTCACATAAAAATGTATGTTTATAAAGTGCAGTGAGCCGCCCCCTCCCCTCCCCCAAACAAGAAATGAGAAGCGCTGCTCTAGAATATGACACATGACTACCAAGAATCTCCATAAATAAATGTAGATTCTTTTAAAATTTAAAAATATTATATTTTAACATTTCAAATATGCTAAATTAATTTCTTTTCTACTTTAACATCTACTTTCAACTATAATAATACTTATTTGTCTTAAGTAGAACAAATACAAGCCTGTCAAATGCGCATGAATCTGGTGTGCACGGATTTCAGTAGAATGCATTAGTGGGAAAGCGTAGATGATGTAATAATTTTCCATGGTGTTTTTTTGTTGTGGTCTGTGTAGCACACAGAATGCCAGCTTTATTAATGTGAATGAATGAGTTTCATATTTTTTTTAAAACACACAATCGTGCATCTATCTTTTTTGAAAGCAGTTTAGACGCAGCTCATGATGAAGGGGTAACATTATAATTAGCTGTGTTCTACAAATGCGTTTAACAATAATTTTAAAAAAAGAACACAATCACTCATTTATCTTTCATTTAAACAGATGCTAGCAGTTAATTGCTAGCAGTTAATGATGGAGTAACAATTAGAATTAACTGATGTATTTATAATGTGTAGTATCCTGCTGAAGATGGAAGTGTCGGGCCATTGGCGCAAATAAAACGGCGACACAACGCATTTCATTTTCTGGACTACATCCTGCTGGAAATATAGTTGGACCATTGTCCTGCTGCAAGATATATCCAGTGGGAGTTTGAGAATGAACGCTGAAGAAGAATAATGTGTAGCAGAAAAGTCACAAACAATAATGACACAATCATATTTGGAGTATACATTTTTTTCTCCTTACATGAAATGACAATGCATTCTATGGACCCTAGCACACCAGATTCTGACACATATTACAGGCAGGTATTATTTTATTTCACATGTACCTACTTTTCAATTACATACAATATATACATCCTTTAATTATGTAATTTGTTGAGACAATTCACTATTAATCCATAGTTATACAAGAAGAGGGGTAAGACAAGGATGCATTTTATCACCAAGCCTATTTAATATCTACATAGAGAATATCTTTAAAAATATAGAAGAAATACCAGGACTCAAGATCAATGGGAAAATAATAAACAACATTAGATATGCAGATGACACTGTTCTTTTAGCAGAAAGTGAACATGAACTACAAAGACTAATAGATCAAGTCAATAAATCAAGTAATGAATATGGACTGGATATAAACATTCAAAAAACAAAAACCATGATAATCAGCAGACACAGAAGAACAGGAGATAAACATAAACATACAGAGAGAGAAACTACAACAAGTAAAACAGTATCAATATCTTGGACACATAGTCACAAATGATGGTAGATGTGAAACAGAAGTTAAAAGGAGAATAGGAATGGCTAAAAGTACCTTCAATGACATGAGAAAATTATTAATATCTAAACAAATTACAAACAAGTTAAAAATGAGAATTATAAAATGCTACATCTATTCCATATTAATGTATGGCTCAGAAACATGGACACTAAATAAACAATTAGAAGACAAAATTGATGCCTTTGAGATGTGGGTATATAGAAGAATAGGGAGAACATCATGGAAAGAGAAGAAAACAAATAAAGAGGTGCTAAAGACACTTAATATGAAGAAAGAACTACTAAGAGAAATAAAGATCAGGCAAATAAAATACTTTGGACACATTAAAAGACGACACCTTATTGAAGATCTTACTTGAGGGTAAAGTCAAAGGGAAGCGAGCAAAAGGTAGGCAGAGATACAAGTGGGAGAGTAACATTACACGATGGACAGGTTACAGTCTAGCAGAGTGCACCACCAAGACAAGAGACAGGAGATGTTGGAGATACGTTGCAGCCAACCTTCGTTGCGGAGACGGCACTTGATGATGATGACACAAGTTTCTTTATCCACCAGCAGATTTATTATACACTAGTTTAAACAGCATCTGGGTAATTAATATAATGCTGACAAGATGTTTTGGTTGTGGAATGTGGGGGTGGTGTGGTATACTCACAAATGGACCCTATTAACCTATAGCAACCCATAGTCTACAAATGTCATCTACCGATAGACACCCGCCAAATATCTACATCGAGGTAGCCATT
The DNA here is from genome assembly GCA_034231615.1 of Meghimatium bilineatum. Classification (NCBI taxonomy): domain Eukaryota; kingdom Metazoa; phylum Mollusca; class Gastropoda; order Stylommatophora; family Philomycidae; genus Meghimatium; species Meghimatium bilineatum. The sequence continues at coordinate 38,801,142 of CM067312.1, forward strand.
TGTACATGGACAACAATTTCATTTTTTTCACAATTTCACCATGTTTATTTCCATAATGCTCTTATAGTAAGTGTGTGCTAGAGTGATTGATAGCTCCTTATTTTTCCGAAGCGATATGAATATACAGTCGTAATTTATTCTTATTTGGAAGCTGAACTGCGTAGGCCTAGCATCAGCACAGCATTTTCACAATTTTTTTTACAGATTATGATTCAGAAAAGGATGAATTTTGTGTTTCAGCTAATGTAGATCAATGTATGGTGTTTGAGAGAGATGTTTATAATATTTAAAAGTGATGTAATCAATGTCATTTACGATGAGAAATTTGAGGAGCCATGTTTTCATCTGCTAGGTCTAAGAGTGACCATGACGTGATAAGTACTTCGTATCTGTTTGTCCACACTCTTGATTTTGGTTGTACACAACATAACACTGACACACAAGCAAATAACACGTCCAAATCATATCCAGCATACATTTATCTCTATTGTCTCCTAATTTGAAATAAATAAATAAAAATGTTACGCAAAAAAAAGCAAACACATGCAGAAAAACCTAAGCCGTAAAAAATGATCGGGTGCTAGACGCAATATGCGCTATTTTTAGCTGGGTTGCTACAGGTTAAATATATATATGTAATACAATAATAATCAATCAATCAAAGCATGTCCATGTATAATATATAGAGTACTGTTCTTCAACTATTCACAGATGCAATCATACGTTTGGTTGCATTGCATTTTAACATGGAAAGTATGACCTTGCTGCAAATGAGGAGTTAGGATTATGGGTTATTTTCACTAACAACAGAAGCACAATTTACTACATAACAGAAGCACAATTTACAAAAATAAACGTGAAATATAATTCTGGCTGCAGTGAAAACTCAATAAATGAAAATAGAAGACAGTTGAAAACAATAACCCAAAAAGTTAAACATTACTTCAACTAAAAAATTAAGAATAAAATAAACACAGATATCAGTAATAACTAAAAATGATATAAACACAAATATAAATAAAACTTACGTCACAGGCTGAGTTGGATCTTCTGACAATTCAACCTCTTCTGTTTGGATTTCATTGAAGCACTTTTCACAATAAACATATCTGAAATACAGAACAGTTATAACTTGTCATATTTTAACCTTTAGGGCTCTGAATTAAAAATTAAGAAACATCCCCTGGGGCCTGAATTCTTTTTTGGAAAATTTGTGTTATTGATGGTGGGCGTTTTGAAAACGTGATAACTTTTTTGTTTTAAAAGATATCAACATAATTTTTGCATATCTAAATAAAGGAGTGAATAGTGAATATAATCATGTTTTTGTTGTTGTTATATGTATGATATGACAGTTGTGAGCAAGTTGTGAAGTTGAAAATTCGGGGGAAAATCGCAAAATGCCATTTTAAAAATCGCAAATATAACGCCTTGACGACCCTAATACTTGAGCAATGTGTGGAAACATTGATAAAAATCCTCATGAATACCTATACTTATTATATATATATTGTTTTATATCCAAACTAATATAATATGAACTAAAAAAAACTAATAAAACGTGAAAAAATCGCATATAACGTCCGTCCGGTCAACACTAGGTCTATGCCGACACGCAGCGTAATTATTGTCTATGCACACACGTGGCACCCCTGATACATATTATTTTTGTGTTTTTGAATGACTGCACAAACATTCTTATGAAATAACAACATATTAAACACAAAAAACAACAATTAAAACATGTAGTCACGATCACTTAACCATGCCACACGGTACTCAATTTGATAGTAAAATGCGGCCTGAAAATGGTCAACGTCGCTCTAGAAATTCGTTAACTTAACAAGCCGGCTTTCTCCCTTCTTGCAATCATAATGTGTAAAGGAATTTGACCTTTAAACTGTGTCGTATTCCTAGCTTCGTTTGGCGGGTTATATACGTCACAGGATCATTACTTTGTGAAGTTCCGTACTCGGGAATCGGGCCATATCGTATGTAGCCGATTTGCGCCAATAGGCACAATTGGGTATACACTCACTGGCGGAAATCGGCACCTATAGAGGCCTTAAAGGATAACAACAAAAAAACTGCTTCCCTATTCATGGTGGTAATTCCCAATCTACTTCTTTAATATACCTTTTGCTGTTTTAAACAAAGAAAATACATTTCATGAGCAACAATAAAATATAAATTAACCATGTTTCTGATTAGGGGCATCACTAAGGAATGGGGGAGGAGAGCGCGGGTCCCTCGCCAGAAGACTTGAGATTGCTTGCTTCTGTCCTAACAATAGTGCTGACCAAAAAGAAAATATCTCACACCTGCAAACAAAAAACACCATGATCTTACTCAGTTTGAGAGAGTCGTGTGTTGTTTAGACACAAACCTTCATTGCATATACTAATTTTTTTAATGTATAAATAACTCAAGTATATGGCAACAGAAATATAGTTCTGAAGAAAAATCGGAGTTATCATGGACAACTAGAAAAACTAAAGAGGTGCCAAAAAAGTAAATTGTGAATGTGGTTACTTAATAATATCAGAAAGAGACAATCTATATTTTTTTAACATGATAACTTTTAGTAGCACTGCAGTAAAATTCAGTAATTTTTCCTTGCAACAGAGCAAATTAACAAGTTTTTTCACCACCAGAATTCAAACTGTAAACAACAGATTGTGAGGACATACCTATTTTGATAGCTATAATACATTGTGTCCCTGGGTATTGTACACAACTGCTTCCCATAGCAACAAAGCACTTGAGGACAAAAAACATATCTGTGGC